>VYZX01005060.1:0-21923 GCA_013401335.1 Brachypteracias leptosomus | reverse complement strand
GAGGTTCTCCTGCCCCTCTACTCTGCCCTGGTGAGACCACATCTGGAATACTGTTTCCGGTTCTGGGCCCCTCAGATAAAGAAGGACAGGAAACTGCTTGAGAGAGTCCAGCACAGAGACACAAAGATGATGAAGGGAGTGGAACATCTCCCTTATGAGGAAAGGCTGAGGGAGCTGTGTCTCTTTAGCTTGGAAAAAAGGAGACTGAGGGGTGACCTTATTAATGTTTATAAATACATTAAGGGAGAGTGTCAGGAGGATGGAGCCAGGCTTTTCTCAATGAGGGCCAATGATAAAGCAAGGGGCAATGGGTGCAAGCTGGAACACAGGAGGTTCCACCTAAATATGAGAAGAAACTTCTTCACAGTGAGGGTGACAGAGCACTGGAACAGGCTGCCCAGGCAGGTTGTGGAGTCTCCTTCTCTGGAGATGTTTAAAGCCCGCCTGGACGTGTTCCTGTGCAACTTGGTTTAGGTGATCCTGCTCCGGTGGGGGGACTGGACTAGATGATCTTTCGAGGTCCCTTCCAATCCCTAACATTCCGTGATTCCGTGATCTAATGGAAAGATTCTGTTGCAGACTGAATTAGGCTGTTGAATACTTGTGCAATGTGCTGGTCAGATGGCATGGATTTGTATTGCATGTAAAGAAAAGCGTTTCCTCAGAAAATATTTCTCTTTTAAAGTAAAATAATTGAAGTTTAGCAAATAAGCTTTTACTATTAGAAATGTGGCTTAGATGAATGAAAAAATTAAAACTGCTTCAGTCCAATGCTTTGAAGAATTTTACTTAAAGCTCCTTATCCATCAGGCATCTGAGCAATTTCATAACAACTGCAAAGATGTAAGGTTAAGGTGTTTCTGTCAAATACATACATTTTCAGGAAGAATAAGGCAAAAAGAAAATATATTCTTCTGTTTTATAACTTAGCAAATAAATTTTTGCAAATACAAGTTTACGAGCAGAAAAAGATTTGAACTTCTGTAGTCTTTTGCAATTTAAATTTCTTCTGCTTAGAAAAAAAGAAATAAAAATGAGTTTATATTAAATGAATTTCAGAATTATTGAGCTACTCTACATCTAAAAAGTGTTTTGAGCCAACACTTATTATCCAAAATGCAACTTGTAAAAATGATTTAGAAAATTCAAATATGAGAAAAAAAAAAATGGAAATACTGAAACACACAATCAACTTGTGGGACTACTCTGAGTTGTTATATAGCAAATGATATCTCATCAAAATACATTGTGTAGCATTTTCTGAAATAATAATATTCCACTTGTAGATTTTTCAACTTGCTGTACACATAAGTGCTTTTAGATATCTGCTGGAATTAAGATGAATGAAAAATGAAATTAATGGTTTGAGTTTCTGAGATATGCCGGAAGCATGCATTCTGTCAAGCTGCAGAAGTAAGACATGTATATAGTGGGCTAATGCAATTTTATTATCTGGATATATTGACTTGAAGCCTATGACCACCATTTTTCAGCTTTGTTCTTTGTTGTATTGTTATTTCGATTCCTGGGGATAAAAAGAATCTCTGAAAAAATTAATACAACTTACCTTTTCCTCTTAAAGCTTTATATGTTCAAATTCATTCTTTATTTTCCTTATTGAACATATGATAATCCCTCTATTAATGTCTTGGCTATTCCTTTTTCTTACATTATGATATAAGAGACAGAGATTTAAAAAACCCCAAGCTAGTGTTCTTAATGCTAAAATAAGTTCACCTGCTTCAGGTTTGGGTTTTTTGTGTTTCTTTTTCTTTGGCATAAATACTTCTTGGAAATACATCTTAGAAATTAATTGGCACTTCTGCCCACAGGATTTTTTTGATACCTGTCCACTTTTCCACTAGAGTTATCAATCCGCATTATCACTGCAGTGCACTGGGCAACTCCAGCTGTCCTAATCAATATTTCTACCCTTCTCATTTAAATCCAAGTTCTCACTGTTCCTGGGTGGTTGTAACACACCAGAGCCATCACATGCCTCCCTGTTGCTATGGGCAACCGTGCAGAGGGCAAGAGCTGGTCCCTCTACATCACATGGTGAGCTCTGACATACCATGGCTTTTGACAGCCCCTCCTTGAATTGCTTAAGCTGATGTTAAGATCACATGATGTTCCAAGAATTGTATTCATGCCAGTCAAAAATAAAATTATATTTTCTTTGTAACTGTAATAGGCTTGTAAGGCAACTGCATCAAAGCGCATGCCTGACTTTTTCCACTGAAAGGAAGGGGTAACCTGTTAATCAAAATTTGTTGACCTATTTCAACCCTATTTATCCATGCTGTAAGGATATTTCATATTTGATTTTATCAGCAAATTACATTTTTTGAGTATTCACTTCAAAATTACAGCCAGCTGAACACCAGTTAATAGGCAATGATGTTATAGGTTGGGGAACACTGGATTACATCTCTAAGCTATCTTATCTGGAGAATTAGTTCAGGTCACAAGTGGAAATTAATTTCTTGATATTACTTTCCTGCTAACTAGCTACAGATCTACATTGTCATAGTTTGCATGACTGACAGAGTTTGCTCAGGAATGGTTTAGGACTGGAATAGCAAGGACATTGCAGGTCAAGCATGCTGTACACTGGCAGAAATACAAGACCCAGTTCTAAAATGAACTTCTGTCACTACCATAAAAATTACAGTGAGTATCATTGGAAAAAATCTATTTTTTCAGTTTTACATTTTTACTTTCTACACCAAGGCATAAGTACTTAGGTAAAAACCAGCAACCTAATATATCAGTAAATATATTTTTACTGTTTGAGTTAGGCATATGTTTTCTAAAAAAGTCATGTTTCATTTGTTAATACTAACTCACTTGAAAAATTTTTTTCAAAGTATCTTCTGGTTCACCAACTTCCAGCAAAGCTAGCACCACTCAGACAGATCCCAGAGGTGACTTCTGGTATGGGGGTCCCAGGAGATCTGGGTCTCCTTACCTAGGGCAAAAAGAGCTGGATCTAACCCAGACTGGATATGGTAGGGGCTGGGCTTGTGTGGTTTCAATTAGGAGACTAAACATAGATTCCAGAATGCCATAAACCTGTAGAAAAATGCAGCAACCAGAAATATTTCATCTTTTTTTTTTATAGGGGGGATGAATACTGAATATTTTTAAAGTTCTACTCTAATTTCAAGATATGTAAGCATCTTCTGAATGTGAAATGCTGTTTTTCAAGAAATGGTGCTTTTTGGCTGAACCACTCATCACAAGTAATCACACTTAGTAATCATCATAAAATAGCCCCTTATACTCTAGATTGTTAATCCCCATCTTTTCAAAATGCCTGGGTTGAAATATCAATATGAACTTGAGTCTACATGGCTGCAGACAAGAATAGATATGTCCATTTCAGAAAGACTAGGGGACTGAAATGTTACAGACATCTTATTTTACGTATTTTAGAAACATATCTCATCTACTCCTTCTCTAGTTGAACTCCGTAGGATACGCATACTTATCCAGGAGGAAGAAACATAAAAAGGACTTTTCTTTCTTTCACTTCAGGACAAATCTGGGGAGATGTTAAATAGTTGCAGAGTCCCTGAGCTAAGCCATAACCCTAGATTTGGAAAACAAATAAACAGAAAAGCACTGATTAAAATCATTGCTCTCTCCAAAACATAGAAACTCTGGGTTAAATTTGTGTCTTTTTAATAATTCCTGCTGCATGTCAGGGCACATGAAAGCCATTTCTCTCTATTATATTTACAATTCACTCAGCAAGCTTCAAATGAAAAAGAACACAATGTAGAAAGAAAACCAACTGTCCATTATTAACCATCCACAATGAACTTTGCATTATCAGAAGTCCAGCTTTTTTTAGAGCCCTTTCATGTTTGATTTCATGGAAGTTATTCCATTTCCTTATCAAGATGGTCTGTTGATAAAGAAGTAAGCCTAATATTTTCCAAAGCCCTTGGAATGCAACTTTTATAATCCAGTACTTAGGCTCCAGGTGAGGTGGGAGAGATGGCAGGTTCTAAATTTTATTTATTTCACTAAGATATCCACTTCCTGTTCTATATAATTTTACTTATATTGCCAATATCAATTGCAGGGAAATGAGCAGTAAATTTCTCGGAAGAGTATGATGTATAGCAAAAGACCTAAAGTATTATAGGAGCTGAAACTTATCCTCTGATACTGTTGAATGTTCTTTACAGAATCAAATCTCTAGGATTTTTGCTTAGGGAATTGACTTATTTTTGCCTTGTAGATTTTCTGTAGATCCTGTCAAGATGGTGTGTTAAGCAGCCATAGGCAAATCTGGTTAGCACTACAAATATTAGCAGCTGGAGTTCCTGAAGAAACCTGGATTCTGGTTCCCCAAGATTGCAAAAAGCTGGAATATGCAGTTAACCTTTTAAGGTAGTGTCTCCGTTTAGGGCTCAGGGCAACCCCCACGGAGCAGAATTAGTTTCACCCCTCTTCCCCCTCCCCTCTTCCCTCCCAGGGGAGGAAAAAAGGCCTCACACAAAGCTGCAAAATTAAGATCACAACTTTTAACAGGGAGTAACAAAAGGGATATTGGAGGAAGGGAAATATAGAGAGGTAACAAGGGAAGGTATATATATAAATATATACAACACCGATCCTCGGATGTTGTTGGATTTCTCCCGAGCCACGAGGAGTTGTAGCAGCCACAGAGCCGTCCGGAGCCAGCAGCAACCCCAGCGAGGAGGGGTCGAGCGGAACTTCCTGTGTCCTTTTATAGAGTGTGGCAGGAAGGGGAGTGGAATGGCCGCTCCACCTGTCCCTCCCCTTCCCCAAACCTTAAACCACAACAGGTAGAACTCTTTCAAACACACTAGAAAAACACAATAGAAAAGACTTATTAAGGAATTCAGCTATTTGAATATGCTGTGGAAATTCCACATCTTATAAGCAGTTATAGATTAATAATTTGTCCAAATTACAAGTATTTTGTGTTTGCTATAGCTAAATGTAGTTCCTTCTTGCCTAGATATTTCTTACATCTCAGGATCCTATGATCAGTACCCCTCTAAAAAAAATTATGTATGTAGCCTGAGAATCCGGGGAACTACCTCTATAATCTGAATCAGAACAAACAGAATTTTAAGCCCTTTCTCCCGTAGACTAGATAAGTGTGATAATTGTTTGTTGCCCATTAAATGAAGAGGAAGGAAAGTACTCTCTTATTCATTATAACACACAACTCCTCATCCTCCATACCCTCTGAAAAAATACCATCCAAAAGTAGGTTTCATTCCATTCTGGAATCCTGAAATGTGCTGCAGATCCAGAAACATTACTACTGAAAGCAAAGTCTTGAGGATACATTCTTGAATTTCTTAGGGAATGGGAAGTGATTAGGATGTGATAGGTGACTTAGAGCAATAAGGAAAAGTTAGTGACTCAGCACTCCTAACTGAGGAGCTAGCTAACCCATTCCACCCAGCTGGAGCCCAGCAGAGCTCTGCCCTGCTCCCAGCTAAAGCCAGAGATGCAATGGCTTATAGTAATGCAGCATGGAGATGACAAGAATGTGGAAGCAATGAAGATTTTTTGAACTAATGTGTTATCTCCTTAATAAAAGTCCATGGGAAAAGCCAATTAAAAGTTTTCTACTCAGGTTACATAAAATCCCAATTTTGAGACCTGTGTTGGACACTTGCTCTATTCCAGAGTAATGAGTTCACTGTAGTTATAGGAGTTTTTATGTTCTAGTTTGAAGCAATGAACATATACACCTTCTGACAGTATAAGGATAAAGTAAAAATATAAAAGTACTTTTTGTTTTCACAAAACCAGGTCCAAGAAAATAAAATAGCAGTGGCAGACTGATAACACTTATAAAACTCAAGGAGACTGAACACAGATGAAATATTAGTTATAATTAAATTAAAAGTAATACTCTATCCTATCAGTACTACCAATATTTCTTGTTTCTTTCTGAACAACTTATTGTTTTTTTAAGCTTGTAAAAAAATTGTATACAAGAAATAAAAAGAGAGGAAACAGGCTGAGAAAATTATGGTCTTTGATAAAGACGAAAATGGGTATGTACGACATACATAAATACTAGTACTTGAGATGGTCACTTCATGGAGCAAAAGTTATAGCAGAAAATAACAATTGATTGCACAGGTTATAGTGACCTATTGGAATTAATTGAGTCTTTTCTTCTGTTCAGCTTTTCATTCCAGGAAAAATTATCTCAAACATCTGAAATAAAATAAAAGAATAATTTACAATCTGTACATTCACAAAATATATTTTCATTCATACTACTTTATTTAAAATGAGCTCAATTGTGAAATATCTAGATGATTTGCTTTTGAACTCCAGCAGAACTAAGTTTTGACCCTAATTTTCTGTATATTCCTTTTATTTGTTGCTGTTGCAATAATTTTGATTTACATCTGCTATGCTCTGTTTCATTTTATGGTGAATCTAGGTTTCTGTACAAACAAGAGAAAGGTAAATCCCTGAGACTTCTAATTTCAACCTATGGTCATTATATAAATGCCAGAAGCCAGAAATGTTTCATTCTGCCCCACAGCCTAAGAAAATATCTTATGATTGTTGATAGAGACAGATTTAATTACGGCAGTTTCACAGAAGCCTCAGCATATGAGCACAGAGTGGACATGAAGTGTTGTCAAGGTCTGTTTGGCAATGTTTCAACTGCCAAGGGCAAGGTAAGAGATCAAAGGAAAGAGTCAAAACTCCTAATCTCTGTATGAAAGGTTCATAAAGACCAGGCTTGCTGACAGATCCCGATCAGATTATTATTCATTATTACTTTTACTATTTCTACTTATAGAAGAAAAATGAGGCTTGCCTATGAATGTTTTAACAGGCAAGACAAAGAGATTCTCAAGAAACTCCTATAGCCAGAGGATGAAAGAACATTTTTTTCCTAAATTCCAACTAATTTGAGCACCAATAGTTTAAATTTTAGAGTAAAACATAAGTCCCCTGTAAAGAACAGATTCCATCAGGTTTTGCTTGTTTGCTCCAGGTCTTGATGGTTCCAGTGAAAAAATTAATTGTTGACTCAAGTCAAGGATTCACTTGATAGTTGAGTTTTGGGATAGAAGTGTTTCCTTCAATTGTTGCTTTCAGCATAAACTAGCAGCAACCTACAGATATCAATCTGCTGAGCTGTACTTGCATAAGCCTGTACACTTTATTAGAAGACATACATTCTGTAGGGAAAGGGAAGACAAAAGAACTTAAACAGAAGAGGGAGAAAAAAAATCACCTCCTCTTCTCCCCTTAAAAAAAGGAGGGATACACATGTACTTATCCTTTACATTCCTTTCTCTTGAGGGTCTAAAAAGCTTTCAGAATAAGAAGATGAATACATGTACATGATCTACTTTTTCATTCCTCTGAATCACAGAATCTTCATCTCCACTAGGCTGAAATAAATGTAGGGTTTGGGATCACTCAGTCTGCTTTTTAAAAGAACTGGATTTCCCAATATTCAAAATAAGTTCCGAAAACTAAACCACACTTATCTTTTAGAATATATTCACTCAGACATAGTTTTTTGTAGGGAAGTGTAAGATAAAATAAGCTTCAGCTTTGGTATTCTTGTTTGTTGTATAAAACCTTTGGCAACCAAAGGCCAGTATCTTGACTAAGGCTAAACAAAGGCAGCTATTTTGTCAGAAAATGGTTTCATAGAGAGCCTCTCTATGTGAAGGTGGTATTTTTTCACTGGGTTCTGGGGACCCCCCCCAAAAAAAAAAAGACTTTGGTCTCTCCGTACTATATAAGACCCAAATGACCTTTCGCTATTACTAGAAAGTTCTCTGAAGGCATTCTTTGTTTGACATTAATCAAATCTGTTACTGAGAAAGACTAACATTTTATTGTACACTGGCTATACTAACAAGATCAGGTGACCTGTCTAGTGGATGAGGGCAAGGAGGTTGATGTTGTCTACCTGGACTTCAGCATTTGACACTGTCTCCCACAATATCCTGTTGGACAAGCTGGCAGCTCATGCTGTAGACAGGTGTACTCTTCAGTGAGTTAAAAACTGCCTGGATAGTCAAGCCCAGAGAATTGTGGTAAATGGAGTTAAATCCAGTTGGCAGCTGATCACAAGCGGGGTCTCCCAGGGCTCAGTTCTGGTGTCAGTCTTGTTTAATATCTTTATTGATGACCTGGATGAGGGGATTGAGTGCTCCCTCAGTAAATTTGCAGATGACACGAAATTAAGTGCGAATGTTGATCTGCTTGAGGGTAGAAAGGCTCTGCAGAGGGATCTGGACGGGCTGGCTTAATGGGCTGAGGTCAACGGTATGAGATTTAACAAAGCCAAGTGCCAGGTCCTGCACTTTGGTAACAACAACCCCATGCAGCGCTACAGGCTTGGGGAAGTGTGGCTGGAGAGCTGCCTGGCAGAAAAGGACCTGGGGGTGCTGGTGGACAGCCTGCTGAACATGAGCCAGCAGTGTGCCCAGGTAGCCAAGAAGGTAAACAGTATCCTGGCCTGTATCAGAAATGGTGCAACCAGCAGGAGTAAGGAGGTGATTGTGCCCCGATAGTCGGCACTCATGAGACCTCACCTTGAGTACTGAGTCCAGTTTTGGGCTCCATAGTATAAGAAGGACATTGAGGTGCTGGAGTGGGTGCATAGAAANGACCCCCCCCAAAAAAAAAAAGACTTTGGTCTCTCCGTACTATATAAGACCCAAATGACCTTTCGCTATTACTAGAAAGTTCTCTGAAGGCATTCTTTGTTTGACATTAATCAAATCTGTTACTGAGAAAGACTAACATTTTATTGTACACTGGCTATACTAACAAGATCAGGTGACCTGTCTAGTGGATGAGGGCAAGGAGGTTGATGTTGTCTACCTGGACTTCAGCATTTGACACTGTCTCCCACAATATCCTGTTGGACAAGCTGGCAGCTCATGCTGTAGACAGGTGTACTCTTCAGTGAGTTAAAAACTGCCTGGATAGTCAAGCCCAGAGAATTGTGGTAAATGGAGTTAAATCCAGTTGGCAGCTGATCACAAGCGGGGTCTCCCAGGGCTCAGTTCTGGTGTCAGTCTTGTTTAATATCTTTATTGATGACCTGGATGAGGGGATTGAGTGCTCCCTCAGTAAATTTGCAGATGACACGAAATTAAGTGCGAATGTTGATCTGCTTGAGGGTAGAAAGGCTCTGCAGAGGGATCTGGACGGGCTGGCTTAATGGGCTGAGGTCAACGGTATGAGATTTAACAAAGCCAAGTGCCAGGTCCTGCACTTTGGTAACAACAACCCCATGCAGCGCTACAGGCTTGGGGAAGTGTGGCTGGAGAGCTGCCTGGCAGAAAAGGACCTGGGGGTGCTGGTGGACAGCCTGCTGAACATGAGCCAGCAGTGTGCCCAGGTAGCCAAGAAGGTAAACAGTATCCTGGCCTGTATCAGAAATGGTGCAACCAGCAGGAGTAAGGAGGTGATTGTGCCCCGATAGTCGGCACTCATGAGACCTCACCTTGAGTACTGAGTCCAGTTTTGGGCTCCATAGTATAAGAAGGACATTGAGGTGCTGGAGTGGGTGCATAGAAAGGCAATGAATCTGGTGAGAGGTCTGGAGAATATGTCTTATGAAGAGCACCTGAGGGAACTGGGATTGTTTAGCTTGGAGAAGAGGACGCTGAGAGGAGACCTCATTGCTCTCTACGACTACCTAAAAAGAGGTTGTAGTGTTGGTCTCTTCTCCCAAGTAACTAATGACAGGACAAGAGGTAATGGCCTCAAGTTGCACCAGGGGAGGTTTAGAGTAGACATTAGGAAGAAATTCTTTACTGAAAGAGTGGTTAGACATTGGAACAGACTGCCCAGGGAGGTGGTGGAGTCACCATCCCTGTAGGTGTTCAAAAAACAAGCAGATGTGGTACTTTGAGACGGTCTAGGGATAAGGGACAAAGGTTGGACTTGATGATCCTAGAGGTCCTTTTCAATCTAAATGATTCTAAGATGTATCTTCCTATGTCTTTTAATAATTGAAACACTGATGCATCTGTTTTCTCCTGAGCATATGAGAAAAATTACATAGTCATTAAATTATGTTATTATCTATATTTAAATATTTTCAATAATCCCTTATTATCAAATTTCTGAGTGTTTATATAACCTTAAAATCTGAAATAGCAGAACTAATTTTTGAAGTTACATTTGAAAACGAATCATGAAATTTCAATACAACACACTTACTTGTTTCTTCACATAAGTTCTAGTTCTGTTTCCCATGAAGCCAGTGAGAATTTTTTATTTCAGTCCAGTGGGAGTGTGACAGGACCAAAAGATATTCTTTTTCCCTGGGAATACTTCAGAAAGTAGATTTGTTAACTTATTTTCGTATATAATCTTTGGGATTTGACCTTTTTTTTTCACATGACCAACATTTACAGTACTTGGCACAAAACTGTCTTTGCTGGTTCTCTCAGCTACGAAAGGAGGACGTGAGATAGGAAATTGCTGAGGAAACCCACTGGTGCTGAGAAGGGGGCGTTCCCTGTAGTTATACAGTCCAACTTTCTCATGCTTCCACGGGCAGTATATCTATGCATACTCCTATTCCTGCCCTTCCATATTTCCTTTACCTCTCCTTACCATGGCATAAGCATCTTATCCTTGCCTCTCATTTCTGAAGTAGTGAAATTCTATTTTGCCCACACTGTTGAGAAGTCTTGAAACAACCCAGTTTCATCAATTCCTATGTGATTCTTTAGTTAGATGATCTGTTACGGCTGCCAAAGTAGTAATCACACTATTTTTGACCAGTTTATCTTTAAATATTAAAACAATATTTATGCCTGCCTTAAAGTTTTGGGGGTTTTTTAACTTCATAATTTATGACGTTTCTAGCAAAATAATGTTGGCATATAAATGTTTGGAGCTTTCAAGACAGAACTGAAAACCTGACTCTTAGTCTGTAGTTGAAACCTGGTAATCAGGTGACAAATATCCCTTGACAGATGCATATGCACACACCAGACCAGATTATAAATTAGTCTCCAAAAGGGATTTTTTGTGGTTATGTCTGAGCCGCTCAGGCTGTACAAAGAGACCTGACAAAAATAGTTTATATTAGCTAAGTATTAAGAATAAATCTTGTGATACAGTTGGATTTCATTTTCACTAAAATGTCTTCTTAAAAGAGGTAGTTTAATATATCCTAGAAGGTGTGAATTTTGATTGCAAAAAAAGACTACATATGTTTGTAATGAATTCTATTTTACTTTTTGGGGTATATCTTCATTACGTTTTTTTTTCATATGGCAACTGATCACCAGTTGCAGAAGCAGGCTATCTCCCTTGTGTAGTATGAAGCCTCTCCTTTGTCCAAGATACAATCCCAATGACTTTTCCTAAGATAAGTAATTGTATCCTGCTGTTGGGTCCCCTTACCTGGGCTGTATCACTGGATGAGTGCATCAGCAGAACTTAGATAGGAGAATGGTGCTCTGCTATAGCTGAAGATTAGCAAGAATATAAAAACATTTCTACATTTACTTTAAAAACAAATAGTTGCATTCTCATAGATTAAGCATTAAGATACTGATTGAAAAGTTTTAGTTCTGTGTCTGCCAAATGCATTTCTGCAGAGTATGAATTTTATATTATTCATTCTCCTGAGACTACTAAAATATCACGTATGTTGAACCTTCCTGTATGACTGTACAAGACAAATATTTCAAAAGGGCACAGAAGAACAAATGAGAAAGCTTAAATTGTGGTCTCTCAAAGGAATGTTGAACATCATGTGAATGTCCACACTGCAGATGAAGAATTATTAAGGTGACCTTAGGAGAACACTTTAAAAAATCTGCTAAAGAATGATATTTTTCTGTGGACATACTGTCTGAGAATGATTAACCCATTATGTTGCAGGGGAAATGAATTAAAGACTTTGAGGAGAGACTAGTATGACAGAAATACTCAGCTCAAAATACTGAGAAAGGACAAAACATTTTATGTTCATCTCCAAATGATGAAAGTAATAAGCACCTATGAATTGCAGATGTCCTGTAAAAAGAGTTACTACAAACATATTTGGCAGCATAATTTGCAGCCTATGCTCTAAACACATGCTCAGTTCATCATATTATTTAAAGATGCCCACACTTTTGGAGTTTATTTACACTATTAATGCTTAAAAACAAGGGTCTTCTAAATTACATTAAATGTACTTACTGACTCAAAACTACAGACAGAACCACCAAATTTGGGGAAGACATCTCTAAAACAAAAGCTCTATAATTTCTATGGGTAAGTGCTGGACAGGTCTGATTTTATACGAGTGCAACATTAGCTGAGGTATTTCAATCTAACCTTGAATAAAACAGCAAAGAGGACTGCTCTAAGTGTGGCTTGTCTCAGATTGAAACTAGCTGGCTGAGGCATTGCTGGCAGTGCACCCATGCTGAAGCTGAGCAGAGTGTGGGTGGTATAGTCATTCTGCTTCCTGGGAGATTTTCAGTATGTGATAGGTTTTATTTCCCTAGTTCATTAGCTAGCCATTCAGCAGTGACTGATCAACTTGGAATGGCAAGAGAGAGTAATTAGAGGTGTCTTGCCATTTCTTTTTATTGTACAGATGATGACTGAAAGATCTGGGAATTAGGATGGAAATTTAGTGCTGAGAAACTTGCTCTTGTTGTTGCTTAGCTTGGGAGCATCACCCTTAACACCCCAGCTGTGTACTGCATCAAGTTCAGGATGAGTGTCCTGAGCATCCATATTGAAGATACCTCATGGTCTACTGATTAGAAGAATTATCTGCCAGGTGGAAGACATAGACTGACTAACTTTTAGGTTGTGTGGGATCAACAAGCCAGGACTCTCTTCCCAAGAAAGTGGTCTAACTTCTTGACTGCTGAGTTACAAGGTAGAAAGAGGTACCATATGCCTTCCATCATGCATTTCTCCTGGCAAATGAACTCCCAAGTGGCAACTGGGTTTTCTTAGCAAGCTCAACAAAATGAAGCTTATCATTTAAGTTTGCAATTTAATTATTTTAGTGCACTAAAATGTTTTAGTGTTTGGGTAGATTTATTATTTATTTTTTTTTTAAGAGGAAGCATGATGAGGGTTTTATATGAGAGAGGTTTTAAATACCTTTATAAATGTGCTCAATGTATTTAGGAAAGAAAAAGCTCAACTTCTTGCCATCTTGACCTCAAGGAATCAAAAAGTGGAATAAAATTTCTGCCCCAATGCTAAGCTAGTTTTAAAGTAGTATATTTTTCTATGTTATAAGTGAAAGTACAGCTGCAACTTGTCAAGAGCTGTAGACACATTAAGATGCTGAAAATTACATTCAATTAGAAATGCATAACAGTAGAAGTATTTAATTACTTTGGCAGGTAAATTTTCCTGAACATGTAGCTTCATGCATCAATAATGCATTGTAATTTATCTCAATTTTCTTTTGTAACTTTTATCCACATGTTAGGCCATGGATCTGTGCAAATGTTTTAGAGAAGTTACTTAGCAGACAAGCTCTGTGGAAAGTGAGTGACACATTAATATTACATTGTATTTAGAACATTTTCTGAAAGGAAAGAGTAACAAAGTCAGAAAAAATGCAGCTACAGTGGCAGATGCTGGCACCGAACAACTCACCCTAGAGTACAGTTCTCACTGTAGAGTCAGTAATTAAACAATTCAACAAGTCCAGGATTAGGAGCAAGAATTCAGACATGTTAAGTTAAAACAAATTCTGAAATCATTGAACTGCCCGTTGCAACCTGCCTGTAGCATGCCATGCTGTGTGTTGCCGTTGGCCTCTCTTCTGGAAGGTGGACTTTGTGCAGTGCTGCTTGATGCCAGAACAGCATTGCCCCGGCCTAGACTTTTTAGTTTCCATACCTGGCTTTAAAACCCTAATTCCTGTTATCTTGGTTCATACTCTTGAATCAAAAGAAAAAAGAATAAGAACCAAAATCCCTTGAAAAATTGGTGCTGAGGAAAAATATGGCAAAGATATTTATCTTGAAGCAAAACAGATACCTCTGCTGTACAACTTAGCCAACTCTGACTGCATATGCATTTTTCTTGTAGATATGAAAATAGTTTACTCTCAGAACTGCTTCATGATATAAATACTGCTGCTCCAAGCAATATTGAAAAGGACTACAAATCGACAATGGAAAATTAAAACATATCCCAAAACACTAAACCACCAGCTTACCTTTTCCAAACTTTAACTAAAACTGAATAAAAAGTCTGTAGCAATTCAGTGGTGTTGTTTTTAATGAGAGGTTTAGTGAGTAGGCTCGTGTGCATCAAGCATTTATTACAAGTCTTGGTCCATCTACAAGAAAAGTTTCCCGATGGTTCTAAGGACTTCTGCAAGAAATCCTGGATGAGGTGTCACGAATCTCTGTTCAAAGAATCTCTTGTAAAACTAGCTAGATTTTCTGGATGTTTCAATGCAAAACTGAATGAAGTGCACGTGAATTAATTCCGACTTGCTGTGTGGAGAAAAATCCAGGTGATTCTTAAACATTGAGAGGGAAAATAGAAGAGTCTGGTAGTTTTTAAAATTATACATACCCACCTGCATACATATATGCATGAAGCCTTGGAAACACTAGAAGACCTATTAACAGAACTAACTAAGAGCTTATTCTGGCCTATTCCTTGCCAGGCTACTGCACTTTATAGCTTGTAAATGACATCAATTTTTGTACAAACTGTGAGAAAATCAGAACTGCAGATATTTCAAAACATTTTATGCATCTTTAAATTGCTTCTTTCTACAAGTTGCCAAAGGGCCCTCACAGAACTCATTGAGGGGTAATACACAATTCAGCATGAGTCACAGAGACATAACAAAGGAATAAACATTTCATGGATGAATGATAACAATGTTTATTCTGTTCTCATTCAAAATACGCATATGCACTTTTGCTTTATGTAAGATGAAATTAAAATGGTATCTACATATGAATATTGACAATAGTTGACATATATATAAAAGAATGGAAGGTAATTAAAATCTTATGGGTAAAACTGTTAGGGATTATGATTTCATGTGTTCTAGTCAGGTTAAGGCACTTTTAAATTAGAAACAAATGTCTTGGTACATAGGCACCTCGATCTTAGAAGAACTGCAGCAAATGTGTAATAAACAGATGACAAGCTAACCATTTGTATGAACCTAGATACTGGTAAAGTCTGTGATAACTGGACTAGGGTGAGGAATAAAGAAGTCGTTTTTGTAACTGACAAAGGAGTTTAAAAATCTAAAGGATTGTGCAGAGACAGCTAAAACAATCAGGAAAAGATCCTAATCCTGTCCAGTCTCTCCAGATCTAATCCTGCAGTGATTTTTAGGTTTATTTCATTCCTTGGAGATAAACATTCCTGTTCAGTTTTTTAAAGATGAAGTTACAGCATTTTTTCCCCTGAAGATATTAATTTCATAGCTTCAACTACATTTTTGTTTGTTTTTCTCCNNNNCCCCCCCCCCCCCACAGTATTTTCAATATAATTGTTTTAAGTATTTTACATTTTAAGTTTATATGGGGTTCAGTGAATGTCATTCTTGGCCTCTTTTTGACACAGCAGCCATACAGAAAAGCTTATGCAAATCCAAACATTTCTTAATTAATTTTTGATGATAGAAGGTGCCCTAAAACCATGTTGTAGAGGAAGTTGAAGTTAGGATGTTGGAACCAACTGGAGTTGAAATATAACAGATATATGCAATTTTCCCTCATTAATATGTCAGTGTAGCACAAAGAGATGGTGCCCAGGGCAAATACCTGAAGTTTGCAATTAATACATTGATCATTTTGGGTTATTACAAGTGCTGTAGTATAGCTGTAGCACAGCAATCCTAAAGTCACCCTGTGGTCTTTGAGGAATCAAGATGAGTTAGAGACATATCCTAACGTACACAACTTGTGGTGGTAGTTAAATGACCCATGCAGTGACCATTGCTCATTGAGACCTCAACTTAGGTAGTGTGTTGTGATAGCTCTCACTGGTGATAAGCTAAATAAATAGACACCAAGGGCAGGAATTATCTCACCCAGTGCATACAATACATAGGATCATAGAATACTTCAGGTTGGAAAGGATCTTTAAAGGTCATCTAGTCCAACTCCTCTGCAATGAGCAGGTACATCTTTAACTAGATCAGGTTGCTCAGAGCCCCATCCAACCTGACCTTGAATGTTTCCAGGGATGGGTTTTCTACCCTCTCTCTGGGCAACCTGTTCCAGGATTCAACCACCCTCATTGTAAAAAAGTCTTAATTATAACTAGTCTAAATCTACCCTCTTTCAGTTTAAAACCATTAGTCCTTGTCCTATCACAACAGGCCCCGCTAAAAAGTTTGTCCCCATACTTCTCATAAGCTGCCTTCATATATTGAAAGGCCACAGTAAGGTCTCCCTGGAGCCTTCTCCAGGCCGAACAACCCCAGCTTTCTCAGCCTTCCTTCATAGGAAAGGTCCTCTAGTCATTCATACCCTCCTTGTAACTAATGGAGAGAAACTGGGGCATCTCAGGAACAGTTCACCTTGCCCTGAGGTCAAGGGACTTGCACTGCAAAATTTACTGTTTCTCTCATTTGGTTACAAAGGAACAAATCAGCTGTCAGTGTCTATGCTGCAACCAAATAAATTCAGCTGTGAATTATCCCATCAGTGGTGTTTGCCTTTTGGGTCCACAGCTGTCACCAAGTTCCATCGCTATCCATTTTCAGGCAAAAAAGTTGTATTTGTAGCTCATATATTATTTCAGAAGAAGGATGCCCAGAAAGAGCTGCTTAGTTTTACAGTGGAGGAACATGCTCCTGAAAGCTCTGTCAGGATCAGGTCTTTTTATGACAGGAAGGTGGTAAAACCAAGTCACATCTTGAAATGTGCTTGTGTGAAAACTACAAACAAACTTGAAATTAAATACAACACAGTTTTATATTAATGTGAAGTTAAATATATTAAAACCATATGCAAACATAATATATACTGTATATATATGCAACTTTTCTGCATATCAATCCAAACAGTCATGAATCAAGACTGTTTATACTCCCATATATAAATTATTTAAGTTATGAAAATGATAAAAGCAGCAAACATTTGAAAATCATGAGAATAATTAAAAAAAAGGCAATTTTAAATTATGTCTTCTATTTTGCATTTTAATATCTGTATTTCAGCTTTTATGGTCCTTCCAGCATAAACTTTTCAAGATTTTCTGTAGCTGGAAAAATTATATGGGATTTGGGGCAAGACTTAAATTTTCTATAAACCCTAGTCCTTTATATGTAAAACTGGGATTAAAATTGTTATTTGTTTACCATTTATATGGTTATGATATATGCTGCTTATGCCTGGGACTGTCTCTTGCTATGGCATACATATTATCAGAGCCTAATTAAGGAGAGCTTGGATTTCAGCTGCAAGTGTTAGGAATGTTTATAATGCAAATGCAGAGTTAGAGGATTTTTAAAATTTAAAATATAAATAAATTCTTGAAAAATATGCAGAGGAAATGTTTGCATTAATTACATGTGTGTGCATACATTACAACACTTGAAGAAAAATAATTTTTTTTCCCCAAAATTTTATTTCTTAAAGAAAAAAATATGTATTATATCAAAGTAATTCATACCTGAAATGCTTTATATTATTTACCTTCATCTAATAACTACAAGAAGAGAATGACAGGGCAATCAAAGACCATATCCTTTCCTTCATTTCATGTAGTAATAAGCAGTTGTAGCATTGTGATGAATCTGGGCCTCAAACCCCTTTCTGTGTGTAATTTAAAATGGTGTCTCCTATGTAATACAGAAAATGTAATGTCCACTTTAATGTTCTTGTATCATGAATTACCACAGTTAGATCACTGTGAAACCATATTTAATGAATGTGATCATTCTGGATTTTACCAAGAAGGGACTTGCTTTTGAAAGGACTGACAGATCATGAACTGACAGAAACAAGAAATAAAATGCTTAGAATATTTCTTCAGGAAATGGCAGCATGCCAACATATATAGATAGTAAATCAAGATCTGAATTTGCACATTGCTAATTTTTCTACAGGTAGGAAACACTTTTAATTCAATTAAAGGTTTTTGCTTTGCTTTATTAAAAAAAAAAAAAAGGATGGCTTTAAAATATCTAAGCTTTGATTTTCATTATAAAGTGAGTGATGTATGCTAAAATGAAAGTGTGTGTGTACTAGCCATTCAGTATGGCTGAAATGCTGGCTTTCTGTGAAGGGAAGTTATATCAGTACTAACCAATATAAATCTATAGGCATGGACAACTTTCTTTTTTAGTTAATTTTACAGCAAAGTCACATGCCCTTGGCACCATATGTAGGTTGTCAAGGGACGTATCCTCTTCTGAATACTTAATGATTAACAGAAGAAATGAACTAGGAAACAAAGGTAGTTTTGCCAGAATTAGTGCTTTTACAGTAATCTAATATCAGGTATAGCTCTACAAAAAATCCTGTAGGATCACACAGAATCACAGAATCACAGAATGTCAGGGATTGGAAGGGACCTCAAAAGATCATCTAGTCCAATCCCCCTGCCGGGGATCAGATTGTTTATTATAAATAAACATGTATAGCTTTTAAAAGCTATGTGAAAAATAGTGATCTCTATAGTTATTGTGGGACTAAATGTTGAAAAAAGTCACATGTAACAGATAAGAAGTAGATAAATTATGCATGCCTAAGCTTCTCTTTGCCAAAAGGATGGTTACTTCACATAGTGCTTGCCAGGGAATGCTTATTTTCCCCATGACTTCTCAAGATGCAAAGCTATCAAAAGAAAATAATACAGATGGATGCAAAGGAACTTGATTTTCAGAGGATAATTGCTCATCACTTTTTGATAATCAGAATCCTCTAAAATAAACTACTAAAAATACTAGGGTCGCAGAAGCCTGGTCACTTCTAGAAAATGAGACTGTGAAAGAATAATTCAAAAAAACCAATAATGTACTACCTTAATCTGAAAGATATTTCATGATTGAGGAAGAGGTTAAAGATTCTTCAAAGATTTGGTTGTATTTGAATATATTTTCAGAGATCACCACATTCACCAGCTGCGTGATTCACTGAACACAGCAGCCTTACTTTATCTTGGACAGTTTGAAGACGTGTGTAAAGTGAAAGATAACAGGATAAAATGATGTCTCCATTCAATAACTAATTCAGTTAATCAGTATATGAAAATCACTGGCACCACATAAGTTAGCATGCAGAAATGACAACATGCAGAGAAGCAGAACAGAGTCAGCAGAAACTGAATATCAAATCTTAAAGAAATAGTGATTGATCAGGGAGGCATGTGACCCATGCTATGGTCAGAATGAGAGCAATAATCGGAAGGACTGTAATTAAAATTTCAAAGTCTTCAGGTCACAGAAACACTCACTTCCTACATTTTTCAGTTCATAAGAATCAACCTTAATGTTAACCCTATGTCTGCAGTACTTAGTGGGAATAGATGTATCATTGCAGTGCCCAAGCCTTGTGTCTGCCTTTGAATTCAGTCCCAAAGGCAATCCCAAGATCTCAAATGCAAAGACATTCCTAAAATAATGATAATTAAAACAAACAAGTAAAGAAAAAGAAGCAGAATAAACACACATAAACTATAATTAGACAGAAAAATGTTATTAAAAAAGGTAGTTTTATACCACACAATAATTCAGAATGCAAAGCAGTCTAGGATAGCTGACAGATGTTCTGAGAATCTGCAGGTTGTTTTGTTGTGTTGACTAGATGCTGCTTACAAACCTGGACTTTCAGTGGTAATTACACTGTGATCCTTATCTTTCCAAAATACTTTGGGCGTTCCTGAACTGTGATCACTAGTCATGTTTGAAAGAGTAGGTAACAGAAGCTTAAGAAAAGCCATACGGAGCAGAAAGCCATCTATTACAGTACCCTCCCTCCAATAGTAGCCAAATGTGGGCATCTATTAAAGGGTGAAAGGACCCAGGAAAGATATACTTCCCCAGAAGAGTGTGGCAGTCCCAGCCATCCTCCCAGCTTCTGGTCTTTGTCTCCTGTGTTAAAGGCTTTGGACTTAATGTTCCTCTCCCCGTTCCTGTCAGTTCCCAGCCAGATGCTGGGGCTGCTCAGCTGCTTCTGAAATAATGAACCACAGCAGTTTACAGCCTGTCATATTAAGGTAAACCACAATCAATTTCAGTTTTCTGTAATACGTTAGAATGTCTTTTGTGGCAATTCAAAGGAGCAGCTTAACTCTGCCCCACTAACCCCTGCAAGGCATCCATACTGGTGGTTTAGGGTTAACTGGCAACGTGCTGTGGGTTGCATATGTGTATTGACATGTAGGTATGTGATGACTAAAGAAACCCCACAACAACACATGATTTGCTACATCATTTTTGATGAAATATTTAGTAGTTGATAATACTTGGCAACCGTGGTAGCTCAGCAATTGCAATTCTCTGTGACAGACATAAGAATTAATATTTTATCAGCTACAAGCTGGCAAGGGGCTGAAATATTGCTGCCAGTTACAGCTATTAACTTTCCTTCACGATAAGGTATTGTTGTTATTGGCTTTAGTACATATTGCAGTGAAAGGGACATCATTTACTGTATGCAATGGTGTCATATAATTTAAAAAGGATTATGATTACTAGCAGGAATAAAGAGTTCATTAAAGTTTTATAGAACAATTTAATATCAAATAAAATTCCACATTTCTTTGCTTTGAAAGATAATGTAAAATATTTAAAACTTTCCTTTACTTAACAGTTTGGATAACGTGTATAGTTTCCTTTTCTCCTTTTGTTGTCTTCAAAGTATGATGTGTTTTATAAATGACTTCTGAACTATGACAGTAAACAAGTTTCATATAAACATATATAACTAAATGATACAGCATAAATGAAAATGCAAATGCTAATTTCTCAATAAATGGTCAATTAAAATGTTGTTTCCTTTATTCTTTATTAAAATGTAGATATGGAAAACTAATACATGGATGCTTACATATTGTACCAACAAAATAAAAAATATTTCTTAACACAATGAAATCTACTAAAATATAAGGACAAAGAATCATATATGTAAAACAAAACAGGAACTGGATTTAATTGTATGCTTAAATGTGAATCTTTACTTAAGATCTAAGATTAGTGAGCCACTCAAAACTTTAAAGTCTGTTTTGAATTGGAAATGAGTTCTTGTTGTGTGACATGGTAAATGATATTATTTTCTGTTGAAATCATTATCTGAGATGTATAAATTATTATATTTTGAACAGTATATAAAATCAGTCTCTTTCCGCCTCAAAAATGTAAGCCAGGAGTGAGAAGAAATTACAGGCAAGTTTATTCTTGTATCATTATTTTCTCCTCTTAGTGTTTTAGCTCACTTTTATAGTTCCTATTTTCCCTGTCCTTCTATTCCTTTTACATCTATTGTTATCTTTTCTCACAAAACACTAACAAACATTCCTTATTTCAGCTGTGCTTTAGCAGAAAACCAGAAAGTTTCTGTGTTCAAATTTCTATAGATTTTAAGCCTAAGAATGGTCTTGTTACACTTGAAAACATCTGAAAAAGGAAGTATATATTAGTTAAACTATCAAGTATAGCATAAATAATGAAAGAATATATTTATGATGTATAATGTTATAATGTGATGATATAGGAATCAGATTTTCTGATATTTATTTACCACGTAATTTTTGTCCTTTTTTTTGTTTTTAGGAGCAAAATCTTGAAAAAAATTTACCCCAAAGATTATGATTATTTATGACCTACATGTAATATCACAAACCTTTGTGCCTTCTCTATGCCTATATTCAAAAGCAAAAATACACTAGGTGAAGTGAAGAGCATAATTTCTTCGTATCTCTCCTGTCAGTGTATCTGTAGTGGGTCTGTC
>VYZX01005057.1:0-19774 GCA_013401335.1 Brachypteracias leptosomus | reverse complement strand
CTGAGCACTGCTTATGGTTACACTGNCTCCGTTAGAGGGATTCTAACCTTTAGAGGAGTTAAATCTCCCTCACTTAGAGGGACTGAACTTACCTTGTACACTGGTAGAGGCTCAGTACCCTGTCCTACAAGCTGCAGCCAGCTGCAGGACACACACAAGCACTCGTTGCTTGCTCTGTGGGCAGGAATGGGAGAAAACTTATCACCTGATCAATAGTGGGTGGAGCTGGCTCTGCCCAGGCTATCTCAGCAGCCCGCCCACCAGCTGACAGCGCCTAGCACAGGCAAAGTGCTTGAAAAGTGAGAACTGCTTCTTCCTATTAATCAAGCTGGTACATCAATTTTTTTTTAATTTTTTTTTTTTACTTTTCTTATCCTAAAACTATTAGTATATTAACTCAGTTATCCACTGAATCCAGGCCAAGTCATGTACGGCAGGAAAGTCTCAGATCCGATATTCCTTTAACATTAATTTCCATGGTGTTACAAAGGTATATGCCACACTTAAACAACACCAACAAAAGAATCTGCTTGGAAAAAAAAAAAAAAGACTAAGTTTACCAATCAAGCAAACTTTCTTTATCACCTTCTAAACTGCAGGGAAGCATGGGGTGATAGTGAAAGCAGTGAAAGATATATCTTCTGCAGTGAAATGCACCTTCAAGTGATATCAGCAGTTTGCTGAAATCAATGAAACACCAAATAACAGCAGGAATTTCAATTTGGGTTGAAGAATATCTAACCAGTTAAAGCACCACAGTCTTAACTACTAGAATGCATTTAAAGCTCTGAGGTGACCAGATACCATCTAAAACTTGCATATACCTGGTCCTTAGAGAACTTGAATGGTATCAAATTCATTTCATATGTAATTTAACTGAACCATACCTGTCAGGTGTTTTATGCACATAGATATTCACATGCTGTGTTTTGTATGCCAATATTTAAAATTACTTGTAACTTATGTATGAAATTTTTGCCACCTGATAAGGGATGAAATCAAAAGGAAGATGTACACCACCAGTTTGCCACCTGAGAGGTGTGCTGCACTTTCCTGACCAGCTTCATCTGGCATGGGCGGTCCTGGACCTGGAAAAAGGCTATAAGATGTAAATATTAGAGCTGTGGATATCACAGCACAGGAAGGAAGGAAGGAAGGAAGGAGAAAAAACTCAAATCTCTCATTCAGCTCATATCTATATCTGAACTCTTGCTAAACAAGGTTTACAGCCACTTATGAGGTAACACACCTCCTAGGGTCAGTGTACCTAAGTCATGAGAAGCTTAAGGACAGAATCAGCTTGCCAACACTACCAGCAGATGAAGCACTACCTTGCTTCTTGGCATCTTCATAAGCATATTTGTCAAGGCAGGTTTGTGTAATCTCCTCTACTTCACACTCTAACAATCACATCAGCCTTCAATTGCTAGCAACAGAAATAAATAACAGCTGTTTTTATGAGTACTCATTCAACAATGGGTAACATAATAATAGATGTTTTTATAGCAATAGAATTTTCTACAGAATAATAATTGAATGACTGAGTTTGTTTTACTAATATGTAATTACCAACTCATTTGTGTTTCTGGAGAAATACAGTGATTTCAGGTGACAATCAATCATCATTAAAACACTCTGAAAATCTACCCAAACTTTTCAATATTTTTGGGTCTGGTCCACAAAGCTCTTGTGCATGAAAAAATCCAAACTCATATCTATTTAGAGCAAACAGAAGCCCTTAAGATGCACAGTGAAGCCGTTGAAGGAAGCTCTTTCTGGCATAGGGTTTTTCTGTTTCTTGATTGCCTCACTTACACATCATGCAACTAATTGCACAGACCTTGGAAGGTTTAGCATAGATTACAGGAAGAAAGGCTTTGGCAGAGGTACTGAGCAGCCTGTCTCTATGCATAAGACTGGAAGATTACAGCAGCTCCTGCGTAAATTATGGTCTTAAAACCAAGAATTTAAATTTTCCTAGCACGGATTTTACAGTTTAATTATTCTGCATATGATATATGAAGCATACTCTGCGGTCTCAGAAAAGTCATTCAGCCTCAGTTCTGAACTGGTGACCCCAGGACCCAGGAATAGTTGCACAAAGAAATAGGATACTCTAGGAATCTACTTATCTGCCATAACTTAGATATCAATCTTAGAAAGAAGTTGCCTTCTGGACTTGCCCCTGTCTCTCCATTTGCTATAGAAGTCACTGATGATGAACTCTGAATCAGGGCCATAAAACTGGAGGGAGGAATCCCATCCCAAGGGATGCCAGGAATATTGTTCTAGTCCTAGAGCTCTACAAAGCACAAAGAATGAACTAGCTTGTTCAGTATTCAACCTTTATAAACCTCTCTCTTTGCAATACTTGAATGTTTCAGTTCCTTTGAGAATTTTCCTCTTCCATTTCACTCCCACACAAAACCACCAACATTACTGAACTGAGAAATTAATTCTGACCAGCTGTTTCTATTGAAAGGAAAGTACATAACACAGTACTTGCCACTGAGCACCCACTGCCATTGGAGAAGGGTATTCTTTCCTGCCTGTACCCTACTTTCTGATATTCCTCCACTATGCACACCTCGCTGATCAAACATGCCAGTCATACTAGATGCTATTTCAGAGGCTGAAGAGAGATATAAATGGTGCATAGATTTTGTGCAGGCCACCTACAAATGACTGGGGATTCCACTACAGGAAAGATGATGCTCTTGTAATTGAAATGCTGGCATGAGAAGCAAATAATTTGTATTCTGGTTTTGAAATCAGATGCTCTGAATTACCACACCAACATCTGTCAGTCTCGTGGGGATTCTGAAAGTCTAAAATATCTCTCTTCTTGTTCATCTGGCAGATACCCATATTTTTTTCCCCTCTGTAAAGCTGTCTACATGAAATCAATCTTTCTTAAATCTGATGTCACATGCCCTTCTGTTTCAGCCCTAGACCTGGTGAAGCCTCCCCAGAGAAATTAGTACAGCTACTGTCTCATTCCTTTTCATCTTCAAGTCTTTCACTCTAATTATGCCTGCAAATGGCTGGCATGAGGTAATCAACAGCCAAATGCCAAACCAGGATGTCTCCCTCTTACCACTTTACTTTCTATTCCCATTTTACCTGCTCCTACCTTTATCCTGCCCATGTCTGCAAAGAACCTGATTGTGTCTAACATGCAAATTTCAAGCTCTGCAGGGTCCCATTCCCCACTCAGTGGCTACCAAAGTATTTACAGTAGCAAAGAAAACTGAGGATGCAAAATCCTCTTTCCTCTTTCAATGATCTATTAATCTGCTCCCAGTGATCTGGAAGCCAAATAGAGCAGATATTTATAGAAGCCAGAAAACAAAACAATTCAACTTTCCAACTTCTAATGGCGGATTGTGTAGCCAATAAGTAGTACATAATGTTCTGATCTCTGTCCTTCTGATACAATTGCCATGCAGATACCTTCCTGAAATTGCCTTACGTTTACAATAGCAAAAAAGATCCTGTGTTGTTATGGCTCATCCTTAATCTCTGCGTACAGCCTATGGGAAATAGAAGACTGCCTTGAGTTAATGTAACTCATGATAAAAGGCATAGTCGCACAAAACCTTTGAGGCAACATACCTTACTTCAAACTGTAAGAGTGGCAGCTTCCTTACTGGTGAGCACTTTGGCTGGATTTTATATACTGCTCTCACAGCAATGAAAACATCATAGATGATGGGGGGAAAAAAAGTGCCATTCCTCCTCTGTTTATTGCAGAAAAGATACAGTTGTGACTCTAGTTCTGGCAGACTCCTTAAGGCCAGTGGTGAATCCTAGCAAGGCCATATGCAGTCAAAGAGCTGCAGAGCTGCATTGTAAAAGTGAGTGAAATGAATCTTCTAACTCCCTGAGGTATCGGGAAGCTTAATTACTGTTTACATGTGCTTGGTGATCCTCAGATAAAAGACAATATGTTCATGGGAAGCATCATTAATATCACTGTTGCTGATGGCTAGTACAGTCCCCAAAGGTGACAACAAATTATCCAGAATAACGTGTAGGAATTCTCTCCTCCTGCTGCAGTATGCAGCAGTAGGAAACCTACTGCTCTCCATTCCCCTGCAACAGCATTTTGTACTAGGGAAAGTTAACCTAGCCCATAGTTATAGGTTCGTTTAGCCAATTACCCTGCACAGCACCAGGAACAGTCACCAACAGCAGGAGACAGATAAGAGATTTTATTACCTGTTTCTACAGAATGCAAAATTGATGCTGCATGGACAGAAACAGAAGGCACAAATCCACTAACCGTGGGCAATATAATGAAAGGGAAAACAAACCGAATCACAAACTCAATAATAGAAGGAAAAAGAAACCAGGCCACAAATTCAACAACAGGCAGAGAAATTAACCACACCCCAAATACCACCAGGGCCATGCACAAACCACCCTGGCAAATGTATTAGAAAAACAAGGTCTTGTCATATTCACAGGCTATACACCAAATCCTGAGTGATGATGTGGACTAGCAATATTGCTTTGAAAGCTCAGTATACTTCAAGCTGCAATATACTTCAGCCTTTCTTCTGCAATAAGTTTGGAACTGATCCTATTCAGGATAGGAAAAACACTCTTAATGATAGCGTATACACCTAATTAGAAAATCAACACACTACACACTCTTGAGAGGAAAATACTGATCCTGCCACAGGAGATAACATGCAATACAAACCACATGCTGCCATTAGAAAGAAAAACTATTTCTGAGTATGCAGATCACCTACCTGTGTCTCATTTGTTTGTTAAAAAAATGGATGGCATACAACTTCTTCCCTTTATGTCTTACATATCAAGGAAGCCTTTCAAATGACATTCTGTCATGAGGAGATTTAGACAATTAAAACATGATATAATGACTGTAGAGCTAGCAATGCCCAAATTAATGATATAAAGAAAGCAGACAGAAGAAAAAGGATCTGTTTTTGAAAAAAAAAAAAAAAAAGTTCATATTGGTCACAGGCTTCCTTAAGAGTGAAGAGATTGGGCACTCAAATTAGAATAATATGCTGAGCCCCAGGTTGATAGTTCTATCTCTATACTAAGCAGTTAAGGTAGAAGCATAGATTTAAAGGTTTCCTGCTGCTCCCTGCAAAAGCATATCCAAAAGTATGCATTTAGGACTCCAAGTGAAAGCATGATGACAACATACATAGTCATCAAGCTGGTTTGTTCAGTGCCATAATCGCCCTCTGCATCAGTAAAGTCCCTCCCACCCCACTTAAAAACAGATTCATTTCAGGATTTCACTGCCTCCTCTGCCCAGCCCTGGTCCCCAGGAGTAACAGTTTAGCCAAACAACAGCTGCCACAGTAAAAGGTGATGAGTGAAGGGCTTAATGTGACATCTGAGTGCTTCAGTGGTATTCTGGGGAGCTGGCAATACAGCAAGAGAATTCACTCAGCACTGGAGGGGAGGCAAGAGGTTTTCCACTCCCATGAGAGGCACTGATTGGTCAAAGAGGATAGATCAGTTGTGCACTAAATTAACAGAATAACCCACCCCTCGGCAGTATCAGGGAATCACTTCTGCTGGGTTTCATACACCAGTTAAGTGGATTATCAGAGATATCATGTAGATCTCAGGCAAGCATTCATTCCCTATGAGCTACCTGGAAGTCAGCCACAGATGCCAGGGCTCAGTTGTGGATGAGGGACTGATGCCAGTTACTTTATTAGCTGAACATTTTTTTGCCATGTAGCCATAAGCCTTTATTCATGTCTCAGACACCACAGTGTCTTCTTCTGTACTTGAGAACATTAAGTAGATGCATCTGCTGCAAAAACAATCTGTTTAGAAAGTTAGCATGAGCTGGCTTAGCAATTATGGCAGGATGCCCTGCAACTGGGCTATTGGGCTAAATGAAGGAAGATTTTTATCATACTGGGTACTACTTAATAGTGTGGTACGACTTTTCCCACAGAATTTCCTGAACTGGATTTGATTTGTAGTAGGTACCTGGATTTCTTCTCACTGGACAGCAACCAAAGACACTGACCTTGCTTTCAAACTTAACTACAAACAGGTATGTGAATACAGGAAACAGAGCAATTGCTTCCAAGCTCATAGCTGCAGATTGCTAGAATTTCACTGTGAAACGAATGAGAACATTTGAGAAATGTTGTTATTTGTACCAAAATGATACAACTCACACATCACCTGGACAGCATTACAAGGAAGGCCAAAAGAAAGCAATGAACAAGTGTATGAAAGGATGAGCAGGTTCTTTTTCACTCTGACAAATTTCAACAATATAGACTCTTCCTTCCCTGACTCATAAGCAGAAGAGGATCTAAAGAAATTTAAGAACAAGAGGTTGTATCTTACAGTAACACATTCAATTCCAAATATGATGTTCCGACTTGAATGCCAATCTCAACAGAATTTCACCTTCTTCTGCCATCACTTCTTCCATGGCCTGTGGTCACATGGAGATTTTGATGTAAATTGTTTACATATCCCCTCACTCAACTGTCTTCCAGAATGACCTTTTCCAGTCAGCTTAAGCTTTCCTACCCAGCTGTTTATCCCCCAAATATATAGCATTTCTGTTCTTCTCTTCTGAAGCCTCTGAAATTTACCTACTTCCTTCACTAAAACGATCAGTGATGAATGCCATTGCCCAATAAAGAACACCTAAGTGGAAAAAAGGTGGAATCATTTACCTAACAATTTCTGACACTCTTCACTTCTTTTTACATATCATACTCCTATCAACAATGTTCAATAAACCATTAACTCCTTTAAAAACGTAGTAAAATGCTGAGATTGAGGCATACACTACTGTTTGGAGAGCCTAGGTCCTGGTTATACCATGTCAGTCCAGTCCCTTACAGCCCACAGCTCCCAATTACTCCTGTGCGAGCCAGGCTGTGTTTACCTTTATTCTTTCACTGGCATCACTCCTATAAAACAGGGATAACTTCCTTACAGGCAACTTGTAAGCCTTACTAGCTCACTAACATTTATGCAGTAGTTTGAGATCCATTTAGGGGCACTGAAGAACAACCACTGGCCTTGTTACCATCAGAGTTTAGTATAAAGCAGGTATTCCTATCTCTGTTCTACTAAGCAGACCCCCCCACCTCAATCTCCTTTGGGTTTCATTATCACTTTCCACTTAATACTACCCAAAACACAAGAATTCTTACCTTCACATCCTCCAAATATCTCTTTCTGTTCTTCACCTGCAGTTCTCATCTCCTTTTGAATACAAGCTTGAGAAAAAAGTAGTGGAAATGGTACAGAAGTCCAGCTTTGGGAGGTATAAGGTCATATCATGTTTATCTCAGAAATGAAGCTATGTTTGAGAGTATTATTCTTAATATTAGTGACAAATTGTAATCCTTAAACAAAACAAATCACCAAACAGTCCTCTGGGAGTTGATTTGTCACCGTCTTGTACTTTATGCAAGACAGATAAATTTGTGCTGGGCAAACAAAGTGCTAAATGCTACCAGAACAGCCTGGCAGGATGGCATGCTCTTTTACAAGGACTGAAGTGAAGATGCTGCTGGACAACTAACACCTATGAATTTGTCAGGTGATACCAACCAGACAATGACCAGGCTTTGAGATGTACTGGCAGGGTCCTAGGCATGCAGACCTGGCAGAAAAAGCTGTGGTAAGACTTAAGCCTCAGCATATATGGAGTGGTATGGTTGTACCCTGCCAGACTCACAGGGAGGGCTTGTGTTCTACCTCTTCTCCTGCTGCAAATAGCCCTTGAAATTGAGCAAGAGTAGGGCTATACATCGTGTACTTTTCTCTTTTTTAGCCTAGCTTAGTTTACTTTCTCATTGTGATTTTCAGATTAACAGAAAATTGTCACTGACATCTCTGACCTCTGAAGAATTTCCACTTCCCTCAAGTGAGCAAACTAGCAGATCAAATCTCTAAACAAAAAGAATTATGCAATTTATTAAGACTGAAGTACCATCAGGAATTGTTACAGGGATAGACCCTAATATATGTGGGGTTTTTTCTACCACTAGAGGCCTGTAATGTGCTGCATATTTGGCAAAATCCACATTATCTGTCAGTGGCAACAGTACTATGAATACAAATCTGCATAATGTTTTTAAAGAAGTTTCTACATATTTAATTTCAACTTCCAAAGACAACTCAGATAAGCAACTCTTCAGTGGTTTAATAGGATCATAAGAGAGGACCCTTAATAATCTAATCTAAAAATACTATTTATGCACACAAGCAACTTTCCTCAGCTGTTTTTAAAACTCATGGACTGATCCCTTGTATAATATTGTCCAGATTGGGATCTACTGAATAGACTCCCATCCAGCTTGTCTCAAGTTACGAACAAATAGAAATTTAGGACTAAATCTTCATATCTAGTATGTTTGTGCATTTGATATCTTTCCTGTGGTAGGTGGTCTGAAAAAAGTACCTTGCCTATCTATGAAGGCTATACTTAATGCTCTTGGAGAAATATTTTTTCTTCTGAAATAGTCATGAGATAGACATTTCTAAAATAATAATCCTTTTTACAGTGTGTGTTTGTTTTGGGTTTTTTTCATGTTGATTTGGCCATTTTATCACTCTGCTTTGCTCTGATAAGGCAAAATTCTTCTCAGGTATAAATATTTTCTGTGGATTTCAGAACCATCATCAACATCTCAGTCCATAATTGCATTTTTGTGAGTGAAAAACTGAACACTCAGACTGGTGGTTTTCTACTCCTGACATCCTCCAGGCTGACACTGCAGGTCTAACAGTTACCCCCTTTCAAGCTGGCCATAGGTAGGGCCACTGACATTTCCCAATATTCCTTTCAGAGCTCCCGCTTCACACTGAAGAGCACATTTCCTCACAAGTCACCGCACACATTTCACTGGAAGTGTTGCAGAGGAAAGTGAGAGATGGCAGCAGAAATTGCTTCCTGAAATAAGATTCATCTCACCTAAGTTTACCCATCTGGAAGTTACATGTCTTCAGCAAACCCACGGCCAGCAGAGACATACTAGTGTTATTTGGAGGTGAGTCACTGTGCCTATCTGTCAGATCTACCATAGGGTGGCATGAATCACCTGCTAGCACTGCCTAGCTTTTTTACTAACAAAAAAAAGAGCCTAGACAATTAACTTGGACGTTTTGCCTGATTTGAACTATCTAATACTTAAGCATAAAGCCTCTTTCGCCACCTCCAGTCTTGTATATCAGCAGTACTGAAAATATGCGGGTCTGAAGCTCTTTCCTTAGGGCTCCATGCAGTAATTTCTCCCTGTGGAACACAATGCGAAGCAAGCAAAGTCTAGTGTAAAGAAATGGAGAAGCTTTGATTTGCTGCTGCTTCCTCCCCGCCTTCTGTGGGTGTAAATGACAACAAAAAACATGGGATAGTCAGACTTACCCACAGGCCCTAGACCAGCCCTCTAACAGCCAACTGAATGCACAGTGAAAAGGCATGACTTTGAGAGCCTCACAGCAGGTGCTGTGCTTCCCTGCTTTGCTCTTCCCACACGTGTGGCACTGTCACCATCCCTCTCTGATCGGAGAATCAAGGATTACTGCAGAGTCTGAGAGCAGACAGGCACTGATAAATCAAAAAGGGGAGTTTGGGAGGTGGAAGCACCTCCCTTGCTGCCAAAGCCTGAAGGTGACTCATCCTCCTCTGCACTAGCACTTGCACAGCTCCTGTAACGGGGATCTTCAAGCACTGTTCTTCCTTTCCTTCCCTTTTTTCTTTCTTCTTCCCCTTAGGTGATCTAAAAGTCCTTCTCCCCGTGAATGACTTCCCTCACATTCCTCCCCAGGAAAGTGATCTTTCTGCTTGGTCACTGGCTATCCAAGTCCTGCTATTATGCATTGCTCCAGGCACCATACGAGCCTTTAGGCATCTACTGCAGAACAGCATAGCAAATTTGACATGCTTGGTAGAATACAGATTCAAAATCAAGTTCCCAGCAGATGTAAATTGATGTGGCTCCAGAGAAAAGATGACCCTCAGTACTTACTTGGTCACTTGAGACAATAAATGCAAAATGCCCCTGTGAATACTGTGAAAGCAAACTGGTTTTAAGTGGGTGCAGCTTTGCTGATTTTAAAGCTGTGCTGCTTCTAATTCACACCAGCATGGGAATGTTCGATAACAGCCTTATTGTGCGCTTCAGTGCACAGCAAAACTCGTCTTCCTACACACAGAAAGGAGGTGTCTTCTAAAATTAAATGTCATTCTAGTTAGCATTGTAACATGCTGAATTTTCATACTGAAATATGGCATATTGAAGAGCTGATAAACAAATCCTCCAGGCTGAAGCTTCAAACAAAACACAGCAAAGCAGAGTTATGCTGCCTTTCCCCAGCTGTAGATTTGGTGCAATAACTCTAGGGAATAGAGACCATCTAAGTCTTGATGTCCCTGGCACAATTGTGTATTTACTTGTTCTGACAATGCAGAAGAGTCACAGGACTCAGTGACCCTGGGAAGCTCATCAGCCTCTAACTCCAGGAAATTCCTCACCATAGGAAGTCAGCATTCCCTTTCTGAGGATGCTAAAGGATACATGCTTCACTTGAGTCATCATGGAAGACTTGCTTTCTCACTTTCTCGAGACTACATCAGTAAGCTGATGCAAATTTTGCAAAAAATGTGAGAAGTACAGAACCATCCATTCTCTCAGCCTAAATCAAGTCCTTCAGCCTAGCTGAGGCTGCCCTTTAGGCAAACAGCTTAGCTTTGCACACAAGAGACTATCTCCCTCAGCTGCTCTAAACAGGTGTAGTTGGTCTGACGTCAGGGAACACCAGCTGAGGCTCAGGTCAGACCTTTTTCCTGGGCCCATATGTTTCACAGAAGGCTGGTACTATACTGTTGCGTTTTAAACAATCATTCAGCTCCTGTAACGAATAAAAAGCAAAACTAAGCCTTCAGGCAATGGAGGCAGAACCAATGCAACTCAATTGCAAATTGTTTCCTTCCACATGCTGCACTGAAAAAATGTGAGAAACCATCAGATGAAAGGGAGGTGATAGCAGTTCAGCAACCAGGGCCAGGGACAAAACCTGCCATCCCAAATTTCATTTTCACCAACTCTGCAACGAGCTTGCTTCAGTACTTCTGGAAAGCCCTTGCCTTCTCACAGAAGATGAATATTCACACCGACATCCTCAGAAAATCAGGCTCAAATCACCACTGAAAGATGTGCAAGTATCACATTCTCTGCTCTTGTCCACCTTCTTTGGGGGGGAAAAGGTGTTCATATTGTCTCACTGAAGACTACTAGCTTAAGCATTTGTACTCTGGAGACATCCCCTTGTTCCTCAGTCTCTCTATAACAAACCAAGTCTTTAATGTCAATTTTACGAATGGCTTCTAAACTACAATCTTAACACAGATGAAAATATCTGCAATAGGCCAAAGGGAGTTGCCTTTTGGGAATTTGAGCCCTTATTTGTTGCAATAGGTTTTTGCCACCTCTAGAAAACATTTAAATTATCAGTTGGATACAGCTGAGATACTTAGGTAGTCATCACAGGGAGGCAGGCATCTCTGGTGGGAAACCAGCTCAGATGAGGTCTGAGCTGACCATTGTAGATGCTTATCTTTCCCCAGAGACAGAGCAACAAGGAGTTGCCAACTTATTTAGAGTTCATAGTTATGCAGAATGAATTTAGATCATAAGCATGAAAGACGAGAAAGTTTGTTTACAGAAAGGCTGATGCAGCTATCTATACCTCAGCAGGTTTTCCTCTAGACCCTGGACCTTCACTGATGGGTTTGGAGCAAAGCTAACTCATGCCTCACCAGTGCACAGTAAGCGATTTATCTGTACCTGATTGTGAAGACAGAGAGATATGCTTTGACTAAAACATCAGGTTTTGGAAAAAAATCCCCACCAAAAAAACCAACCCCCACTGAAATACCAGAATATAAAAAGCAAAAGGTTGGCTTTCATAATTTCATGTGAAAAATCCACAGAAACTTAGACAAATGTTGTTTTAACAATTTTAACTGAAAAAGAAAATGTTGTTTCCCTAATTTTAAGATGACTGTGAACTTCAAATGATTTAAGATTAACTTCCTTTTAAAGTATTCAACACACTAGAAAAGATCAAAATACAAATAAAGCATTTCAGACTTTGCAAAACAAAATTATTTCAGCAGAGCCATGGTGGTATTTCAGACTAATGAAACCCTAGCCAAGCTATTCTGTTTAATCTATGTTGATTGTTCATATGTTACAGCAGGGCATATGCTGACTAGATAAAAGGAAAAGAAATCAGTGAGAATGGTGCAGTGCTGGAACAGATCTTTCAGACTTATGGTGGAATCAGCATCCCTGGAGATTCTCAGACCTGTCCACAAGCAGGATGGAAAGCTTGTAGGTGAACAAAGGGTGTACAGGAGCTACCCATTCTGGAATATAAGCGTAATCAGTGCTTAAATGTTGCAATCCAGGAAGTCACCAAATGCTTATAACCCTAGGTTAGCAAGTTTTTGGGAAAATAGACAGCATAGCTATAGCATTAAGAACACAAGCAACCTCTGCTTTCTATATGAAAATAATTGTCCATGTCAAGTTGTAGTTATGCAAAGCATCAGGTCTTTCAGGACCACCATGTACTGGTGCTGAAAAAAATATCTTTCCAATGCATGCTTTGCCATGACATCGATAATTTTAGTGCAAAGTACAATCATTCACGTGCCTGAGAAAAGAAATATGGTGGGAAAAACCATATACTCACTTATGTACATACACAGAGATTGTTATTTAATAACAGGAGTCCATGCAGTAAAATATCTGTATGCTTGAAATAATGACAAGTTTCACTTCTCCCTTCTTAATTATTTTTCCTGCTTCTACCAGCTTTCTGTTCAGCACACACACTCAGAAGAGGTAAAGCTATTGAACAAAACAGGCATGTAAAACAGATTCCCTGCATGCAAACACAGCTTATGTATTGTGGAAGTGGAAACCTGCACAGGGCAGTGATCATACTCCTGCCACAATGGCACCCTTACTGTTCCCATTTGGGAGCAGAGCTGGTAGCAGAGATTCAACATCCCACTCCCAGTACACACAGCAAAGTCACTGAGGCAAAAAGGCTTGAGATGGGTGTGGAGAAGATAAACAAAATTCCTACAGGTCTTTCAAAACTAAGCACTAGATTTAGAACTTGTGAGCAGCCATGGGCTCATGTATTTGAATTAAGCCAGGTTCAAAGCAGGCAGGTGCTGTGTACGCAGCCTCTGCAGTGCTGTTAATGTGCTTTGTTCCTGAAATGCACTTCCTTAACATCTTGTCATGTGTGAACTACTCTGGCATCTGCTTTACTTGAAATCTGCTACCCACAACCTCAATGAACAGCTTGTGTCCTTTGGGACTCTCGTTGCCTTTCCCCTCCCTCATCCAGATTCAGAGAGGAGACAATGGCAGCAAATAGACTAGATTAGAACTGAACTATTTCAGTTGGAAGAGACCTACAATGATCATCTAGTCCAACTTCCTGACCACCTCAGGATTTGCCACAAATGTGTTAATGGCATTGTCCAGATGCCTCTTAAACACTGACAGGGTTGGAGCATTGATAACTTTTCTAGGAAGCCTGTTGCAACATTTGATCTCTTTCTCAATAAAAAAATGCTTCCTACTGTGCAGTCTAAAAATCACAAGGCAGGAGGATATGCTGCATCTACTGCTATTGTTGAGAGGAAACAAGGAAAACGAAGGGTAAGGACTTGTTTAATCCTACAGAAACCTTCCTCCTGAAATATAGACCTGAATAAATTAAAGGTGCTGTTGCTCATGTTGATATTTGCTGTTGTGGTCAGCTAATTAAATTCAGGTAAGGATGCTCTAAGTAAAGGCACAATAAAGACCAGTAATTTCTTAACTGTTTTAGCTTTTATGGGCATATTTTGAGGGGAAGGTGGCATAGGAATGACTACTTTTTATCCTTTCAGAACTTTTGCCATTCTAGGATTTCTGGCACTTGGCTTAGCTATATATAGAATAGAATATAGAATAATTGGTTTAGAACTTCTTTCTATTATAAACAGAATATACCTGAAGCTACTCTAGTGAGCTAGGTATGACAATCTAGAAATGAAAGACTAGTTGTTACTGTGAAAGCTGCTATTACTTCAGTCTTTGACCATGATGGTGCTGGCCCTCAATTTCTTACAGAAAATGACTGGAAATCACATCCAGTTTTCCTGGGTTTCTTACTATCAGTGACTGGGGATACAACTGCTGCAATTGCAAACTAAAATTACATTACCATAATAAGTGTCATCATGGCACTGAGAAGGAATGGGAAGCAGGGTGGAGACCACACGGTCCTGTTCTGCTTGTCACAGCAGTTATCTGCTTCTTGCAGAAGTCATACCTTGACTAAGAAACATTCAGAAATTGTTTTGTGCAACTGCTAAGGGCAGACCACAAGAAATGATGACTTGACCACAGTCTCTCCCCTGCAATTTGTACAATGGTAGAGAACAATATATAAACATTATCCCTATTTCATACCTAATTTGGGGTATGAGAATTCAACACCAAATCGTAGGGACAGATTGATGGGTTTGTCCTTTCCCTCCTAGAACAGATGCCTTTTGGTAAGATTCCTGACCTCAGTTATGCCAAGTGCTTCCCCAGGAAATCAAGCTTGTGATTGTAGTCAGGTTTTTTAGAGCTATATAGTCTGCAGCTTCATGTATTTATCCCTGGCAATCTTAAAGAATCTGTATATGTTGCATATGAATAAACCATACTATTTGTGCACCCAACTGCTTTTTTTGAATGTGGCCAGACCTACAGCAAACTAGCCCCTCTAGACCCTGAGGATTGGCTAGAACACAAGGAGATTCATCTCTTGCTAAATTTATCCATCACAACATGCAACAGACTCCCATGAGAATTTGGAGCAGGTTATTTGTCATTTGTTAATCTAACTCAAGGGGATTTTTAGTGTGAAAATAGTCCTTTGAAGATGGCAATCTAGTGCATACAGTGAAGACTGCTCTGAAATGCAGGCCAACAGGGGTGTTCATGGCAGCTGAGATTTGGTTCAAGAACTTTGATGCAAAGACTGACAACTTTTTCAGCATTCTGTGAATGATGTCTATGAAAAACTGGGGAAATAAAATAATTGCTCTTTTAAAGTCTTCTGCATGCTGTCATAGTACTCACAGAAAGACACTTACCAATTTTTATAACTCCAAGATCAGAACTGCTAATTGAATTCATTGAGGCTACGCCAATTTGCATTGAGAACATGACCCCAAAACATTGCATTTAAATTCAGCTCCCTTCCCTGCTTCATGTTTCCAAACAGCAGAATACTAACGAGAGACAAACTGCTTCCCCCTCAGCAGTTTTAGAATATGGTGGCACAGACCAAGCTGTTTGACTCTCCGTGCATGATCGGGAACAGGGGACAAAGAGAGAACATAAATGCAGACTGACAAACAGGAGTGGATGGAGGTTCACTGATATCAATAGTACTTACATGACCTGCATATCTCCTGCAGTAGCATTGTGGTATTCCTACCACTATTACATCTTTTACCAAGGCACCTATTTCTCTTAATGGAGCACTTTAGGACACTGATGTGGTATTTGTGCTGCAGTAGAAGTCACAAGCCAGTTCTGATGTAGGAAGCGGTGGTCCTCTTTCCTGTACATCCCTCCAGGACCCAGCCCAGCAACTCAGTCTGTAAGACAGTTTGCCCCTAGAGAGACACTGAAACAGATTGCCCAGAGGGGTGGTGGAAGCCCCATCCCTGGAAATTTTTAAGGCCAGGCTGGATGGGGCTCTGAGTAACCCAATCTAGTGGGAGGTGTCCCTGCACATGGCAGGGGGGTTGGAACTAGATGATCTTTAAGGTCCCTTCCAAACCTGACAATTCAATGATTCTATGACTAACAACCTATTGCCCTGCTTTAGACTTCAACACATAACCTCCTGCCTACCTCACTTCTACGAGGGCTTGCTGGCTGCCCATCCATTCAGCTGCTCTGCATAAAGCACAGTTAATTCCATACACAGTGCCCTGTAATTCAGATGAACTCTGGTTCAGCCTGGTACTATTTGTTTTTACCTCAGAGCTACATTCCTCCAAATGATGTCTACTGACTTGGTAGTTTAACCCTAGTCTCCCTTCACATTATGATATAATTCGTAGAAACTTCAGTTAACTTTGTAACAGAAGAGGTCCTCTTTGTAGGTTCAAGGGTACTTTCTAGGATGCTGTGACATTCCTCACAAATTTCCCTGTACTCCAGGTATCATCTGGAGTATCACCAGCTATCACTCTGCTTGGACACAGAGTGCTGCAACATTCTATGGATTTTTCATGGTTGCAAGCAGAAAGAAGCAAGTTCCAACACGAATAAACCATTTGCTCATTCCTCCTGTTGGCTGTTGTTCAGAAAGACAGAAATTATAAGCCACAATTATAAGCAAAATATCTATGCCATGTTCTTCCCATCAAAACAGCATGGAAGAAATTTGTGGTCCTTGGGACAGAACTTCAGAAGCACAATAAAGATCTATCTCCTCATATGTAGAAATGGAGGCACAGGAGACCTTTCAATTTTCACGAAGAGAGATAAGTTTGGGATGTCAAAGGGATGCAAGGGATTTTCCACCCCTCAGTCCCTGGAATGAGCACTGCTGAGAGAAGCCAATTTGAACTGCTGCCTGAATCCTGCAGAAACAAAACAGGCCAAGTCATCAGATGTTCACACATCAGTAGTCATACTCCCAGAATGGCCATCAGCTGCCACTTTGACAGGAGTCCAACATTGTTTGGTGGAATTTACCTTAGAGGATCGGCATTCTCTGCATCAGGGAAAGCAATTTAAGCTTTCAGAACTCTGTATATATATGTTTATTGCTTTTTTGCACATTCTAGAATTATTCATGTCACACCTTATACTCTGACTCAGCCTAATTAGCATCAGAAAGGTCACAGTAAGTTAGGTAGATGAAGTACAGGAAGTCTCACACCATTTCCCTTCCACATTACAGAAGGGAAAGTCTAAGTATCTCTACGCTTGTGCTTGGCTACGTTTTTAGTCTATGGAGGTGATATTATATTCGCTGTAGTTGTCTAGGATATTGCCACCACCCATACTGCAATCAGAAGTTAGTTTCCCTGCAGCAGGGGAAACAGAAGTGAATGTTTACTGGCCCTTTGGCTGCCATTGGTTATATGTGGTGTATTAGCTAAAAATATATATATATATATGAAAAAATCATTCTTTGCTCTAGCAGTCAAAACAGCGTGCAAAAGTGAGGCTTCTGTAAAATTTTAGAGTAATCTTCCAAAACAGTGCTTCTACTCTTTTTCTGTGGCTATACAATGTGTTCAAAAATGAGTAGAACCCACTGAATCAGATAGGAACTCAAGCTCTCAGGCAAAAAACAATTCAAATTTAGTAATGCATATTTAATAGTATGTCATTAAGATGATGTTGAGTTGGCTTCACCCTCATAAATCACATCTCATTGCATGACCTAACTGGATTGTTCTAATTTTGTTTCAAAAATATTTCATAGCTGAACCAATGCTATCCCTATGTGAAACAGACTACCTTTCATACAATTCATGCTTATCACCTACAAGTACAGCTTTGCCTGATACTTCTATGTCTCATCCAGTAGCTCTAAGATTATTTCCAAGATGGCAAATATGAGGTAACTATAATCAATTATTATTTGTATTCTTTCTAACAACAGAAATCATCATGGTTTTACTGCCTGACCATCCTTCCTGGAACTAAGACCCTATAAAAGTGTTCATCCTCATTACTTAGGCTTTAATGCTGGATTTAATCCTTAACTTTCAATCAGGAAGGCTCACTATGGTTTGAGAAAACTGGAAAAAAAAAAGTTACAGGAGATGAACTAAAAGTCTTGATCCACTGGTACTGGTATGGCAGATACCTCAGCCTCTTTCAAGACTAGTACAGGGATGATCGTCAATAGGTGCCCAGGAGACTAAAGAGGCAAAGAGTACTCTGAATGGTAGCTATGCCCAGCAGAATTATTCATTCTGTCAGCTTCGGTGCTTCTCCATGTAGCACATGAGTATATTCACTGTGGCACTTCAGCCCTCCTGGGCAGCCCATCTCCACTCAGAGAAAGGAACAGATCATGCAGGAAGCAACAAACTGATGAAGCACGAGTGAAAATGCTAATCGAGTGACACTTGGCAAGTGCAGCACTCAAACAGTAAAGTTAATGTGCTGGCAAAGAGGATAACCTGTGCAAGCACATTGAAAGTTGGGCTCTTCCAAGCAGATGGAAGTCAGTTTGGGGGAAATTTGTCTCAGTACTGACTAGTGTACCCAGAGCTGACTATAAAGGCAGGATGAATTCAAATTACAAAGGAAAGACTTGGCACACAAGTTGCATGGATGTTGAAGGCTGCAAAAGGACAGCGGAAAGAACCAGACACTTACTTTTACAGGCACAGCCTCAAGCCACCAGCTTCTGTGACTGGCTGACATGACACGATACAACAGCTAGTGAATGCAACAGATCTCCAGGGTATTGACTCTTAAAGACTGAAGCTGACCCTCACCGTTTGGTCCAGTATACCAAGGCAAGCAGACTCACACAGTCACATCTTTCACTTCCTCTCTTCTCCCAGAAATCAGGTTTCCTAATGGTCTCAGCAAACATTGCACAAGCTTTATGCCCTTTATTTCCTAGAGAAGCTGTTTTTGATCTAGTGATTCTCATTTTTTGTGAGCACCTGTCCTTTGCCTTAAGGATAAACTCTATGGAGATTTCAAGAATTGTTTATGCAAGTGCAAGTTATTCCAACAGATAACATGATAGAGGAATCACTGATAACAGGGTATGATGCAGGTGGGAGGCATTGGCTGGAAAAAGTCTAGGACCAGAACAGCAGACCCAAGAAAGAGAAGGCTACAGAGAGCCGTAGAGTCAGAGGCAATCTGCGTGTACGGCAGTGTTGTGCAGCTGCCTCTCAACAAGAACCGCATGATGGGGTCAACAAGAGGATGTCCTAGATACAGCAGAACAGTACTTAAAAGAAAGGGATTTCTCTCCTCTGCACTGGCTTTCCTTCATTGCCTCATCTCATAACCATGTTTGCCTCAAGAAGTTACCAGCAACACATTCCCTCAGATACACCTCTCCCACATCTGTTTCCACCAGCACTTCCCTGGATTTCAGCAAGACTGCTCAAGGGAGACAAAGCCACTGAAAATTGTTCTCTGTCTTGCGATTCAGCTTAGCATGCACACAAGCATGGTCAACTCTTGCATTCACAGAAATACATAGTTCACCTGTGGGTAAACCCACTTTCTCTCAGTGTCTGCTGAATTGATGCTCATCTACAGCTCAGGATTGGATCGAAGCACAAGGATAGTGACACATACTTGGGGGCACTTCCAGTAACACACAAAAATTCAGAAGGGAACAACTGCCATCCACTGGTAGCCACCTGCAGCAGTACAGCCACTGTGAATGCCACCTCTCTGCCATCATAGAGCATGTTCAAAGCAAGGGGATTGCCACAAGGTCAAGAACACAGTAGCAAAAACAAGGCAAAGATAATCTGCTGGGTATTAGCAAAAGGATCTGTGTGATAAAAGGTCAGCTAGTTCAGGAGAAGCCCCTTTGATGTTTCGCTTCTGCTTGACATCTGAGAAGTCAGCTGCCTTACAGAGTTGACAGCAGGAGTTACTGGTTTTCTTAGATTCTTTCCCCCATGCTTACTGCAGTCCAGACAGTGATAGATGGG
>VYZX01005053.1:2112-31366 GCA_013401335.1 Brachypteracias leptosomus | reverse complement strand
TATGATTCTATGATTCTACGACAAGCAGCATGCTACTTATCTTCTTTGCTTTGCAATACCTTTAGCAGCATGACTAAATGAGCTCTTTCACTTATGTAGCGTGATATAAAGATTTTCTCAACATTGGTTTAGTCCGGCCACATTGCTCAGATAGAGGAAAGTTATGAATAAGTTATATGAGTTACATCAAAAATGTGTGAGAGTTACATCAAAAATAATTTCTCACAGAGCATCATTTAGCTACTGCTTCATACAGAAAAAAAAAAAAAAAGTTATAGAAGTATTTAAGTAAGGCTTTATTTCTTCTATGTATTCTATGCCATCTCAAGTAAAACCAAGAGCCCATAATTACCATGATTCAGAGACCTCAAGAGGGGAAAGATTGCAGCTTCTTTTAAAAACAGCAATAGATTTCTTATAAGCAAGCATATCCCCAAATTTATTTTCTTATTCTGTATACGGAGCCATATATTCCCTTCTTCAAAGTGTGTAGTTCTGATTGCTGCCAAAATATAGGCTTTCAATCTCTATGTGCCTAAACATGTATCTTAGGCCATGCAGAGCTATGAACAAAATTGCACAACACTACAGTCTATGGCATTATATGTGAAAAAGACTTGAGTTTTTCTAATCTGCTTTCCAGATTAATTTTACAAATTCAGGTATCTTATTCACATTTCCTGATCTTCTTATTATTTAGTAATTCAAGCGAAAAGAAAGAAACCAGCTATTTTGGGATCTCCTGAAAAATGAGAAACATTGCATGATTTGAAAGGTGTATTATGCATTCATTTATATTATTAAAAGTATATTTATTTCTTCTAGTTAAGCAAAGACAGAATTGGAAAAGATGAAATATCCAGAGTTTCAAAAGAGATAAACCAGGCTAGTTCTGGTTAATATATTAGTAGGAAAAAAAATTAATCTATTACTCTGATTATTTTTCCTGTAATTTCATTTAAAAATGGATGCAGAACATTGGAATTATCTCTGACTTTTTAACAAAAGTTAATTTCTTGGTACACTACATATCTCAAAAGACAGAGGTACTGATTTATTTTCTGTTTATGTGACAGAAATGTATCTCCAGAAAGGTAATTTCAAGCAATTTAGAAATTCAAGCATATTACTGGTTTTATGAAGAAGCTTTTGTCACAGTGACTGTTAACATAAAGCTTGACTTTGAAATGAACAAGGAAAATTAAAATTATTTTTAAACGGTAAAAGAAAGAGACAGGAGGGGGGAGAGAAGAGGTCTGTTCATGGATAATATTTTTCAGAGATTAACAAACCGAACCTTTTAAGATAATACCATCAATTAAGACACTGTTCCTTCTCAGTCAAAGCCTATATGAAGCAGGAGTCAGAGGGCTAGTATGTTAGCTACCCTTCTCCTGAAAGAGAAACTGTGAAATCTGCATTATGCTACAAGACAAGCAAAAAACAATTATTACATCCATAAGTATTTCAAAGATGTGAAAGCCTTTTCCACCAAACTTCAAATCAGGAAAAAAATTACTCATAGGTTTTTCTAACTGATCTGAAAAATATTTTAATTTGTCAACCAAGACAAAAAAAAATACATATTACAGTTAAAAGGAAAAACCTTCCCCTCTCTGCAATTCTTTCTTACCAATGTACAGACTAAAATCTCAAAGTTCAGGAGGAAGTGGGGGGAGGGGAAGAAAGAGGTGAACAACAGAGAAGGCTATATCAAGTACTTCAGAAGTTTTGAAAAAAATTTGAAAACTTTATTTTTCAAATAGACAATTTTTAAAATTCATCAGCATTGACACTACTCCACTTTCAACAAAAATTCCCAAATAACCCTAGTCAGAGTCTCTAAAATATGGAAATTTGATGCTAATTCTTACCAAGAACTGGTCTACACCATATACATACTGGTTTGCCAAAGCTCATTTCCCCAGCCATCTCTGTCCAGCAACACAAACTGTTTGAACTGAAGCCTGAAGAGCTGCATAGTAAGTTTTATGTCCACACACTGATGTTTCATTTTAACTATGGCTCTATGAAAGCAATGCATTCACAACAAAATACTTTTAGGCAGAAAACTTGGTGTAGTATAACAGTAAGTGTATTTCTTGTAGGGACCTAGGGATGACTACCCACCTCTGAAAACAGAGCCACTAAAGCAGTCTCTTTATGTCCTCTGTAGGGACAGTGTGGTGGGTTTACCTTGGCTGGGTGCCCAGTGCCCACCCCTAGTCCCTCTATCACTCCCCGCCCCCCAACCTCCGTCAGCAAGGCAAGTGGGGAGAAAGTAAGATGGAAAAGAAAAACCCATGGGTTATGATAAAAAGCAATTTTAATAAACAGCAGAGAAAGCAAGGCCATGAGCGCATGAAGCAAAAGCAATCAAAGCTGTTACTCTCTACTTCCCATCTGCAGGTGGTGTCGGGCCTGTCCCAGGAAGCAGGGCTCCAGAACGCGTAGCGTTTGCTCGGAGGACAAATGTCTTCCCAACAAATGCTTCCCCGTCCTCCTTCTGCCCCCTCCCTTTATAGTTGAGCTGACGTCATATGGTATGGAATATCCTATTGGTCAGCTTGGGTTGGCTGTCCGGGTGGTATCCCCTCCCAGATCTTGCCCCCACCCCTCTTTGGTGCTGTGTGAGCACTGCTAGTCACAACACAGGTGTGTTATCAACACTCTCTGCCTCCTGGTACTGCAGTATGAGTGCTGTATGGGGAAAATCAGCTCAGCCAGACCCACTACAGAAAGAAATAGTATTTATGTTCTCTGATACTGCAGAAGTAGTTAAAATATCTGGACATACTTCACATTTGGTAGTAGGAAAGGATCAGTCTGCTTTTAAAGTGAAATAGGTTTTAGACACCTGTGGCACATTTTCTGGGGCAAAAAGAAATGCAGAACCATTAAAAGTGAGTTACTATGGCATGCATAAGGCAGAAGTGATCAATAAATACATTGATATACAATAATTACTCCAGAAATGGACCATCATCCTTTGTTACTCAGAGCATATATTGGCAACATAAGGAAGTACAAAATAGCATGTCTTGAAAATACTAGAGATTAGCAATTGTTCTTGTAGAGAGGTTACTTTCTAACTTCAGTTACACTGTCAATGGGATACATGATGAGCTTTGTAAATTACTGTGCAGATGCACGTCAGTAACATCAGTTGTATCTGTGTCTCTAATTTACATATGTACATTTAGTCCTGCCACCACTTCTGTTGTCCCATCTTTTCTTGCAGTCTTTGAATCTGATCTTGTATCCAAAAACAACTCTGCACAGCTTCAAAATCAACTTTCACATGTAACTCGTCTAAAGTTATAATACATATATTTCCTTACTCTGCTTTAGTTTCATTGAAGTTTCCACTGGCTACTAACTTTTTTCCAGTTTCATACATGGGTTACTTCTGATTAACATAAAATAACTCACTTACCCAAAAAAACATTTAGGTCACGGCCTTGAGGAAGATAATATGTTTTTTAAGCATTTTGAAAAAAATGCCTGCCACTGTATAATAAGTTCATGTATCTGCGAAAGTTATTCATCCAAATATTCATTGATATCTCTCATGAAAAGCACTGCAAAAGCAAAACTCAAAGATCAGAGAATTACAAATTCTTACAAAATCTTCAGACCAATGAATATAAATTACCTTATAAAGACCTGCTTTTCTAAAATCAGGTTTAATGAAAACTGAGGCCTGTGATATCCATACCTGATGGGTATCAGGATATTGTTAATATTAGTTTGCGTCAAACTGTATAGAAGCATACCAGAATGGTGTCATTGACAACAGTATGCAAGTATTTTGGAATACTAAAATGGTGTAACCAGAGACAATCCTACCTAAGTAAGTGAACAATGGCATCACAAATGAGGCAGACAAAGATGGCTGTAGTTTCAGACAGGTGGAATCCAAGTAATAATCCAAGAAAGCTAGCAGAGAGAGGAAGCACAATGAACTGTGAAGAGGTGGAGCACCTTCCCAAATGCATAGGAAACATGACCAGCAAGACAAAATAAAAGGTAGGAAGCATCAGAAGCATAGGAGAACTCCCTTTTTGGGAGTGGGCTAACTGCATAAGAATCTTAGTCATAAGCAAGGAATAAAATCACAGAAGATGGTAAGCCCACTTCTTTCATCAAAGACGTGTCAGGACTGATAAATTTGACATCTGCAACTAAAAACTACTATAGACCATAGCTATCAGTGACAAATATGTAAATATTAAAGTGTGAAAATGTCCTTATTTGTCACTATCCTAAATATTGCCATCAGAGTAATATTTAATTCCCTGTAGAAATATAAATAAATATATATATGTGTGCATATATATACGCACATATATATTCATTTGCAAGACAGTGAGACTATTTTACTATTGATATAAACACCATTTAGTTTCACATGTTAACAGTTAAATAGAAAGGTGTAACTATGTGGGTAATTTGACATCCTTTCCCTCCAGTCACTGTGCCAGTGAGATGCATGTTGGACTTCATGATTCAAAATGCTGATGAACAGGTTAGGAGATCATTTTGCATGACTTTTTCTAACGTAGCTGCACATCTGTCACATTCTGCCTACAAGGCAGGGAGAGATGACCCAGATTCACTGATTCCCTTTATTAGAATAGAAGGCAAACAATGTCTGAGGTCCATAAATAATCTTTATTTCACAACTGGGCTTAGTAGCAAATACTAAAATGATAGGGAGAAATGGGACTTAAGAGAGCATACTGGCCCAGGTTCCAGCACTGGTCCAGCCAACAGGGATTTCTCTGTAGAAGGGCTCATCCAAGAATTCCAATGATAGGTTTCTCTTTTCCCCTTTTATTGTGTAGCTTTTGGAGTGACCCACACACACACACACCCACACACACACACACCCAGTGTGTTGTGGGAGGGTTCTCTTTACACGTGTTATGATTTGGCAGAGGAAGGTGTGTTGTAGCTTGCATGTTCACCATGTTCATCTCCATATACATGGGTGTGACCCATTATATGCATTTCATAGTTAATGGGGCACAGATCATATTTCAGTCGTTTAAAGGGCCAGGACTGGGCTACTCAGTCTCCACAAGGCTCCTCCTCCTGGTCACAACTGGTAAGGTTCCCATGGTAACTGTTCCTCCAGAATGTTTGCAACAAAACAGCTGGTCAACCAGTTCCTTGCAATACCTTTGGCCCTTGCATGTTTCCTTCTCTTCTCATTATCTCCACACTTCATATAAATTATCAGTTGCATTTAAGTTCACTTTTAATTGTTTGTCTTTATTGGATTTGATTGAGCTTCTTATTCTGGTACTTATTTTGTCCTTAACTTCCATTATTCATCCCAGTGGAGAGATGATGTTGATACAAAGAAATTAAGAGTAAAAGTCTTTACTGTTAAGCAGGTATTTTTTATTAGTACTGGCCGGGGGTCACTCTGGGGATTTTCCACCTTAAGAGTTCCCACCACCATGCTGTTTGGTTCGACTTTTATTTACAACAGACCTCATCTCACTGCCCCTTTCCCAGAAATAATTAACAGTCTTGCCCACCATTGCGCAATTCCACCTTATGTTGTTATCAGTCCTTTTACTGCCATCTAAAGTCCTGTAGTCTTCATCACTTGTTGTTTTGTTGAACCTTGTGTCTTTAACTTGTTGATGCAACAAGTGTTCTCTTTTGATTGATATTTTTCTCCATCTCAGTTCCTCTCTTATCTGTTCTTGGGTCATGGTGATCTCAAGCCTCCTTGCACATCCATTATCTAGACACTCTAAGGCTGTGCAGCTGGTCATTGCTGGGCTTCATCACAAATAAGTCCTTGTTACGCATGAATCTTTGTTACAAAGAAGGCTAAACTGGTGGTTAATTATCAACAGAAAGTTACACCATTCGTTACAATTCTATTCACCTACAGAAGGCTACATTTCTCATTACAATGTCAAAAAAGTACCAATAAATTTAAACAACATGAGCAAACTATTTGACTCCTCTTTAACTCAAGTATGCATGAACCGTTTTTTTCTCAGTTGTCAGTGAAAGTATTTACTTTATGGGTTTATATTGTTCTTCAAAGCTCATGTATACTTGAAAAGAGGAGACCTCATCAATGTCGACAACATGAACCTGTAGAATGTCACCAGCTGACCAGCAGCAGTTACAAAGGTCTCAAGAAGAGCTCACCTGTGAAGATCTGACAGTGCCAACGATAATGGGCTGGAGGGAGGAAAAGACTTATCATGTTATTAAGAGGCCAAACTGCCAGGTTTTATCCCTGTCTTCATTCACATTATTTCCTTTACAACTTGCTCAGTGTTAATGTAGCAGAGAGAAACAGTAATGAAGTGAGAGACAAAGACAAAACAATAAATCCTGGAAATGAAAAATTATTCTTTATGCTGACAGATTCTTTACAAATTATAATGCCATATATTTCTGCACACCTATTCCTTATCAGCCCTCAAGCCTATTATTTTTAAATTAACATATTTTAAGCTATTATCAAAATAACCCAAAGGAAATATTCAGAATTTAAACTGCTACTAACAAAATTTTTTACACAACTCCTAAATGTGTTGATCTCCAGTGGAGAGACTGTCCTTGTTAAAGATTTTTAAAAAACCCCAAAAGCAAACCTGATTTGTTGCCACCTTATTATAATTTCTTTGTCTTTCAGAGATGGAGGTTATACTTCCGTGCCTGGGATCACTTGCTGCTTGGGATCACTTGTCCATGGCTACATGGATTTTTCTTGAGAACTCTTAGAAAATCGGTCAAATTGATTCAAACATTTTCAGCAATTATTTATTAAGTTAAACTGGCATTACCAATATATTATTTTAACTCTTAATTTCCTTTCTTCGTTTGTTTCAGAATTATCTAAGAATAAGATTCCAAATGAATTCTAAGGGAGTTCTTTGATCCTGCTTCATTCATACAAGGTATCCCAGAATAGCTTTATTTTCAACCTTACAGCTTGTATACCAGTCTGCAAACACATATTTAATTGCTCCTTTGTTTAGGTTACAGTTCCCAACTGTTTAATAAGAATCATGAGGAAGAAAATACGGTCTCTGCCTACTTTCAGACACAAAGCAAGGAGAGTAGGAAGCTGACAATGGAAGAGTGTAAAAAAGTCTGAGCAATCAGACTGTAATAGTTAAACCTACATAAAGTAGAGTTTTTACTTTCTTGCTCTTGCCTTGTGTAAGTTAAATTCTCTCAAGTCTAGTTGTAATCTGGAAAGGATAGTATCAAAAAAGTACAATTCTTTTGCCTACATCCTCTCTCACGGTGAGTACTGAAGCTCTACTTCAGCAGAGAACTAGAGCTCTTGGTATTTCCAGTCTTTGACAATTTCAAAGCGGTAGTTAGAAGTATCAGTTGTCTTGTTTTAGACAATGGTAAGAAATTTTGCAGATGCTCTTTACATATGTGATTATGAAAAATCTGTATTGGAGTAGGAAAAAGAGGGAAGCTGTTTTGTCTCCTTCAGGATTTTTATCACTTGTGTGCTTTAGTTTTGTGGAAAAATAAATAACATCCAAAAAAGTTTTGTCCTTTAAGTAGTTGAAGTAGATGTCAAATAAGAAGAGATAAGGAGTTAGCCTGCAATATAAACTGGAAAACTTTGTAGTTAAATCTGTGATATTTCACTAATTCTGAATGCTATTTTTGTGGCATATGACTATGGATAGTCTCAACCTGTAGTGCAAATGTAAGTGATGCAGAACAAATCCTCTCTTATGTTTCCTTTCAGCAGGTGGCTCTCTGTTGAGGTCTCTCAAGCTCTCAAGTTCAGGTATAAAAAAAAAAAAAGCAAACTGCAGCAACCAGCTCCAGCCACAACTCCAACTTTTTTATTTCTTAATATGAAATATATTTTTTTGTCTTTATAAAAATGTTTCTCTCAGTTAGAGACCTTGGACGATGTTGAAAATGAATCTTCAAAGATTTTTTATAGGTCACTGCCAACTACTTTTCTCAAAATCCATATGAGAATAACAGAAACGTGGTCAGTCATTAGTGTAAATTTCTTGTGTATACATAATGGATAAAATTAGCATTCAAATAACATAAGCCTGTAAGTTTAAACATTTCTTACATTTTCACCATTCTCCTCTGTCCCACCATATACAGTTAAGCAAAGACAGACAATAATCTAGAAGGAAAAAATTGGGAACTACTATTGCCCTCATTTGTTTGTATTTCCAATCAGTTTCTATTGCCACCCTGCACCCTTTCTTAACAGTAAACATCCTTTTCTCTACATGTGCACAATAACCAGCACAGCTGGGTCTCTGTATCAGCACTATGTGAATAATATAACACAGTAAACAAGCTCCGTGTGTTAAGAGTTACAAAATTCAGTCTCGTGAAGACTTAATCTTTAATACTATTTCTGTATCAAGTGTCTTTTCCACTTAGCACTTAATTATATGTAATACAGTGACAATTCAAACAAGGTGGAAAATCAGAGTTCTTTCTGCAGACAACCTGCCATGGATCCATTCATAGCGGGTACTCCATCTGTTGTTATAGAAACCAGTTTCATTATTCTAACTTTCTGACTCTTTTTCTATCTCTCTGGTCCAGCTAGCAGTTTTAACTACAATCATCACCATGGTGTCAAAAAGCTTGACAAAGAAAAGAACAAAACCAAAACAAAATGACAGCTAAAATATCCTAGATCAAATCAATCAAATCAGCACTAGCCTGAATACAGCTGATATTTTGTTTCTTTCAATGCATCCTTTCCTATGCATGTAGACTCTTCATTGTGCCACTCATCTATTGATTTCAATGCTCTTTTTAGTTATTGAAGGAAAGTTGTAGTAAACAAATGGAGCTGACATTTAGTTTGGGAGGCAGTTAAGATTTGTGGCCATTTTAATCTCCTGTGGCTGATCTCACTCTTGTTGACAATGAAATTTATTAAATACAGGACTAGTCTCCCAGACAATGCAGTAGAACCCTCATTGTTTGGGACTTGTGAAGGCAGGCTGAAAAATACACAAGAAAATGTGCTCTAAGGAACAAGCTACACTGGCAGGATGACAGACTAGATGAGCTAAAGAAAGAGTTGTTAACTGTTTCTAACTTTTGTCAGTATAATAAACCCCACAGAGTTTCCCATATAAACAAGAAGTTGCAGTTGACCGTGGTAAAAGGGGAGCAGAAGGGAAAGGACAGGCTGTGTAAATAAATACTGAATAAAGGAAGAATGTGTTTTCCCAATCTCCTTATGCAATTGACTCCTATCATATTGCTGATATTTTTACATTTCTAAATAGCGCGTTATCAGTTGGAGAAAAGAAATTCATGTTGTTAGACACTAAGCAGGGCAATTACAACAGAACTCTGCCAATTATTTTGCAGTCTGCATCTTATCAAAAATAGATGAGTAAACGTCAAGGGGACTAGAATGCTCAAAAATTGAAAAGGGATTGCCCAGAGTACTTCACCTTGGCTAGTTCTACATGGCATAACCGGTCATTTTGCAGTTCCCCAGAAAAACAGCTTAATGCCACAGGTGACTTCTGTTTCAATGGCTAAAATATATAAAGTCTATTCACACAGCAAACAGTTCTCATTCCAAGTAGGACACTTGTGAAGCAATATAAACCAAACCAAGCATAGTCTGTACAAAATTGCTTTCAATAATGATGCATTTTTTCTTTTATTTATTCTTAGAATACACCTCTGCAGGTTCACTGAATTTCTTAGTAAACATCAATTGCATTTCTCCTTTCATTGCTGTGGTGGTTTAAACCCTGCCAGGACCGGGCACCACGTGGCCGCTGCCCCCCCACCCCCCAGACGGGAACAGGAGAGGTAGCAAAATACAAACCCTGCGGGTTGAGATAAGGAGAATTTAATACAGTGATGCAAAAGCAACAATCACAACAACAGTAACAGCAACCGCGATAACAATGTACAAAACAAGAGGCATAAAGTGTACAGACGGCAGGGATACAGCTACAGACACAGAGCGAGGCAACCCGGGTGAGACAAAGCCGGGACTGCACTGCCCACGCCTCGTGTACCTGACGTGTAGTCAGCATGGTATCTAATAGCAACTCCTGGTGAAAATTAGCCCTATCCTGGCTGAACCAGGACAATTGCTCAGTAAAGCAGAAAATGTCCAATGTCCTCAACTCTTAATGTATCAGCTAGTCAGTTTTCTACTAACATTTTTCTTTTCAATTTGCGTGTACCTAATGTTAAATATCTCACATTTGTCAAGGTGCATGTCAAAACTATTTCTTCAGTGTCTTCTCAGGTTACAGGTCTAAAAATTCTAAAACCTAAGAACAAAGCAGAACAAAATCATGCATTTTTCAATTCTTTCTATAGTGCATGACAAATTCAATATGTTCAAGATATTAGAAGAATTTTAGCAGGTGTACACAGAAGTTCAGTAGCAGAAGTTAAATGTGTTATTTCTCACAACGTGCCATGATTTTCACTAAAAATAGTTTAACACCACAAAGTAAGCACTAATTCACTATCCACTTTCCCCTCTAAACCATACACAAATACCTGACCCAAAAAACAAGCAGTGAGATATCAGTACCCTTTCTTTTCTTTTGCTGCTCCAGTTTTACCCTGTATTTAAGGGCTTTCATCTTTAACATTTTTTTTTTAGTAGTTCTGAGAAAATGTATCAAAATAATTTTTGAAAAGTGTATCATTGCCATTGCATCACTTTTCATTATTATTAACTTTTTCAAAAAGTAGCAATAAAGAAAGGAATAATTGCCCTTGTACTTGCTTTATCTACTGCGAGTATGTAATTTTAACACTCTTCACTTTTATGTTATATTATTAATACTAATCATTTTTCAAACTAATCTGCAGGAAAAAAAAAATAATTTGGCAGAGTTGGCTTCTTATTTGCAGAAGATTAGTTTGGTTTGTCTGAATAACACCAGTTCACCCATTACCCTTTTTTGTAAATTTATAAATTAGAGAAATTAAGCAGTGTGACCTATCAAAGAACACTATCTCATTGATTAAATTGTTCTGCTTTTACCCAGAGTTTTATAGAACCAATGTGAATCAATCTGTAGAATGTATTCAACATTAAACATTAAGAAGCTAGATTCTATCAGTTAATTGCATACATGATGATGTTGTCTCTATGTACAAGTGGAATTAATCACAGTGTTGCATGTGTTCTTAGGTACTGGTCAGCTAAATGAATTACTACCAGTGGTCCTGAAGCTGTCAGCTATTCATGCTTAAAATCAGGCTATTGCCAAACAAGCTTACGCTAAACATCTGCTTGCTTCCATTCAGAAATTTTTGTCCAGCAGTGAAGGAAGAATTCAGACTGAGAGGAAAACGAAATGGAATATGTCTTTACAAACTAGGGAGGCCTAGGGGAAGAAATACACATTTAAAAAGAAGGCAAACCAGTGATGCGTGCTGCTCCACCATCTGTCTGAAAAAAACAGTTAAACTTTTCTTCTCCCAGATTTCCATTTTCCATTTTTAATTTTAAGGTTATATCACTAACACATTGGTTTTATCTTTTTTCCTTTCACACAGGCATCCTCATGACATGAGACATGATTCAGACCAAAGGGATATCCCAACTACCTGTGGAATGAGATCTAATTAATTTGAATCATGCAATGTAATCCTTCAAAATTAATCCCATTTAGCTAAACCTGTGAGATCAAAGGAAAACGCCTGCTCACAATTGGCTGAGTGGGCAAACGAGTGGTGCTGTGTTTCTGTATGTGTTACAAATATATCTTGTTGATACCTCCAGCATACTTTTCAAGCAACATCACAAAAGGGAAACACAGAGAGATCACTGGGAGCCAAGCAATGACAAAGAAGAATTGCTTAAGGTTATTTGCGGCGGGAGATCAATGGACAACGCGTACACGGATTAATACAATCCAAGCATTGCCGTTTATTAACAAAGTTATTAACAAAGTGGATGTCATGAAATCTGATACAAGATATAGTGTAAGAATCTGCTAAGATACACATTCTTCATAAAGGACCTAGCTTGAAAATGAAATTAATCAGAGTGCACAGTACCTCTGTAGGGACATGGAAGGAGTCTAAAATTCAAGGAGAGTATTACTGTGGAAAGCCGAGGGAAGGAAGAACTATTACCTCAAAAACTGCCCAAAAAGCTTGAGAGTAATGATTATTCACAGTGCAGTCTTAAAGTGGTGTGGTGGTTTAGGCCCTGCCAGGATCCGAGCACCACATGGCCGCTGCCGTTGTTGTCCCCACACCCCCGGAAAATACCCCACCACCCCCACCTGGGTTGAGATAGGGAGAATTTAATACAACAAGCAACAGTCAGAACAATGGTGATAACAAAGTACAAAACAAGAAATACAAAGCGTACAAAACACGAGGATACAGCGCACAGATTCAAAGCGAGGCAATCCTGTTAAGACAAAGCTGCAGCTGCACTCCTCGCAAATGGTATCAAACAGCCCAATTGCTCCCCCAAAAAAATCCTGGTGAATATTAACCCTATCCTAGCCGAACCAGGACAAGCAGGTGAACTTCAACAGTGTTAAGGAGAAATTTTCTTTTTTTGGAGAATTTTATTTGATCTCCCGAAGGCATGGGAAATATTTTTAGTTGTGCATGCAGGTCATCACATTCCAGACTTTTAAAACTAGCATGTTTGTGAGCTATCAAGCAACTAAGCTGAGAGGAAAATGAAATGGAATATGTCTTTACAAACTAGGGATGTCTAANAGACCCCATTGGGATGCTCCCGTGGACTCTCTCTTTATTCGAATAAAGCTAACTAAGGCTCCTCTGTCTCCTTTGTGAACACTGGCCTTCTAGCAGTGAGGATTTTCCGTACAAAGTCAAGCACAAACAGAAAACAAGGTGTCACTCTGTTCAATGAGAAGACATCTTTTCTTTCCCATTTCCTTCTGTCTTCTTGGAGCTGCATTTTTTATGGCTTATTTTATGTTAGAATTGGGATATTAGTTTGTAGTGGTATGTATCTATAATTCCTCAAAATATATTTACCACAATGAGTGATTGTAATAGCTTTGAAAAAGTAAGTATTTATCATATGCTTGACAACTTGGATTTATTAAAGTCAATGCAAGTTTTGCCTCTTGTCCAGGTTCGGTTAGGATAGGGTTAATTTTTCACCAGGAGTTGGGAGGGAGCCATAGTCCCAAGCCAGCCAATGGGCTATTCGATACCATAATGATGTCTTGCCCACAACAGGTGGGGGGCTGAGTTCCTTATTTTCCTCCCTCTTCCCCTTCCCCTTCCCCTTTAGGGGGTGAGGNAGACCCCATTGGGATGCTCCCGTGGACTCTCTCTTTATTCGAATAAAGCTAACTAAGGCTCCTCTGTCTCCTTTGTGAACACTGGCCTTCTAGCAGTGAGGATTTTCCGTACAAAGTCAAGCACAAACAGAAAACAAGGTGTCACTCTGTTCAATGAGAAGACATCTTTTCTTTCCCATTTCCTTCTGTCTTCTTGGAGCTGCATTTTTTATGGCTTATTTTATGTTAGAATTGGGATATTAGTTTGTAGTGGTATGTATCTATAATTCCTCAAAATATATTTACCACAATGAGTGATTGTAATAGCTTTGAAAAAGTAAGTATTTATCATATGCTTGACAACTTGGATTTATTAAAGTCAATGCAAGTTTTGCCTCTTGTCCAGGTTCGGTTAGGATAGGGTTAATTTTTCACCAGGAGTTGGGAGGGAGCCATAGTCCCAAGCCAGCCAATGGGCTATTCGATACCATAATGATGTCTTGCCCACAACAGGTGGGGGGCTGAGTTCCTTATTTTCCTCCCTCTTCCCCTTCCCCTTCCCCTTTAGGGGGTGAGGGGGCAGCAGTTGAGAGACCACGTGGTGCTTAGGCCCAGCCTGGGTGTAAACCATAACACCTCTAGAGATCCCTTCCAACCACTGCCATTCTGTGAAAACATTTCAGCCTAAAATAGTCTATAAAGTCCAATAAGATACTCTTTACAACTTTAGCCTTGATTGCAAAATTAATACAAGGTCTATTTGCAGAAAATAATCATAGCTATAAACACATTCTGCTAACTCTGTCTTCTGTATCCCAAGTTGTTTTAAAGGTACAACAAAAAGAAGATTGATCAAAAAGGAGCCATGCAGGGTAGAATCAAAAGATTTCAGACTATACACCAAACACCCAAGCTTTCAGTGTTTGAATATAGAACAACATTACTCAATTTATCACAATCTTGTCATTTATCAAAATCACATGGGAGGTTATACAAAAGACCCTGTAAATATTTATTTGACCCGTAAATAATTGTGTGGTCCCCACAGAGCTGAAATGTTGCGTTTCAGAAGAGTGAATCAATATCATAAATACACAATGACAAAGGTAACAAGCCAAGAACTGAAACTTGAAGACTCAGGTCAAAAAACATTACTTGAACACAGTCTTCTGTAAGTATTTATAACATGTTAAGACCAAGCCTATGATTTTTTTTTCTTGGCTTTCTTCCCAGCTCCCTTAAATGCACCACAAAATAAATTTCTCATAGACCATTCTCAAAGAGATTTTTCTTTCTTTTGATTAGACACAAAGGACAAACAGACACTCCAGTTCTGTGTTCTGTCTTTTGATTAAGTCAAATATTACAGTCCATAACACACAAGTACTTCTGCTCTCCACTGGCTTTTCAGTGACTTAGAAGTCAAATTAAAGGTCCCTACATTATTTTCAAAGTTCTGAAGCAATTATATCTTAAAGAACTCCTAATTTGCGTTCTTTCCTTTAGCATTATAGAATCATAGAATGTTTCAGGCTGGAAGGGACCTCTAGAGGTCATCTTGTCCAAACTCCCTACACAAGTAGGGCCATCTCTACCTAGGGCAGGCTACTCAGAGCCCCATCAAGCATGACCTTGAATGACTCCAGGAATGGGGCCTTCCACCACCTCTCTGGGCAGCCCATTCCACTGATCTATCACCCTCATGTTGAATTAAGGCATAAAGCTAAAAAAGGCTTAAAGGTTTGCTTGACAAAACTAGGCCATTCTTAGCATAAGCATGAATCAGCAATAACTGTGAGCTTTTGTGAAATGTTTTAGTTTGACTAACTACAAACAGGGACCTACCCCTCTGCAGGGGTATGATATGTACCAAGACGGTTGCCTTTAAGCCCATATGCCTCGCTATCTAGGAAACCATACAATAAAGCGCTAAAAACAAGGGTGCTTGCTTATCAGGGGTTAACCACAGAATGTATGAGATGGTTGATAAAACTGCTATATAAACTCACTGAAATTTTATCCCAGCAGAGGTGCATTTTATAGGGTGTGGACCCTATGCTCTCCCCACTAGTGTAATAAAGGTGCTTTGGCTGACAGTCCATCTGTGAGTCTGGAATTTGAATCAATGTTAAAGGGTTTTTTTCTAATATCCAGTCTAAATCTATCCTTTCCTAGCTTAAAACCATTCCTCCTTGTTCTATCATTGCAAACCCTTTTGAATAGACCTTCCCCTGCCTTCATGCAGGCCCCCTTCAGGTACTGGAAGGTCACTATAAGGTCCCCTTGGAGCCTTCTCTTCTCCAGGCTGAACAGCCCCAACTCTCTCAGCCTGTCTTCATATGAGAGATGCTCCATTCCTCTGATCTTTTTGGTGGCCCTCCTCGGGACATGCTCCAATATGTCCACATCCTTCTTGTGCTGGGGGTTCCAGAACTGGACGCAGTAGTCCAGGTGAGGTCTCCCCAGGGCAGAGTAGAGGGGCAGAATCACCTCTCTTGATCTGCTGGATACACTTCTTTTGATGCAGCCCAGGATGTGGTTGGCGTTCTGGGCTGCAATTGCACATTGGTGGCTCATCTTTTCATCTACTAGCACCCACAAGTCCCTTTCCACAGGACTGCTCTCCAGTATATCCTCTCCCAGCCTATACTGATAGTGCTGGTTACCCCGGCCCAGGTGCAGGACCCTGCGCTTGGCCTTATTGAACCTCACAAAGTTCATCTGGGCCCACCTCTCCAGACTATCCAGGTCCCTCTGGATGGCATCTCATCCCTCTGGCTTATCTACTGCACCCCCCAGCTTGGTATCATCCGAAAACTTGCTGAGAGTGCACTCAATGTCACTGTCAGTGTCATTAATGAAGATATTAAACAACACCGGTCCCAGCACAGTCCCCTGAGGGACACCACTCATCACCTTCCTCCATCTGGACATTGAGCCGTTGACCATCACTCTTTGGATGTGACCATCCAGCCAGTTCTTTATCCACTGAACAGTCCACCCATCAAACCCATAATTCTCCAACTTAGAGAGCAGGATGTTGTGGGGGACAGTGTCAAAGGCCTTGCAGAAGTCCAGATAGATGACATCTATAGGTCTACCCTTGTTGACTGATGCAGTCACTTCATTGTAGAAGGCCACTAGGTTGGTCAGGCAGGACTTGCTCCTAGTAAATCTATGCTGACTACCTATGATCACCTCCCTGTCCTCCATGTGCCTTAGCATATTCTCCAGGAGGATCTGTTCCATAATCTTCCCAGGCACAGAGGTGAGGCTGACAGGGCGGTAGTTATGTAGTTACGTGCATCTATTGTTATTTCAAAAAACAAATGCCAGCCTCCAGACTGAAGAGAGAGGGAAAATAAATATTCAGTATAACTACTGCAGGCGTAAGCGTGCTCACAAAGGTAATCATTTGTAAGATCAGGACCTGGAACCAGATACCATGGGACATATATTGTAATATGTCTTTATGATAATCTTTGCAACTGGGATTTTAAAAGTATTCCATGAAAAATATCTCATAGTTTCATGACTTTCAGAGATTAAGCAGTGTAGAAGATTTCATCACAATAAAGAAATACAAGTAACACCTTTAATTAGTTTCTATTTCCTACATATTAAAAAAAAATATCAACAGAATACTTTCACATTTTTACGAGATAAGGAGTCATAAAGTGGTATATTGTTCTTTTTGATCCCTGTTTAATTCCTTTTCAAGATGACTAGGCTGTTTATCTGTGAAGGTTTAGGGCTGAGCTGGCCACTAGACAAATAATAGATTGCTGTCTATTAACCCCTCTCCCTTCCCAAAGTGGAAGAGAAAGGGAATAAGGGAGAGAGACTTGTGGATTACAAAAGAAAACTAAAACAGGTTAAATCAAAATAATAGTAACAATAATAACAATAACAACAATAATAATAAAAATAAAATTAAAATATGGGCTATATACAAATATATACAAAACTAATATAGAGCCTAACCACCCTCAATGGCAATTATGTCACCATCACCACTGATGCTGTAGAGCAGGCACTGTGGAAGTCCCAGACTGGACTCATCAGCTCACGGGAACCAGATTCAGGAGCTGGACTCTGGAACTGGTTTCAGGAATGCATGGGTCAGAATCAAAGGCAGAACAGACAGAATCTTCCTTGGACACTGGCCATTGAAGAAGAGAGCTTGACCCTTGTGATCCCTCAGCTTTACACTGAATATGACATATATGGGATGGAATACCTCACTGATTAGTTTAGGGTAACCTGTCCTGTCTGCTTCTCCCTGCATGTGCAGCATTTTACTTTCTGCACTCCCAACTTGATACTCAATATTTATCAGTGACCTACTACCAATCCTTGGTAGTAACTATAAATACCAAGTGTTATTGCTGCTCAAAGCAGACACTCTGCAAAAATATGCCCTTAACTTCAGAAAGTGTCGTTGGTTAGCAGAGACTAGGCTGAAAATCATAGAATCATAGAATGGTTTAGATTGGAAGGATCTAGTTCCAACCCCCCCGCCACAGCAGGGACACCTCCCACTAGACCAGGCCACCCAGGACCTCATCCAACCTGGTCTTGAACACCTCCAGGGATGGAATGTCCACAACCTCCCTGGACAGCCTGTTCCAGTGTCTCACCACCCTCTGAGTAAAGAAGTTCCTTCTAATTTCCAATCTAAATCTACCTTCTTCCAGTTTGAACCCATTACTCCTCATCCTATCACTGCAGGTCTTTGTGAAAAGTCCCTCTCCAGCCTTCTTATAGGTCTCCCCTGAGCCTTCTCTTCTGCAGGCTGAACAAGGCCAGTTCTCTCAGCCTGGTAAAGTAAAATCACTGAACAGAATTCATTGTGTTCTAACTCAAACCAGGACACTGCCTAAACTATAAAAGCTTTATCAGTCTCAGTTTGAAATCTAAGTGCAGTAGTTTCTTTGAAAGCATTCCTTTGTTAAAGCTTTTCCCATCAAAACTTCCCTTCCAGTTGCTTGGAGACAGAGAATATTCTAAGACGCTGAGCCTCCAGTGTGGCTTGTTTATTCCCTTATATTTTATTCCAGAGGATCTTACATGATTACAGCTATTTCACAACACCTCAGTTGTAATGTGAGGTCATAAAGGTAAGACTGTAACCAACACCGCACTTTGCTTCCTATTTTTGAATCTCCACTGCTCTTTCTGTTCATTCTCCCTTAACTGATATCTTTAAACGTAAATGTATTAACTATTACTGGAGAAAATAGATCATAGTTCAAAAGTTTATTAGAATCCCTCTGTGGGGTGGTACTGTCACCAGCAGAAGTACAGGTACAAGACTGCAAGGCATTTCAACTTGCCAGATAAAGCATTCATGATGAGATTATGGGATAACAAGTTCTTGGAGGACCCATTCCAGAAATTTAAAAATATCTGAGAGCCTATCAGCCATCCTGAGACACCTACAGCAATAAAAGTTCTCCAGGAACATAGGAATTACAGGTAGCCCCAGAATCTACTGACCTCTTTAATTATGATTATAGCAGTAAACTATTTTAGGCCTTGGCTAGCTGAGCACTCATGCACATAAAACTACAAGTGCTAAAACTTGCTGACACATTAAAATGACAGAACTGCCAGACTATTTAATTCTCCAAATGCCTCGTAAGACTTTACTCAGCTTATAAGGATTCATAATGCAAAATCTCAACTTGACTACTGTTCTCATCTCTGGCTACAATTCCTCAGCTGTACACAAGAAAGATTCAGAAAGTCCACAGATTATGATCAGAATCTTGCATGTTTCAAGAACTTTTCAGCAGCTAGAACACATTAGAATGATAAAAAAACCACAAGAAGGTATAACATGTATGGCCTCATAACCACCAGTTAAAGCATCTGACGCACGGAAATCGAACTCCACAATCTAAGATTGTAAAGTAGGTATGTTTATTCAGCGCCGGGCACATAGGGGTTAACAACACCAAAGGCATGTGCTGCCAACATGGCAATTCGGCTTTACCTTTATACAATCAATTGTTACATATTCATGAAATTCCACAATTTGCCTATACATATACATACATACAGAGCCCCCTTCTCTCACATCCAATAGTATTAATGCAAACCTGCTTACAGAATGACTCATTTATTTCTACATAAAGGTTACAATTTCCATGCAACTACAGAAAATGACATCATGAACCCCCAATAAACAAATTAAAATGTAAGAAAAAGTATGTAAGAGAATAGGATTTTTTTTAGAATGCTGCAATCTCCTATGGGGATAAGTGTATGTTGTATCATGAAATACAATGCCAAAACCCCTAAGTTAGCAATGACTTCTAATTCCACATGTGGAAGCAGTATGATAGTGCTGGACACAAGTGCAAAAGTCTACAAAGAAAATACCTTTGAGATGCAAAATTGTATCCCTGCCTAATGTTGCGCTGTATGATGCAACATACTGATTTTGTCAGCAGTAGCTTGGATGTCTCTGTATCACATTGCACTTAAATTTATGGATATATCCATCATTTTGTACTGAAGAAACCATCAGAATTAACTACAGCATAGACATGCTTACCAAGGTAGTCTTTATGTGTGAAGGTACATCAACTTATTGCAAATGTTATAATGCCCACATACACATTTTAACTTATCTTTGATTCTGCATATGAGCTAAAAAACAATTAAGGACACCTTGGGAAGTGTATGATGAACACACAAGCTTCACAGGTAAATTAAATACATTGTAGTTACCCAGCATACGACTGTAACAGATCTGTCAAGCACAGAAAAGCAAACCTCACAGGGTGATATGCTCACAAGATTTTCTTAAAACTTTAGGAAATAACGTTATTAGTTGTATGTAAATTGGAGGGATTGGCCAACTCTTCAGGCCCTTGTTATTTCTCTAGATTGTGAAATTACTACCTAGCAGCTGAGGTGATTGAGAGACGGGACGCAGCTTGATGCAAGCAAAGTGTGTCGATTTATTGTGCGCAACCAACTCCTTTACATATTCTTACATTGACTGCATATTTTAAACAGATTCGTTCTTTTGTACATACACTATTCACGCTGCTGTATCTGACTGGTCAGTGATATGCAAGCATATCTTATCTCGAAGACACATTCTTTTGAGGCCCTTTTGGCAGAGGCGCCAGGAACTTGCTTATCTCAGAGTTGTAACATCTGTCAGGTTGTCAGGTTCCTGTTATCAGATCCTTGCTTAATACCTTTTTTATGACTACCTTCAGTTTCCCATGGTTTATGGCCTACAAGTTCCAGCACGCCCCTGCCCCCACTAATTAGTTGAGTAGTGCTAAGCGTTCTGTTCTTCAGGCCTCGTCCCACAAGCAGCTGCTTCTATTCTGCTGTGCAAGAGAAGTCTCAGTGTCTGACTGAAGCCCAAAACTCAATATCACATTTCTTGCCTAAAGTTTGTCTCTAAGGGCAGAGTTGGGCTGAATTAGTCATGCATCAGAAGGGTTCCTTCTCTGTGTCACAGCACTGCTCTGTGGATAATGACCAGTGTCCTCTCTCTAAGGCTACTTATACTTCTCTTAACTGAGACAGTTACCCACATTCTCTAAGATATGCATGTTCAAACACTTTTCATCAGATATGCTCAACCTGCTGTAGATCCTACTTTAATTCAATATGCTGACATGTCAAAAACATTTTAAAACCACATTCACTCACTCTCCCAAGTACACTCCCCCAATACCCAAAAATCCAACAAAAACTTTAAAAGCTCTTTTGATTCAACCTCAGAAAAAGCAAGGAAGGCTATACTTGATACTTCTTCAAAACTGACTTTAGAAAGGCAGGTTACAATTGTTACAATTACTGCAATTGGAGTCTAGCCAAGGACAATAGGGTTAATAAATCTGTTCTTACAAAATGTACCATAAAATAGTCAATGGCTGAAAGTTATCATGAACACAGTTTTCTTACTTAGCTAAAAGGCAGAAAGCACTCTCCAACTCTAAGTTAGAGTACTTGACTCAATATTAACTTATTGACAAGTATATAATCCTCTGCATCACAAACCAGGCAACCTGTTGCACCTTTGCCTTAATTGTAGGCCTTCCATACCATAGTAGAAATTTCAAAGAACCCAAAACATTCAAAATTACCTCAGTCATTTTTAATAGTTCATTATAAAAGTTTTATGGAAAGATAGACCGTAAAAATGGAGGATTATATGAGTATAGACTACATTTCCATTTTTAAACTTATAGTTCCCAACAAGCACTCCAAAATGTCTATGTCTTCATACAAATTTTCTGGGAAAAATAAATATCAAATCTATTGAGTTGTAGGATTGTTATTCTTTTCACTTTCTGGTACACAGAAAGAGCACTTTTTTTGACAAATAGTTTTAAATTTCAATTTATTGATTGTTATTCAGACATATTAGAAAAAAAAAAACTTTTGTCTTTGATCAGGATCTAATAATAGAGAAGCAAAGTAATCTTAAACTTATAAATTCTTTAATTCATCGATATTGAAGATAGATTATTATACCTTTAAATAAATTCACAGAGTAAAACAGATATATAAAATAATTGTGTCCGAGTAACTACAATAGATTGTTTACTGCTTTTGAGAAATGATAGCACTGCTATCATTAAGTGAAGACCATTTACTGTCTCTTAGCTGTTTATTACTGTTTAAAGTTTTCATGAGTCACAGTTGTGCAATGTACTCAGTAGAACAATTCATCACCAATATCAGATTTCAAGTCATCTCATAAGAGGCTGTTCCTTATATTAGTTAATTACAGTTATTCCAGGATTTTACTGCAAATTTCAACTTCTAAAAACAATCACCATGGAGGCCTCAGTCAAAATATTAGTTACCCAACACCAAAATTTTCTGGATATACATTTTATTGTCTGGCATAAGATACCAACTGAAAGAGGGGGGCTAGAGAAATTTGATAGACACAATAATACTTTGTAACACTAGAGTGGTTTAATAATTGTTGTGCATGCTAAGGAGTCGAGCTGATAAATGTCTCCTCACTGTCGTGTAAACTAACTGAAAGCGAAAAGCTTTGCAGTTTTCTGAAGGACTGTTTCTGATAAGGACTAAAAGTTTTCTTTAGAACTAGCTGAAACCAACCTTTCAACTTGAGTGATAGCCAAGAAGGGACTGAACACGCGCAAGGACAAAAGGTTACTAGCGGTGATGAAGAGGAGCCGTTTGCCTTCATCCCCAAGACCCTCCACGACCACCACCAGGAGGGACTGAGCATGTGCAGTTAGGAGGGGTTATGGAAATGACCCCTTGGAACTAATTATAATACGAAGCGGGGATAGGTCATGCATATGTATAGGCAAATTGTGGAATTTCATGAATATGTAACAATTGATTGTATAAAGGTAAAGCCGAATTGCCATGTTGGCAGCACGTGCTTTTGGTGGTGTTAACCCCCGTGTGCTCGGCGCTGAATAAACATATCTACTTTACAATCTTAGATTGTGGAGTTCAATTTCCGCGTGTCACAACTACTGCTTTGTCTGGAAAATTCTCTGTCTGACCCATATTATGACAATACACATTGGGAATGGGTTAGTAGTGATGCACTGTTAAATTGAAAAAGATAAACAGGTTTGTATTTTGGCTCCATTTATCAAATTTCTGAAGCTCTTGCTTATATCCACTGAATTTTGTAACATTAAGCAAGATAGTAATGTCAAGTGTTTCCTTACTAACGGAGAGTGTAAACTCAAAGCAATGAAATAAGAATAGAAATGATTAAGCAGGTTCTTCTTCCTAGCTAGGGCTTAACTGCTCACTCACTTCATATTCTACCACATATATTTATTTGGTCTTACTGCATCCAGTCCACGACACACAGAAGCAAGCGGCTGTTACCTTGTATTCCAGTGTCATAGAGGAGGAATCTGCTGGAGGACACTGAACTGTCACTTGGTCTTCATGTCAGAAGCACCCAGGAAGTCAGTTACATGGTAAGAAATGCATTTTTCTTACCACTGCATGAGGAACCATAGGACAATTGGTATGCATTTATTTTACCTTCAGAATGCTAGACATAGAGCTACATTTTCAGGGAAATGAGACAGAAGAAAGAAGATAAATCTATTTTCTTTAATTCAGGGGAGCTGGGATTCACATGTTATAAAACAGGTATGAGCCAATTACACTAATGAAATTGTATACTGACAGCAGTCTTGGAGATGTCATACTATGTTTTTTCTAGAAGTCCATCTATTGGAACTGTACAATAACAATTTCAGCTTTATTTTTATTTTGAAATTGTATTATGTTCTATTTCCCAGGATTTGGGAAAAAATCTAACAAATATAAATGAGGAAGTTCACAAGAAAGAAGACATTCTTTTTCAAATTTATGATTTCTAAGTCACTGCTATCATTTTAGGCACACAGGATTTTTGGTGATATTTGGAATGAGTACTTGTGTAACAGCTCTTTGGTGGTATTGGTAGCTTTTGAACTGGTGTAAAGCACCATTATTCAACTAGGAGGCAAAATAGAAGGTTTTAATAATTAAATATATACCTATTCTTACACAGACAGCTAGGGCGTGTCAGAATCTGCTTTAAGTTTATTCAGGATTTGGCTCTAAATGACTGCCAGTGACTAATTCAAACAGAAAACATTTTCTAAATGGTATCATCTGTGTTTAGCTAAGTGTTAACTAATTTCTTTGCCTCCTTGCCATTTATGCCCCACTGTTATTGGGATGAAAAAAATTCACAGGACATTTTATGTCCTCTAAACAGAACATTTAGGAGTATCACAAAAGCTCTGCCTGTTTAGATCAGTATTTCAGACCCAGGACTCTTGTCTCCAACAGCAGCAGTAGAAGATGCTATTTAAAAAGAGCACAAGCACCTAGCTATTATTTGCAATCCATTTGCCTCATACTCCCCCAATATCTAAGGTCATCTTGTTAATGGATGTTAGAGGACTGTTCCTAGTCTGTTCCCCCTGAATCTCTTTATGGGCCTTTTGTCCATGAATTTATCTTGTCCCTTTTTGGCCTAGCTGACGTTTAATCTTTCTAGTCATTCTCCTAGCTTGAGTGCATGCCCCTACTTGCAATATAGTGAGATCTACCGTACAACATTACAGAATCCAACCTTTTGAAACACGTTGATAATTTTGTAAATCTTAATCACATACTTCCTCAGCCTTCTCATATTCAAACAGAAGTCCTAACATTTTTAGTTACTGCCCATAAGGCAGCTTCCCTATCACTTTTATCATTTCAGCTGCCTTTGCTTGTTCCTTCTCTAGCTCTGCTATTTCCTTTTTGATGTGAAGAAATCAGAACTGCACAAAATACTACAACAGTGGGCTTACCAAGCCTCTATACAACGTCCTTGCACACCAGATTTCTCATGTTAAAAAAAAAAACACCTCATTAACTGTAGTCTGAAGCTTACAGAATATCCTGAAAACATGGAACAGGCAAAAAGTCAGATCCCTTTGGTATGAACTCTGTTGGTTCTGTGTATTTCTACCACAAAACCCCTTGCTCCTAAAGTACAGCATAGTCAGGGTTCAAACACACTTAAGAACAATGAAGACTTACAGCATGAAAGAGAAAAAAACCCAAACATGTTGCCTTCAAAAAAGAACAGAGGCTTCTAATTATTTCTTTCAGTGAGCATAACCTGCTAATGATAACTGAGCAGTACAAGCTAAGCAGCTGTGTAAACTCACAGATTACGTGATGAGAAGCTATATTTTGCTTAACAGGAAGCATTCATTTCCCCTTGACCAAATCAAGCCTCCCCACACACACACATAACTTTGGGAATTAAAACTAAAACCCTAAGGAAACAATGTACCCTGATTTCACTTTGAAAGGTGTTTTTGTTTACATATCCTCCCATCTGCATGATGACGCCCCGTGCAATAGTTACAAACATTGAGAATGGAAATTTTTTTCAGAATATTTGTTTTGCATTTAATTCCTTGGAACTTCAGGAAATTCAGTACTCTGAAAATTACATTTGGCTCAGAGAACACCATATAAAAGGAAAAGTTTTTTGTATTTCAATCTTATGAATCATATTTCAGCTTCAAGCTCTCTCTGACCCATTGTTCAAATTCCACAACTGAACAACTGTGAGAATAGCCATTGTCTCTAAATTCCCCTAACATTTTTGTTAGCTCCATTCAGCTGGCTTATTTTTTAACCTCTTCAGGAAGAGGTTTGAGACTTTTCTTTTTTCATCAAGATAACAGAAAGAGATAACAAAAAAAATACATGATTTCATCCTCCAGTTTTCTATTTTTCAGGTATAATAAAATACAGTATGAATTCTTTTATGAGTTTTATCAGTTAGGGATTCATGTTATAATCTTCCCCAGGGCTTTCTGAAAAGGACTGTATCTTATACAAGAGAACAGTAATTACTGCTTTTTCACAAACATATATCTTCTGATAGTCACTTCCAGTGACAATCTGGCAAAATATTCCCATATTGTAGTAATAACTATCAAAGAAATCTGTTCCTGTTAAAATGCAAGAATTCTAATCCTATATTCAGAATAGTATACATTTACTAAGCTTGGTAGCATGTACAATATTGAAGTTAATAAAGTACAGAATTAATAAAGTTAATAAAGTAAAGAATTTTGTCTTTGAAATCTTCCTAGTGCTATTGTTTTCTAGTCAAATAGAGTTAAGAGTAGATATTTCCACATTGTGAAAAGAGGCAGAAAAGATATAAATATCAAAATTTGCCTGACTTTTTTAAAAATTCTGATCAAAATTACCAATTAATATGTGAGCTGCAGTTCTCATGTTCCTTATACACTGACCCATTGTAACTTTAAAAGAGTTCTTAAATGTCTTATCTTTGAAGTTACACTCACTTATTTATATCTCGCATGTGGCTCTTAGTCACTAGGCCACTGCTTACCCATTATAGCCCTCATTTTCATGATTGTTGTGGTTTAAGGTTTGAGGGGTCACAGGTGCAGTGGCTATTCCACTCCCCTTCCTGCCACACTCTATAAAAGGAGACAGGAAGTTCCTTTCATCCCTTCCTCTCTGGGATTCCTGCTGGGACCGCACCTCCGCACGGTGGGGGTCTGACTTTCATGTGCTTCGGGAGAATCCAGTTGCATCCAAGACTCGGTTTTGTATATATTTGGATATACATCTCCTCTTAATATCTCTGTATAATCCCCTTCCCTTAATACCTTTTTGTTCCCTGTTAAAATTGTAATCTTAACTTCCAACTTTGTGTAAGGTCTTTTTCCTTCCCCCGGGAGGGAAGAGGGAGAGGGAGAGAGGGATAACACAGATTTCGCTCTGGGGAGCTTGCCCTGAGCCTTAAACAGAGACAATGATGAATCACAATTGGCCATACTAGTAATATAAATGCAATGTATGTTCTACCTTCCCTCTTTATGATTAACTGTACTAGTGGTACAGATTTGCATGAATGAATGTCAGTATGTTTTCTGCCCTGAACATTTCCTGCTGGCTTCAATTCAGTCCTGCTGACATTTATTACAAATAATAGCTAAATATTCTTGATTTAATGGCTGTGGTGGCCCCATGTTTGAAGGTGATGTCTGTAATGAAAGCAGACAAGACAAGCTTATAAAAAATACTAATCAGATTGTGTTTGCACACATAATGGAGAGGCCTCACAGACATACCAGCAAAATGGAACAACAGTTGTTAAAATGCAGCTGCTGAAAGTCAAGAGTTCAAGAACATATCACCTGCATTATTTTTTTTTCCCTCCCCATTTTTTTACCACTTCTTTAAAGTACCTGTGACAACAGAGAGATAATAGCCAAAAGGGTCAAATTTTCAGTTTTGGTCCTCTTTAGACAAATAACAATGGATACCATAAATCACAGTATACTCACACCTACTGTCACTGCTAATTCTTTTACCAAAAAACCACAAGGAATTATAGGGACTTGTCACAATTGAGTTAGAGACATTTCTCTAGCATCATACTTAGTTTAGGTTAATTTGACCAATGCTAGAAAGGTCAGTTCTTCCCCTAGTCTTTAGACAGGGACTATGTTGCCTGACAGAAGCAAAGATGAGATGAGAAAAGCAAGAGCTGAAGAAGAAATTTTACAAGATTTACACATACATAATGGAGAAGACTGAAAAAAAAAAAGTTTAGTACTGATGACATAGGCAAGGAATTTTCACCTTGACTTGAAAATGAATGGCTGCAGTGCTCCAGGGATGGCAAAGGTTAAAAAAGTCACTTCAGGTTCTAATCAGCAGCAATACTATCTTCTCCAGAACATTCTGCAAAGTATCCTACAACATCCAAATAAAAATGCGTAAGGCCATAAGGCCCTGAAAAAGCATCATACTAATGCCGTTCAGAGGTGCCTCACAGCACTGTATTTTTTGCTTTCTCTTAGTATCATCAGCATGTAAATGGTTTAAGAATCATTTCTCTCCATAACCTTCCCAAGGACTGGAGGTGAGGCTGACTGGCCTGTAGGTCCCCAGATGCTCATTCTTGCCCTTCTTGAAGACAGAAGTGACATTTGCTTTCTTTTATCTTCAGGAGACTCTCCTTAATGCCATGACCCTTCAAGGCATTGCAAGTCATTGGACTTGCAATGACATCAGACTACTCCTTCATTATTTGTTGGTGCAAACCATCAGGCCCCATGGACTTACAAATGTATGGTTTGTTTAAGTGCCCCCTAACCTGTTTCCCCTCTGTAGGGTTATGCTTTGAAGAGAGCCATGTCTGGGGGGATGCAGGGTTCAGCTGCAGATCAAGGCAGACGGAATGTATTGATGTGCTAATGGCGCCACAGTTAAGATAAACACTTTGGAGGGAGTATGTGAAGTATGCGAGAACATGATGTTTTTGCAGGGTCTGTGAGATATGCTCAGTAGACAACGGTAGTGCTTTCAAGGACTCGTGCTTGAGGCATGCAACAAATCATGTACTGACTGCCGTGCGTAGAGAAGCGTGTTACTGTATAAATATCGGAGTGATCCGTGAATAAAGGGTCGACTTATGCACACCATATTGGTGTTGAGTCGTCCAGGCCTCGCATGAATCCCCACACCCCTCCACTGAGAGGAAGTCTTCAACACTCCAGACTTTCACTCCAGTCTCAAGGGCCTGGATTCCAGATGGCTGGTCTTACCAGTAAAGACTGATACAAAGATGGCATTCAGTACCTCACTTTTGTCTATGTCATTTGTCACCAATACACCCACCTCATTCAGAGAGGGCCTAAGCTTTTCTTACTGTTGCCTTTGCTTATAAAGATGGACCCTTCTTGAGCTTGGAGGAGGTGATTCTTGAAAGTTGACAAGTGCTCCTGGACTCTTCTCCTCTCCAGGAACATATCCCACGGGATTCTTCCAAACCAACCTTTGAAGAGGCCAAAGTCTGCTCTCCTGAAATACAGGATTGTGATGTGGCTTTTTACTCTGCTCCCTCCTTGTAGGATCATGAACCCCACCATCTTATGATCACTGCAGTGAAGGCTGTCCTTGACTTTCACATCCATGGCTAGTTCTTCCATGTTTGTAAGTAACAGGTCCAGCAGAGCATCCTTCCTTGTTGGGTTTTCAAACAGCCATGGCAGAAAGTTGCCACATATGAACTCTAGAAAATCAACAAGATTGCTTGAACCCCTCTGTGTTTCAACCAGTTGATCAGGCCCAGTCACCATGGGTTCATGAAAAGCAGGTCCTGCTTAAAACTGCTTGGTGGATGAGGGAAAGGCTGTGGCTCTTGTTTACCTCAAGTTCAGTAAAGCCTGACTGTAGTCAGAGGATGTAGGGATGCAACTAGGAAAGCCAAGGCCTCCTTGGAATTAAACCTTGCAAGAGAGGTCAAGGACAACAGAAAGGGCTTCTTCAAATACATTGCAGATAAAACTAACTGTAGAGGCAATGTAGGCTCACTGCTGAATGAGGTGGGTGCCCTGGAGTCAGAGGATACAAAGAAGGCGGAGTTACTGAATGCCTTCTTTGCCACT
>VYZX01005052.1:47546-65155 GCA_013401335.1 Brachypteracias leptosomus | reverse complement strand
AGCCAAGATAAACCCACCACAATGGGCAAGGAACTGACATAGTGTATTTATTCTTTGTTTTAATGTGGAGTTATGAATATTTATTGAATTTGTGGGAATTGTAGTTCCTGAACATAAAACAATTTTTAATAGTTGAACTACTTTTTCCATAAAGTCATCCCCCAGTTCATGACAAGTTCTCAAGGCATTCTGTGTATGTCACCATTCAGGAAGTTGTTAAACACCTCCAGGGTGTTCATCAGCTGTCTTGCAACAGAAAGATTTCTCTTTTCCTCTTTTTATATAATGCTTTAATGAATTCCACTTTATAAATGCAACACATTTTTTAGCATCACTGTAAGCAAAACCAGCAAAGATTTTCAATCAGTTGATACTGTGTAGTTTCTCTTTCTCCAGCAAAGACAGCTGCTCATGAGCATTCTTTGATTAATATGAGAAATCCCTGCTAGGGAGTTTTCACCTCTGGTATCCACTAAATTACAGTACCATGTAGTTGGAATTGTGTCTCATCATCTGAAGCTCAAATCTGGGCTTTTGGCATAACACCTACAGATGGACAGTCAACAGGTGCATAAATAGAATACATCAAGGCAAATGAAAAAAAATAGGCAAGATCAAATTGGCAAGAGCATCTGAAAAATCACGTTAAAGTTTAGAGAACAAGACTGTTAGGTATCAGCAGAACAGCCACAGAGAGAACAATTGGACACATTCATATAGTGTTTTGAAAAGATTTGACATGGCATGGTTAGAGCAGGAATCACTAGCAGCTCAAAAATGTTGATGAAGACAGTCAGTGAAACCAGATGACTGGCAAGAATAGGCCAAACTATGTCTCCTGTAATTATGTGAAATAGTGATTCAGTCATGTATATAGGAAGATAACTGTCAATGCATTAAGAAAATGAGCAATCTTAAAAAACAAAACAAAACAACAGTCTAGACAGCAGAGATTGTTGAAAGCCAGTGTTACAAGAATTGAAAAAGACATATAGTAAACAGATATTGGTTTTAATAGTGTAGGGAAGAAAGAGAGGGGACTGTTACGTGGCTATAATGTTTTAGAAGTTGTATTATGCTACTGACACTGATAATACCAAATTATTATGTTCTACTAAACGTATATCAGCACTGAAATACCAAAAACTTTCTGGACTTTAATCATTGCAACCTAGATCTATAAACTTTTGCACTCCCTCAGGCTGAGTTTTACATAAAATAGGATGCAGGATTAGTATTGTCATCACTAGAAGAGGTTAATTTGCATATTTGATAATTATTTCTTACATTTCAGAGATATATTTAAGAAGTAATGATGAACCCGACATAAGAAAACCCAAATAAAGTAGCCTAATATGACACGGCCAAATAGCGCCAATCTATAGGATTTTTCATCTGTTATCTCTTTGCTAAACAGCTATAAAATGTATGTTAATTCAACATTCTCTTTTATCAGTAAATTGTTTTCCTACTGCCATTATTATATTATTATAAGATTAGAACTGCACTACTTTCAGATTAAGTCATAATGGTGTGGAGATACTATGTAAACGGAAAATCACTTGCTACTACTGTGGTGTGTTTACCTTGGTTGGGTGCCAGTTACCCACCCCTAGTCCCTCTATCACTCCCCCCCCAACCTCTGTCAGCAAGGCAAGCGGGAAGAAAATAAGATGGGAAAGAAGAACCCGTGGGTTATGATAAAAAGCAGTTTTAATAAACAGCAGAGAAAGCAAGGCCGTGCGCGCGTGAAGCAAAAGCAAGCAAAGCTGTTACTCTCTACTTCCTATCCGCAGGCAGTGTTGGGCCTGTCCTGGGAAGCAGGGCTCCAGAATACAGAGTGGTTGCTCGAAGGACAAACGTCTTCCCCCCGAATCCCCCCGTCCTCCTCCCTTTATAGTTGAGCTGACGTCATATGGTATAGAATATCCTATTGGTCAGCTCAGTTGGCTGTCTGGGTTGTATCCCCTCCCAGATCTTGCCCCGCCCCATACCTTTGGTGTTATGTGGGCACTCACGGCTAGACATAACACGGGTGTGTTATCAACACCCTCCGGCTCCCAGTACTGCAGCATGAGGGCTGTATGGGGAAAATCAGCTCAGACAGACCCACTACAACTACGAAGACATCCTTTGGCCTAAAGGAATGCTCCAAAAGTCACAGTGATCATTTCTGATTGAACACTGGCTAGGGCCTTCATGTAAATGCAGTTATGCTCAATGAATCAGACTTCAATTTCAAAAGTGACCTTAAAATCGTAGACAAAGGGTTAGTTAAGCTACAGAGAATCTAAAGAGGGTGCCTTTTCTTTTTTTTTTCCTAGTCTGGTTTCTGCCAAATATATCTTTGTAAACCTTGACAAAACAGTGTGATGTTAAAGAAGCTCAGCTGTGTTAAAATACCCCTAATTAGCAGTCTTGCAAATCCGTTGTATAATGATAAACTATCTCAAGATAATAGTAAAATACCCGATGGAGTCTGGTCAACCGGCTTTTGCTCCATTCTGACTTGCAGAATATAGACTTCTATATTCCACTGGAGTGCAATTCTGAACATTTCTGTTATTTCAGAAGAAATTCTCCATGCAGAGTGCCTGTAGAATCAAAATAATACTAGTACTTATAGTAATTCATTGAGATATTTGATTTCTCAAAAGAAAGTGTTATTTGATCTCATCATCAAAATTACAAAAGGCAAATGTGAAACAACCAGGCAAGACTGTCAGTTGTCCCATACAGTAGTGTATGCTGTAACACAGAAGTATTTTCCAGCAAGAAAGAACCAGGACAGGACTTGGGTCATGGTAATTCTACTTTTTTAAGTGATGGAAAGAATCTCCTGAAAAACTTCTGTGGCCCTAGGATTTTCCTATTTGTATATCTTCTGAGAGGCTGCCAGTACCTGAAAGGCACGACAAAATATCAAGAACTAGTTTAAACAAAGATGCAGAGCAGCAGTGGGCAATTTCAGTGGTTTTAATTTCGTATTATGTTTAAATTCAGATACTGCACCAAGCATAGACAACTTGTTGTTTTATGTTATCCATACAGCCATTCAACTGAGATGCTGCTATCTTGTATGACCTTACTGCATCTCATGACTCAATACTGTCTTAAAAGCAGTTACAGGAATTTTCATTTAGTGAAGAAGTGTAGACTGTATTATGTTTATTTGACTAAGCTGTTTCCTATTACTTATTGTATTCTCTTGACAGTAATAAATTTCATAATGGTTGCTAGATTTCAAATCAACTCTTACACTATCTAGATGGAACGGTAAATCAATAATGGATGATATACAAATCATATCTAATAGCTGGAATGCAGGGGGGGTTTTTTGTCTTAAGATGTCACACTCAGTAATCACTGTAATATTTATTGAAAAAATAGCAAAATGCTATAAAATCAATAATAAATCAGCATGAATATAGGAGGGCATTTTCATAAGCAAAGAGAATAGAACTGAGAGGAGAAAACATACTGTTACTATGTGCGTACTTAGAGATTCTTATTTCTGAAAATCTGATTAATTAGTGTGCTTTATCACATACCTTGTTTTCTGTATTTCTTTTAAAGCTTCTGCTTTCAAAACCAGATAAAAGTGGATTACAGCTTGATGAAATACATTTCAATAGATCTAGGTGCTTCATAGTTTTGCTTAAGAGACGTTTCTAATGTGATAATTCCTCAAGCATTCATTTTTATGTTGTAGTCAAAGAGAAACATAATAAACTGCACAGTAAACCTTGACTTTATGGTCAACATTACTAGAAAATGAAACATTGGTATAGGTGCAATGAAATTAAAGTTCAATTCTGATTCCATGCTTCATGCTGCACTTCTCATTCTCATTGCACAAATAAGAGATTGGAATTTACAGTTATTGCATAATCAAGCCCTAGATTGCTTATGGAAAGATGATACCTAAGAATAACAACTTCTAACCCTAGATGAATTTTATTGAACATTATTGAAAATGCACCTATGAGGTTCTCTAGTTAATTGAAGTTTTAGTATTGAAAGTTCTCTTCTCTTCTCTTCTCTTCTCTTCTCTTCTCTTCTCTTCTCTTCTCTTCTCTTCTCTTCTCTTCTCTTCTCTTCTTCTATCTTCTTTTTTTTTCCTTTTTCTTTTTTTTTTTTTCTTTTCAAGGGAATGAACAGTCATAGTTTTCATGACCTTGAAACATTTCCTTCCTCATCTGGCTAAGATTCAGCCAGCCTCTCAGATTAGTTAGCTGAGCAAAATGAAATTAAATTCTGTTCTAGGAGCCAGTAACTTATCACATACTAGACTAAGGCAAATTAAAGCAGGAAAAGCACCTGTGATTAAGCCAAGCAGAAAAACGTCCCATTTTTTATTGAATAGATTAAAATATATCTAATTTTCTCAAATATCATATATGTGTAGAAATACAGAAGTTCAATGACCAGTAATGACTTCTGGATTTTTTTTCCTTGGGGTGGGGGGAAGGGGAGGAGAGGAAGAGTAGAATAAGTATCTGCTAAATTGATTTTTTAAATAACATACAGACTATTAATTGCACAAGATGAAGAAATGTACACCATTTCAGAAACTTATTTCATTTAATAATTACTTTGTTATTTCTCTCAAAATATTATATACCGAAAAAATATATGTAAAATTCTGTGTGTCACAATATGTTAGATTAAGTCTCAGAAGTCTCTTTACTTCAAATAATATTCTTTAGATTGCATAGATGAAAAATGGGTCTCACCTGGCAAAGGAAACTTGGAATGCTTAAGTATACATTTCCGTTCTACAAGCATTGTGAAAAGAATCTGCCTTTGCAAGTTTTTTGCTTCATGTTAAAATGTACCAAATGGCTTGCTGAAAATTTGGACAAATTCCAGTTGAACAGCTACTATTCAAATTGATAGTGACAGCTCATTCTGAAAGAAAAATGTTATTTTCAAATGATTGATATGAACTCAAAGAGGTGTGAAGAACTGTAGTGTTTATATTGCTTATGAGCTGTTGACAGTTTGGCACATCTCTAATGCTGATTAGAAACAAGCCAGGACACTGCAGTTTGCATTCACATTAAGCATACAGATCACATTAAATTACTTGATTCACAGAAACACTCAACATACTAAAATATGCCCAAAATTTTTAAATCTAGTGACCTTTGTATTAAGTATCTCAGTATCTATGAGGACAACATTGACTGTTAAAAAGTTTGTAGGAGAATATTAACAGATATTAATTAAACTGAGGAAGTGACCTTGATGGCATTCAGTTCTCCATTGAACTGCAGATGGTTTTAGAGATATAATACAATAAAAAAAACCCCAAAACAACCCACAACATTTAAAAGTGGAACTCTAAAAAACCTGTGTACATTCTTCACATTTCTCCTGTAAATAGGGGAGCTGGTACCTGAGAACTCATATGTTTCATATTTCACCTGTGCAAATGTTAATGTTACTAGTATTATTTTTTTTAAAAGCACTTTGTCTGGCATCCTCTCTATGACAGTGCTGATACAGGCAACAAAAGGAAGTGTTAATGTAGCTTCTTCAGCAGGTCATTATTTCTCAGTTGGGTTCTGCAAAATGTCAAAGTCAGGAAAGGCGACTCTCACATCTGCCTTACAATAACTGCTAGGAATTCTGTGGCTGAAGACCACTGTGGTGTATTCCTGTAAGATACCTTCTATTTATTAATAGATCATTACTATTATTTCACATTGCCCATATACACCACAAATATCATGATCACTTTTAACCTGCATCTGAATTCTAGGCTATTCCACTCCCAACTCCATATCAAAGAAACTCAAACATATTTCTTTTTCCGAGATGTCAGTTTTCCTATTTCTCAGTCATATAGGAAACACAGAGAAAAGGTGCTAATTCCCTAGGTTGAAAAGGGTGTTCTTCCCTCTTTAAGCAACCAGCAGATAGAAACAAGTCTCCAGAAGTCAGATGACGAGCACAAGACCCTGTCACCAGATATTGATAGAGTTCAGAAAGAGAATCACTACCTTCTCTTCTTAGATGCCAAGTGGTGAAGGCAGCTATCTTTCCATCTGTCAAACCTTCAAAAAAAAGCCCAAGTGTACTTCTGTATCCAGAGAGACAATGAAGGCTAAAGGACAATAAGCTTGCACACTTTCTGTAGGGAAAAAAAGTAAGTCTGACAAAGGAAAATGCAAAGCTGCTTCTCTGTTCGAACAGAATAAGGCAGTATTGTAACCACATTTTGAATGTCCCCAGTGCAAAATATGCACTATATTCATGATCAACTTCACATTCATCAGTACAGTAAGGTTTGTGAATTTTGTGATTTTGCTTTTTTTATGGAGTATGAAACATGGATTGATTTCCATGCTGTGAGACAAGGTACAAACTGAAACTGACCCACAGGTTCAGCAAAAGGGGAAAGATTTATAGAATAGGAATGCTCATTCACAGATCAAATTCAAGAACCAACATAAAAAGAATAGTATACAAGTTATGTTGACCCAGGAGAAAGCTTTTTTACGCAGCAGATAGCTCAAGCTCTCACTGACCTTGGCAGAATTGTATGGGTAATATTGTCACTGGAGTGTACTGCCATGGCATATTGTTCAAGGTACAGTATTGTGTTTTCCTTTTCAACATTAGCTGTTTTATTGCTTCTCTAAATATTCTACAATTGAATGAATTTATACTTTTCGTCGAATCATAGAATCATAGATGGGTGGAGACTAGTGACAAGTGGAGTTCCTCGGCTGTCTGCTCTGGGTCCAGTGCTGTTTAACGTCTTCGTCAGCAACATGGAGAATGGCATTGCGTGCACCCTCAGCAAGTTTGTCAGTGACACTAAGTTATGTGGTACGGTGGACTCACTTGAGGGAAGGGAGGCCATCCAGAAGGACGTTGACAGGCTTGAGAAATGGGCCAATGCCAACTGCATGAGGTTCATCAAGTCGAAGTGCAAGGTCCTGCATCTCAGTCGGGCCAATCCCAGGCATAACTACAAACTGGGTACTGAGTGGGTTGAGAGTAGCCTGGAGAAGGACTTGAGGGTGTTGATTGATGAGAATCTCAACGGGAGCCAGCAGTGTGCTCATGCAGCCCAGAAGGCCAACTGCATTCTAGGATGCATCAGGAGGGATGTGGCCAGAAGGTCAAGAAAGGTGATTCTTCCCCTTTACTCTGCTCTTGTGAGACCCCACCTGGAATACTGTGTCCAGTTCTGGTGTCCCCACCATAAAAGGGACATAGATCTGTTGGAGTGGGTCCAGAGGAGGGCCACAAAGATGATCCAGGTGTTAGAGCTATGAGGATAGGATGAGGGCACTGGGATTGTTCAGCCTGGAGGAGAGAAGACTCCAGAGGGACCTTACAGCTGCCTTCCAATACCTGAAGGGAACCTACAGGAAGGCTGGTGAGGGACTCTTCATAAGAATATCCAATAACAGGACAAGGGGAAATGGTTTTAAACTGGAGGAGAGTAGGTTCAGGCTAGATCTTAGGAAGAAGTTCTTCAGTATGAGGGTGGTGAGACTCCAGAATAGATTGCCCAGAGAGGTTGTGGATGTCCACTCCCTGGAGGTGTTCAAGGCCAGGTTGGGTGAAGCCTTGAGCAACCTGATCTAGTTGAGAGGCGTCCCTGCTCATGGCAGGGAGGTTATACTAGATATCTCTAGGGCCCCTTCCAACCTAGGCCATTCTATGATTCTATGAATTCTATGAATTTATACTTTTTGCCACTGCATATAAAATGAACACAAAATCCTATCTTGGGTGAATTCCTTGGCATAATGTCCCTCAGGTGGAATTTAAGAGCAGTGGTGAAACACAGCAATCCCAGTTCTGTTGTGGTTTAAGGTTTGGGGAAGGGGAGGGACAGGTGGAGCGGCTATTCCACTCCCCTTCCTGCCACACTCTATAAAAGGACACAGGAAGTTCCGCTCGCCCCCTCCTCGCTGGAATTGCTGCTGGCTCCGAACAGCTCTGTGGCTGCTACAACTCCATGTGGCTCGGGAGAAATCCAGTGGCATCCAAGGATCAGGGTTGTATATATTTGTATATATACCTTCCCTTGTTACCTCTGTATATTTCCCTTCCTCTGATATCCCTTTTATTACTCCCTGTTAAAAGTTGTGATCTTAATTTTCCATCTTTGTATGAGGCCTTTCTTCCTCCCCTGGGAGGGAAGAGGGGAGGGAGAAGAGGGGGGAAACTAATTCTGCTCCGTGGGGGTTTCCCTGAGCCCTAAACGGAGACAAGTTCATATTAGTACTCCTCCATAATCCACTACCAAAGAGGAGCTTTGAGTGTACAGCAACCTCCTACACCAATACTTATGTCTTGAATTAATACAACTGGCTTTATTAACTTTGTAACATCAAGTACACAGCTCTCTCTGTCACTTCAGTCTGAACAGAAGATCCAACTTTAAAGGATATGTGAGTAGCAGTACAGGTTTTGTGAATTTTGTGGTGCAGTATCTTGAAAAGCAACAGGAACAAACTGTTAGGACAGGAGCAAAGAAATGTTAAGGCTAGACAAATCCTATTTGATTCTGTGCCAACCGTAATAAAGTCTGTCAGAAAGTTATTATAGTAAGTATTGCTTACATCTTACATCATACAAGTTATTATAAAAAGTATTGCTTACATGCTTACACCATACATCTATTTGTGAAGTGTTAGCACTTCTCCACAATGTGAGAACTAAATACCAAAGAACTAGCTAAAGCCGTTCTAATTTTTTTTTTTTCAATGCATCTTTTAAAATTGTTTACCTTCTAATAAGGTGTGTTTATTTCAAAAAAGTCCAGTTAACTTACACTTTTCAGGTAATAGGGACCTTTTTTCTGTTGTGGTTTAAGGTTTGGGGAAGGGGAGGGACAGGTGGAGCGGCTATTCCACTCCCCTTCCTGCCACACTCTATAAAAGGACACAGGAAGTTCTGCTTGCCCCCTCCTCGCTGGAATTGCTGCTGGCTCTGGCTGTCTCTGTGGCTGCTACAACTCCATGTGACTCGGGAGGAATCCAGTAACATCCAAGGATCGGTGTTGTATATATTTGTATATATACCTTCCCTTGTTACTTCTGTATATTTCCCTTCCTCTGATATCCCTTTTGTTACTCCCTGTTAAAAGTTGTGATCTTAATTTTCCAACTTTGTGTGAGGCCTTTCTTCCTCCCCTGGGAGGGAAGAGGGGAGGGGGAAGAGGGGTGAAACTAATTCTGCTCTGTGGGGGGTTGTTGCCCTGAGCCTTAAACAGAGACATTTTCCTTCTTCAGTTTCTTTCATTTTTCATTCGAAACTGAATGAACACACACAAAAGCTGAAACTAAATACAGAAGACTACAAGAATGGCTGATAGCTAAGTTTACCACAGCTACCTTTATTTGTTACTAAAAAAAGCAACAAGAAGGTAACAGAAGTCTTTTGACAGCCTTGAAGACATCTGATGTGCAAAAAAGCAAAGTAGGTAACAAAAATGTCAATTTTATGTTTGGGGGTTTTTTTCCTCATATTTCCCAGGTAGTGGGAATCTTTTCCATACTATTTTGTGCTGAAGTGTCTTCAGATAATATTTTATAGCCTCATTTTTCTTTTCTGTTTCTTTCTTTTTTTAAAAGAATTTTTACTTATTATCAAAATAATTTTAGGGTGGGTGGAAAACTAAATTAAATATGGAAAACCACAACTTTGTAATGCTCTTCAAATTTTGCTAAAAAAGACACACTAAGAAACTTTGACATAACTTTTCCTTGTTTTGGTTATTTCCACACAGCTTTCCTCAGGATAAAAAACCCCAACCAAATTAGAAAAAAAAAAAAATCCCCCAAACTTCTTCCTTCAATTAATAAGAATGACACTTTTTTTTTAAACTGTTAATTTACCTTATCATATTTCCCAGTCGGGGTTTTAGTTTGTTATTTTATTTATTTGGGGTTTTTTATGGTAGTTAAATTGTATTAAGATGAACTTTTTCTGATTCTTATTGAAAATTAGATGTTTCTTTTCAAAAGGGTGAAAAAGCAAGGATTTAAAAATATTTATTTTTATGTATTTTTATAGACTTTTTAAAATAGAAGAAGGAAAATTCCTTTCTCCTGATAAAAAGAAAGAGCTTTTGTAGGAGACAATTGTTTGAACAGAAGTGCCTCAATGGAAACCAGCTGTCTCAAGGTGTTTCTATGTTTGACTACATGTAATGTATAGCAGCACAGTATTCCTTTAAATAATTACAAAAAATATATTTTTATCTGAATGATTTTGTGCCCTTTTATTTCATCTATAATTGTTACAGCTAAACACACTAATTGTACATTTGTCTGGGAAGTCATAATTAAAAAGATTATAAATGATGATCAAAAAAAAGGTATGTTCCTATCTCAGGAAATACTTTTTAAAAATGTACATCAATTTAACATCACATAATAATTTCTTCTTATAACATGACATGTAATTGCATAAGAAGTTACAGCAAGGTAACCAGCTATATGGTGACTCTTTGGTACAGCATTTCATGGAAAAAAAAAGAGGTGTTGTTGTCTTAAGGCAATAAGAAACATTTTCTTTTCATTGTAATCCAGTTAAGGGTTACCTAGTTCTTCACTCAAGCACTACTCCACAGTGGGAGCTTTATGTAGACTTGGAAATGAAAAGGGAAACCGAGACGTCACTAATAGTTTTCATTACTATTGTTTATGTTCTTTGCTTTTGGGTTTATGTCTTGAAGTATGTCTTTAATACCTAGACAGATATGAGGAAGATAAGCACTTTCGTTAACAGTTAGAGGTCCAAACAAATGCACAAACATATTGCCACTTCTTGAATTTACTGTGCTTGAATGCTCTATAGTTTAAAGTTTGTATGTGTGATTTCAGGTGCCTTTAGTTTGAATATTCCAGCTTTAGACAGCTTACCTATAGATAAAAAAGTAACATTCAAAATAGTAAATTTGTTACTGTGAATTAATACTTTAGGACCATGCTGTGCCTAGAAGTACTTGATCCAAAGTCTTGTCTTGAAATAATTGTAGTGGCAGATTTCTGGATACAGAGAGGTCCTCTCTTTTGTTGATCTCCTTCAGTCTGGAGGCATAATGAAATTCTTGGAGTCTCCAGAGCATAGGCTACCCTAACTTTTGCACTTGTGGCAGAAACCATAAAATTCTAAAGCACAGTAGCATCATTTTAACTCTTTTTGCAGGGTCTACTATAGTCTTCACATACGAGGATCCCCACTTCCTGAATCATGATTTCACATCTTATATTTGGCTGTTACTTTTAAAACTTTCCAGAGGGAAGAAGATTGTTTTTATGAACTTCATCTTAATAACCAAGATTCTGACACTACTGGCCACTTTGGGCCAAGAATATTACGTACAAAATTAAAGACCAATTACAATAGGCGTAGTGACTGCTTCTTATTCATGGTTACAACTAAGAAAAAAAAAAAGTAGTGGGACTTACCTAAACATTTATGGTACTAAAGTACTGTTATTGCATCAGTTACAGAATTTTTCACTTTCACTTACTTATTTATAGCTAGGGTCATACTGTGCATCAGGCCTATCTTTCTTCATCATGGAGAAAGACATATTATTTCTATTTTAATGCAGAATGCACCACTTTCTGTTTTTTCAGATTTTTCTTTCTCTTATTTATTTCCCCAACACAATAATATTAGATCAGCAAGTAAGATTTGTCTTATAAATGTTGTGTCTAAATGATAGCTTGTCAATTTTTCTTAAAAGGGGCAGCCCATACATTTGATGATAAGGTTTATTAAAAGGTTTCTAAAAAGGTTAAGTATAAGCTTTTTGTACATAATGACGTCTAAACTTACTCAACTGCTTCTTGAGTGCATCTTTAGTGTGCCCTGACTTCATGTTAAAGCCTTTAGGCATTGATCGTTCGCTTCATCTACTGTCCTACAGGAAAACTCGAGCATAATTTGGAAGTAAGCCATTGCATTCTGTAGATGTGAGATATGTGCAGATATAATTATTAAATAGTCTAAGTGGAAACTGAAATTATTTAAATATTGTAAAAGCTATTACAGAATCACAGAACCACTATGGTTGGAAAAGATCATCAAGTCCAACAATTACCTAACTCTACCAGGCCCACTACTACACCATATCCTTGAGCACCATACCTAGACAGCTTTTAGATATGTGCAGGAATGGCAATTCAACCACTTCCCTGGGCAGCCTGTTCCATTCGTTGATAACCGTTGCAATATATAAATTTTTCCTAATGTTCAACCTAAACCTCCTCTGAAGTAACCTGACACCATTTCCTCTTGTCCANATTAAGATGAACTTTTTCTGATTCTTATTGAAAATTAGATGTTTCTTTTCAAAAGGGTGAAAAAGCAAGGATTTAAAAATATTTATTTTTATGTATTTTTATAGACTTTTTAAAATAGAAGAAGGAAAATTCCTTTCTCCTGATAAAAAGAAAGAGCTTTTGTAGGAGACAATTGTTTGAACAGAAGTGCCTCAATGGAAACCAGCTGTCTCAAGGTGTTTCTATGTTTGACTACATGTAATGTATAGCAGCACAGTATTCCTTTAAATAATTACAAAAAATATATTTTTATCTGAATGATTTTGTGCCCTTTTATTTCATCTATAATTGTTACAGCTAAACACACTAATTGTACATTTGTCTGGGAAGTCATAATTAAAAAGATTATAAATGATGATCAAAAAAAAGGTATGTTCCTATCTCAGGAAATACTTTTTAAAAATGTACATCAATTTAACATCACATAATAATTTCTTCTTATAACATGACATGTAATTGCATAAGAAGTTACAGCAAGGTAACCAGCTATATGGTGACTCTTTGGTACAGCATTTCATGGAAAAAAAAAGAGGTGTTGTTGTCTTAAGGCAATAAGAAACATTTTCTTTTCATTGTAATCCAGTTAAGGGTTACCTAGTTCTTCACTCAAGCACTACTCCACAGTGGGAGCTTTATGTAGACTTGGAAATGAAAAGGGAAACCGAGACGTCACTAATAGTTTTCATTACTATTGTTTATGTTCTTTGCTTTTGGGTTTATGTCTTGAAGTATGTCTTTAATACCTAGACAGATATGAGGAAGATAAGCACTTTCGTTAACAGTTAGAGGTCCAAACAAATGCACAAACATATTGCCACTTCTTGAATTTACTGTGCTTGAATGCTCTATAGTTTAAAGTTTGTATGTGTGATTTCAGGTGCCTTTAGTTTGAATATTCCAGCTTTAGACAGCTTACCTATAGATAAAAAAGTAACATTCAAAATAGTAAATTTGTTACTGTGAATTAATACTTTAGGACCATGCTGTGCCTAGAAGTACTTGATCCAAAGTCTTGTCTTGAAATAATTGTAGTGGCAGATTTCTGGATACAGAGAGGTCCTCTCTTTTGTTGATCTCCTTCAGTCTGGAGGCATAATGAAATTCTTGGAGTCTCCAGAGCATAGGCTACCCTAACTTTTGCACTTGTGGCAGAAACCATAAAATTCTAAAGCACAGTAGCATCATTTTAACTCTTTTTGCAGGGTCTACTATAGTCTTCACATACGAGGATCCCCACTTCCTGAATCATGATTTCACATCTTATATTTGGCTGTTACTTTTAAAACTTTCCAGAGGGAAGAAGATTGTTTTTATGAACTTCATCTTAATAACCAAGATTCTGACACTACTGGCCACTTTGGGCCAAGAATATTACGTACAAAATTAAAGACCAATTACAATAGGCGTAGTGACTGCTTCTTATTCATGGTTACAACTAAGAAAAAAAAAAAGTAGTGGGACTTACCTAAACATTTATGGTACTAAAGTACTGTTATTGCATCAGTTACAGAATTTTTCACTTTCACTTACTTATTTATAGCTAGGGTCATACTGTGCATCAGGCCTATCTTTCTTCATCATGGAGAAAGACATATTATTTCTATTTTAATGCAGAATGCACCACTTTCTGTTTTTTCAGATTTTTCTTTCTCTTATTTATTTCCCCAACACAATAATATTAGATCAGCAAGTAAGATTTGTCTTATAAATGTTGTGTCTAAATGATAGCTTGTCAATTTTTCTTAAAAGGGGCAGCCCATACATTTGATGATAAGGTTTATTAAAAGGTTTCTAAAAAGGTTAAGTATAAGCTTTTTGTACATAATGACGTCTAAACTTACTCAACTGCTTCTTGAGTGCATCTTTAGTGTGCCCTGACTTCATGTTAAAGCCTTTAGGCATTGATCGTTCGCTTCATCTACTGTCCTACAGGAAAACTCGAGCATAATTTGGAAGTAAGCCATTGCATTCTGTAGATGTGAGATATGTGCAGATATAATTATTAAATAGTCTAAGTGGAAACTGAAATTATTTAAATATTGTAAAAGCTATTACAGAATCACAGAACCACTATGGTTGGAAAAGATCATCAAGTCCAACAATTACCTAACTCTACCAGGCCCACTACTACACCATATCCTTGAGCACCATACCTAGACAGCTTTTAGATATGTGCAGGAATGGCAATTCAACCACTTCCCTGGGCAGCCTGTTCCATTCGTTGATAACCGTTGCAATATATAAATTTTTCCTAATGTTCAACCTAAACCTCCTCTGAAGTAACCTGACACCATTTCCTCTTGTCCAATCAGTTGTGACTCATGAGAAGAGACCAATGTTGGCCTCCCTACAACCTCCTTTCAGGTAGTTGTAGAGAGTGATAAGGTCTCCCCTCAGTCTCCGTTTCTAAACAGCCCCAAGTCCCTCAGCCTCTCCTCATAAGACTTATTCTCAAGACCCTTCACCAGCTTCATTGCCCTTCTCTGGACCTGCTCCAGCACCTCAATGTCTTCGTTATGCTGCAGCCCCCAAAACTGAACACAGTACTCTGAGTGTGGCCTCACCAGTGGTGAGGACAATCACTTCTCTAGTCCTGCTGGCCACTTATTCCTGATGGAGGCCAGGATGTCATTGGCCACCTCAGCACACTGCTGGCTCATGTTCAGTCACCTAAACTTATTCCTAATTACTTATTTAGATATAAATTTAAAAATTGTTCATAGAGAAATCTCAGCATACCCCAGCTACTGATTACCACATTCATTACACTGTCTTCATTGAATTACAGGAAACGTGTAGTTGGGACAAATTCTTGCTTTCTTAAGTGCCCTTGAATATTGCTGAAGTCAAAGGTGATTAGGTGTGCAGCCCAATACCCACAGAAAGGAGTTAGGCATGTTAAGAACACTTAAACAGGGAAACTTTATGGTCTAAAGATCCACAAGATCTGTAATTTCAAGCTTTATCTAGTAACGCTTCTCAAGGACAGTATATCCATTCCCTGTCTTAAACCCACAGATTTTGGTGAATGGTAATATTCAAAGCAGGCAGTCTTTTTCCATTCCCTCTGAAATACTGAGCAGTTAGCCTGGTCTGAGAACAAAGGGAACATCTTAAAAACACTGAATTTTAGACCAAATATGCAGCTAAAGATAACTGTGTTGAAAAAAAATGAAACTAGAGGAACTATGTGGGTGCCATGTTCTTTTCTTGATGCAAAATTCAGAACTTGATATGTTAGAAGACAACCTAGAATAACTGTTTTCCTCAGCTTTAAACAGTACAGTTGCCATTTCTCTATCTGCAATGCCTTCAGCAGCTCAGCAGCAGGGACCCTAGCTAACCTCCCTTAGTCTAGCAGGGGGGCTCTTGGCCTCATTGTAAGAGTCTCAGCTTTTGATCCTTCAGACAAGTGCATTTCAGACTTTTATCAAGAGTGCATTTGATGAAAAATCACAAAAAATAACTTGGGGGAGAAATCCAAATCCAAGTCTATCCTTCTCTCAGGTAAGTGCCCTACTCACTGAGCTAGAAAATTATGGTCTAATGAGTCTTAAATTATTTCTGCACAGTGGCACAGCTTTGAGAAGAAAATCGCCTAAAGTCTAATCATTAGGTACTCTCCTAGGAAATGACAGACTTCTTTCAACATTCTAACACAGAGGAGGGCACTGAAGTGTGTGTGAGAATGGCCTAACACCTGCTTGTTCTGCAAAAGGGCAAGTTGCATTACCATCCCTCAAAATCTTTAAAAGAAAACAATGACTTTCTGCTTCCCCGTGGAAGGAACAGATTTACATCAAGCTCCATGAAGCTGTATCAATTCTGATCTAGTCTAACAACTCTTTACAAGGTTCTGCAAGGCAATAAAGTCAGCCACAGGAAAGTGAAATTGAAAGCCTCCTCTACCTAACACCTGTTCATATTTCCAGATAAGATAGCTTAGACATTTAATGCACTGGCTCTGGATAAGAATTGTATTGTGAAGATTCGGTTCTGTGCATGAATGGTCTAGGACAATTGGAAACCTAACCTGGATGACCAACTTAAATGGATGACTGAAAGTCAGCTGATGTAGTGCTGAACCTCACAGATACAAGGGGATAATTTAGAAAACTTGCTAGATGTTTTTTGCAAAGTCTAGTTCTTCATTTCATTGGAAGTATTTCCACTTGTTTTTATCATTCTTCTCCTTGAGTGGGACACTGTATGTATTTAAACTAAAAATATTTTAATGATAATGCAATTACGTAATGTTTTATTAGGCATCTTATTTACTTAGAGTAGGTAAAATAACGTATCAGTAGAGTCTCAATTTCCTGTCACTATGAAGTACCAGGATGAAATTCAAGGCAGGAAGAGGTCAGATTTCTGTTCTAGTAATGATTTAAGTGCTGTGCTTTCAAATCACATGATTTTTGTCACTTTTTTCCAGAGGTTGCTGTGCATTTTATGTTTTCTTAAAGTAGTAAAGTATATCAAGAGAAACAGAATGTGAGTATAAAAAGTACTTTTAGTAGAAGAAAATAAAGATCATGAACTACTGTATGGTTTCTTCTATCATCCTTCTAGAGTCTATTGCAACTAGGAAATTCATTTCTTGGAAGAGAAAATCCTGCAAGAGTGTTGCCATATTACTATGTTCTTGTGAAAAATACATTTTACCTTTTTTTTAGAAATAACACACATTAATGTTCCTGTCTATGTGCATATATACACAAAGACACATAGATACACTAAAAGAAAGAAACATTTCATAAATAAAAGTTAAAAAAGGGAAAAAGAAATCAGAGAAATGCACTAGAGTTAAATTGATGTGCCCAATTTAGTTCTTACTCTTATAATTACAGCAATTGGATTATTTTAAAAGCTTAAAATAGACCGACAACTTCTTTTTTGCAGATTCCTTTAGTATTTACACTCTTTGCATTTTATTTTCTACTAAGAAGCTTTCCTGGCTAAAGTTGGCAAAAAGATACTTTCTCACATACTTGATTTTGGCTAATATGTTGACTTTCTGAGTTTCAGAAACCTCCCTAGAACCCTCCCTTGTTCTTAGACACTATTCTTTCCATCATAACTGAGACCTGTCTCTGTGCTGCAACTTTCTCTTAGCAAGGATGCTGCATAAACTCCAGGTTCACAGCTCTGTACTGTGCTGTACTCACACCTATCAATATTTTGAACTTTTTCTTCCCAAGCATATCTAACTCCTCACAGCTGGAATTTCACCCTCTTTCCACTTGACCCAATCACTCCTCCTACTTTTCTTATTCTATA
>VYZX01005052.1:10009-27575 GCA_013401335.1 Brachypteracias leptosomus | reverse complement strand
GTTGTCCCAAGGCCCTGAAATCTTTCTTCACTGCCTTTGGACTTCTTCTTGCCAATTTATCACTGCCCACCTGAAAAATCAAAAGGGGATAATAATCTGAAAGCTGTACTAGGGAAGGAAGCTGCTTCTTTACATCCTTAACCCGGACTCCAGGGAGGCAGCGGACTTCACTATGTAGTGAAGGTCTGGTCTGTATATTGGGCCTTCTGCCTCCTTCAAAAGTGAGTGCCCTATGACAAGGACTAATCTTTCTTTCTTTATTGAAGATGTTTAGAGGCAAGGCATAGTTCATCTTAGCCTCAGTGACACCTCCAAACTAGGCGAGCTTTGTTATTATTTGGTTCCCCTTGCAGAACATCATACCTGTTATGCAAGGACACCTGGGAAGGTGAGGCAGACTTTGGGCACTCACCTGCAGTGCCTGTTACACAGGGCAGATCTTCCTGCCATTGTCCCCTGTCCTCCAAGTCACAACATTTAGTCGGGCAGAGAAAGGACAGAGAGTTCTCTGCAGCAGGGGCGTTGCCCACCTGCTGGGTTTCTATCACAGGAGACAGGGTACGACTTCAAGCATCTATTACTCTCTCACATTCCCTGATGGCCCTCAAGCTGCTTATCTCCTCTCTAAGCTCCATCACTAACTGGAGGAGCTCCTCTACCTAGGCACACCTCCCAGAGGTGTGCTTACAGTTGCCACAAGCATTAGAACTGGGCACACCCTGCAGCCTGTCATCTGGGTGGCAGCGTGTTCCCATAAGGGTCTCCCTCTGTGAAGCTGCATCAGAGCTGGTGGGTGCAGGGCTCAGGGCTGCCTTGGTCTTCTGCTGAATGGTTACCATTGCTTCCTAACTGACAGAAATCCAGATGTCCCAGTTGATGGTATTTCCCCACAACACACATGCTACACTTCATGGAGCAGCTTACTCTTCACTGTGTGTCCACATAGCTCCTATGATAAGCACTAAGAGTTATTTCTGCTTCTATCTTACTAGCTCAAGAGACATTTTTCTTCCAGAGTTAAATATCATGTCAAAACAGCTAAAAGTCACTACCCTCAATATAACTCAGTAAGAAGTCTAGCTTCCTGACCCTAATTCTTTCTGATGTAACACTCATCATAAACAGTATTATAATTAAAGACTAACTGTATTTCTCTTTTAAACCTTATTTCAAGAATCTTATATAAATCTCTATTTGCCATAAGTACTTCTCTTTAAGTAATGTAATTTTCATTCCCTGTACCATCTAACTTGACATTCAAACTTTCTCAAACACTTCAGATAAAGTTCCAGCACTGTGTGCTAGGATGAAGTATGTAGCTCTGAGCTTAATTTAGTGAATTGTATATTAAAACCCATCAATCTTACTCCCCAATAGCACAAATTGGTTATAGCTAGCATATATTAGGAGGTACAATTACAGAGCAAGCTAAGACACATTACCACATATCAAGAGGCAAATGTTCCTCATTTGCTGTCAAATGTGGGCATACGTTTCCCCAATAACTGTGACTAAAAAAAAGTCATTTATATCTGTAAGTTTGGACTGCAAGTGTTAATTTCCCCACACCTCACTATCCTGTCAGATGTAGAGATTTATAGTAGTCACTGGCTTAAAGAAATGTTTATCACACATTTTTAACATTGAAAGATATCATCTTATAATTTGAAATCAGTTAATTCAAAGAAACTGAAGAGGGAAATTCCATTACAATTTTAAATTATAGTCCCACACTGCTTGTCCCATGAACATAGGTGTTAATTTCAATGATAGTGCTTTTGTGGAGTTCATCTGCCATCAGTCACCGATGTTTCATTATTCCTGCTTTGAGGTCATCCTCTTTCACTCCTCTCTCTCTGTAGCTCAGTAATATATTACAGTCTTCTCTTCCAGTATTGATCTTTTTGCTCTCATTCTTGCGTCAAGGTTACTGCACTGTAAAACCACCGTCACTAAAATTAGTGGCAAATAACAACTACCATGTTGAGCATCTTCTTACTACATCACACTTATTTCTTAAATTACCACTGACTTTTTGTGAGTATTCAGTATTCAGTGTAAATTTAGGATGCTGTTAGGAACTACACGAATGTATATGGTTTGAGAATTGCCTCTCTGAGACCAGTGTCTTTCCCAGCATGATGCTGCTGGAGCTAACATCAGCAAAGTTGTCTGAAATATCTTGGTAGGAAAAGAAAGTCTTACCATTGAGTCACTCTTCAATAAAATTCCTATTCATAATACCATACCATAAAATAAATTAAGAAAGTAAGTTTTGGGGACAACATGTTACAAATTTCAAATACCAACATCACTGGATAAAATATTCTACAATGATAGTTCCTACTGCCCTGTCCTGACACTTCTCTGGGATGTTTGTATAATCTCCAGCATCCTAGCTTCAGATTCTGCTGTGTTGCTTTACTTTGGCCCTGCCAAGAACTGACAAAATAACAAACATAAATAACATAAAACAAAGACGGCTTCCAGACTGCAGCACTGTCTCCCAGCCAACCAGAACTGATAGAAAGCATTATTTTGGAATGCTGCTCTGCCTTATGTAAACCTTAACTAAATTAATGAGCTGCTTTTTGTGCTTCCCAAACAGGGTATTAGACCACTTCTGCAATTTTTCTTTCCTCTTTCTTCCACTATAATCACTGTCTTGCTAGGGTAGTGCTTCAGTCTGCCATTCTTCATCATGAGCAGCTTTCCCAGCACTTTTAACCATTCTTGTGATAGTGGCAGTCTTATGTGAGATAAAGACAAAGCAGAGCTATATTTTATCATTATAATGTGGGCACTTGACTGAATGTCACTTGAACAGTTCTCCTACTGCCTGCATGTAGACATTCAATACGACAGCCTAAAATCATAGATCTCACTTCTGAGTCTTACAGAAGAGTCTAGTGGTAGATATGCAATTTCTCATACTTACACTTTCCTCCTCTAGGGAAGCAAGGCTCACACAGCTTTGTAATATTTCCCAGGGTTTTGGACATATCTTTCAGACAAGTCATAAGTACAACTGGAACAAAATTGTAAAGCATAAATCATCTGTGGTCATCTAAAATTGTCACAGTGTAGTGTATTGTATGCTCTTACAGAAATTAATACAATTAAATAAAAATATACTTTGTGACAATTAGATGTGTATATTAGTTTGTACTGGGAAGGAGGAACAGAGGAAGAGAAAAAACACTATCCTTCTGGGTTGAATGAACAACTGAAGAGGGAATGAAGCCAGTCTATTTGATTGCCAATTTAAGGAACTGAAACAGCTGTTTGAGAAATCTCCATCCTGTTCAGTGAAGTAAGAAGAAGAGCATCAAAGATTCAGTCGGCACCAAAAACCGACAGAACAGTTTAACTCTATAGTTCATTGTCAGGTTTACTGAATAATGAGGGAAATATTTTTAAGTTCTCAAGAAAAGTCATAGCCAAGGAACTTGGAAGAATTCTTCATGTTTCACTATGTCTATATCGACCTTCTTTTTCCACCAGCTTGAATCCAGACATTACCATTCTTTGTTCCAGAAGGCATAGCCAGCTGGCTTCTTGCATTTAAAAACCCAACATACAGAAAATGGAGTGATAACTACATATAAATCATTTCTTGATTTGCAGTGTTATATTTCTGAAACTGCTTACTAGCTATACATAACACAATTCCTTCCTCACCAGATGTTTTGTGATAGAAACCTGTTCCTCCTACAACACACTGAGGCTCACTTTTTTTGTTTGAATTTAGTCTTTGTACAATCAGGAACAAGAAAATTTTAAATTCTCTTAAAATTGACAGGAATTATCTATTACTAGTCTCAGTCTATATTAGATACTTGCAGCTATATAAAAAGCAGATGAAAACTAAGTTCGAGCAACAACACTTAGAATCATTTAAAGACATGAATTACATACCTCGTGTGAGATAGAGTATGATTACAGTATATAATTACACTGTATTTTGAACCTCTACTTGCATTTAAATTATTTAAAATTTTACTGGGAACATCTATATTTGCAAACTACAAAACAAAAGATACTAAACGTGTTTAACACATACCATACAGAACACTTGTTAGTTGAAGGTTTGAAGGCAATTTGAAGCATATAAGGAATTTATATCTAGGGTATGAAATAGATATATCTAAAGTGACATCCTCAGGCACAGTTAATGAGATTGTCTTATGTAAGGCTATCTGGCAATATGATCATTTCTAATGAGATTACTCTAAAGTAATCCCTTCACAAATTCAATTAATGAATGATATACATTCACAATGCAACAATACAGAACTAATATGTGCTCAAAACATTTTAAGGTCAGTATCAAAGGATTTCTCTCCCTCTCTCTTAGGGCCAAGTAACTTTGTATATAATAATGTATTGCACTGAATCAGAGGAGGCAAAAAACAAGGAGACTCACAGGAAATAAAATGTTGCCAAGAATAGTATACTAACTTTGTGAGTATCACATGTCTTTTGAAAATGATAACCAAATAATTAAACAGAAAACAGCTCCTGCCTGGAGCCCAGTACTGGATACTTCAGGTACAAGAATCAAAGGGAATACTAAAATTTAGTTCTGAATCTGCTGAGCTGGAGCGGAAGGGCAATGAAAAATGATTTCCCAGCCTCCTGAAAGAAAGACACATACAGAGAAGCAAGTGTAAGTATCAAAAAAGTACATTGCAATGAGCAGTTGCATTCATCTCTGTCAATCAGAAATGGAGATAGGTAGGAGCTTTGAAATGGAAGGTCAAATTGATGATAAGAGGGAATAGATATAGATCATTATAGGTTTAAACCTTTTATATATGCTGTTTGCTGTTATAAAAAATTAACCTGGATATAAGTAGCTTCTTTCAGTCACTTGATTGTGGTGCAATTAGCAGCTGTAGAGGATATCAGGCACATTATGGTAGGGATTTTGTAAAGATCTTGTGTATATTTCATTGATAAGCCCAAACATTCATTAGGAGACATAGCATAAAGTCTATTTCTTGTAAATTTTCTGTAATAGCATTCAGCGATGCATTTAATTACCATAAAGGCAGAAGCCATTATACTGTGAATATCCTGACTTGCATCCCATTTTGCCATACTGGGAAATGTTTGGTAGCATTGTTGTTTTTCATTAAATAACTACACAAAAGCATTTCTGCCTTGTTGGGTAATGTTTATTCTCTGCCTATTTCTGTCAGACTGATCTAAAAAGTGCTTGTTACTACAGACCTTCTTCCCCTGATAGTAGAGGCATTTACTCAGCAAGTGAGTTAATTTACCCTCCACTTGAAGCATCTGAAGTATCATTTAATCTGGCTTTAAAGAACTTAAACCTAAGCATTGATCTATATCATATAGCCAAAGTCAAACATCTAACAGAATCTTTTGATTCCTAGGGTGCAGAATCCCTTTTCTTCTCCTTGTCTTCCTCACACCTACCATAGAACCCATGCTCTTACCTATGTGGGTAGAACTGCCCGTGGCAAGCAGGATCGCTGCTATCTGGCAACCCATTCAAGAGCCTCTCTATGTAGGTGTCATCACTCTGCCTTTGCAATAACTTTTTCACAGGTCCTCTGGTGACTGCTTGATCAGAGAACATTGTTTGGTACTACATAAAAATGGAAGATTTTAAAAATACCCAAGTGAAAGTAGTTAATAAAAGCAGCACAGGGTGTCAGTAGAAAAGAATATATAGGAGATAATACCTTTTCTATGTGCTGACTTCCATAGAATTTGATGTGTTCAGTCACGCTAAAGGGCAGACAGAAAAGGCTAACTGCAACTCTGCAATTTGGGAAGCTGAGGATACAGTTCTTCACATGAAGTGAAAGATGCCATGGAAGGGAGATTGTGAAATCTGATGGTGACTCTGAGATTTTACTTTTCTGGTTGGACAAGGAACTTTAAAGCTTTCTTCATTGTGGATTACCATCTGAAACAAGGCAGTAGGCAAAGGACATTGCTTTCACACATTGACATTTGGTAAAGGGATGCCAAAAGGATACTAAAGCAAGATTTTACCATATGACCGTGACACCAGAGAGGAAACATTAAAGTCGGTAAAAGCATTATAGTGAAAATGGAATGAAAATAAATCATGTCAGTCTAATGTTAGCCTGGTCTTGTGGATAGACTGCCTGTCTAAGCATATAAGATATGCTCCTACAATGTGTCCTCCAGTTTAATTTCTTCCCAGAAGAATCCAGTGCATGTGCTCTGTGGCTGCTGGGTAATGTGAGACAAAGGACAGTAAACGGGGTGGTGGGGACATTTGCTTCATAACTGCACTCCTGATCTCAGCTAAAACATTAGTGCAGACACACCCTCAGGACTGCTGAGGAGCAGTTAAGTTAGCTTCTTTTCTGATTTTAATGCATTAATAGAAAAGGAAAAAAACATAGCATTACTTCTAGTACAGGGATGTGACTGGCCATCCTCTACTGCAATTACAAAACTATTCTGAAGTCAGTTGTGCCTAGATGCTACATTAAGCAATTTTCAGATCTCTAAAGCTGATTTGTAAGCCAATTTTGCATATGATTTTTTAAGAGAACCAGTCAACAGTATTAATTTCAATTAAAGCAGAGAGATATAAGAACCAAGGCAGAATTTTTTGTCTATAAAAGGATGTTTAATATGACAGGATGGAATCTTCTCCTTGAATAGCAAATGAAAGCGCTAGACACATGCTCTGTTTCTAGAGCCTATGACATTAATAACACTTGTCAGTCATGGCTCTGCAGATGGTATTTGTATCAAGTGAACTCAGTAGTCTGTAGATCATGTTCTTAATCAGTTCTGGGCAACAGGCAACTGAAGTAGTGGATTTTTTAGGATATGGTAGAAAATGGTAAGACCTCTCTGCTCCTTATTTACTGCGCATTCTATACCAGTGCAATCGTGACAGACACGATAAGCAAAAAGACTCCTCCTTAAATGAGGGCTGTCTATATTCATACTAATTCAGCTTGCCACAAAGGAAAGTAATTTCCTAAACCAATTTTATTTTCTTTTAATTTCTCTCTCCTTGCAACTACTCAAAAAATCTAAAAAAACAATGACTGTCAAACATAAAATATATCTGTGAATGGTAGAACAATAAACAAATGGCTTTAAGTAATAATCAAGAATCATTCTGTATTTCTATGAGAAAATCCACATCCAGCCTGCATTATTGGGAACTCCAAATGATCTTGGTATCCTACTGGGTTAAATGACTGCAGATACCTTTGGTCACATTTATGGCTACTGATCATTGCTTTAAGAGTTCCTACACTTACAGAGTGACCAGAAACAGAACCATACCTCAGTTCTCTCTCATTGACTGTTACAATAAAGCAGGCATGATTATAGAGCAAATGTACATCCTACAGCAACTGGATAACCGTTCCGACAAGTTGGATCTCTTGTGAACAAAGAGGAAGCAATTGACATGACTATGTTTCTTTAGAATGAACTCATACTGACATTTTAAGGGTTTAATCCCACTTGCAGATGTTTCTTCTTCATAGAAACTGAAATCAGGAAAGAGGGGGTTTCTTACAGTGTGCAACTTGCTGACTGGTGTCTCCAAATTTCTTGAATGTCAGAATGATACAGGAGTCACCTAAAGACACATTTTACTGGCCTTTTGCCTCCTAGATTTTAGCATAAAATTTTCCATTGTTGTGCATACTATAACATTTACACTCGTGGTTCTGCACAAAATATCATTTACCAATAATTTGGAAATCACATATCCTGAGCATGCCAAAAAATGACACTTTAAATGCAAAAGGAAATAATATTGTTTCCTACTATAGTTGCAGATAACATTCATGCTTTTAATAGATGTTTAGCTAGATGTTCGCCACTGCAGGATAACTTGCCTTGTCCTCAGGCCCACTTCTTTGTACAGGAGCTTACAAGTAGGTTTTGGATTGTTGTCCTCAGAAAGCGTCTGGAAATGTCATCAACAGAACTAAACCAGAAAGGTACCAACCCCCTCAACAGGGTGGAGGCCGCCAAGCCTTTCTTTAGGATGTTGGTCATGCAGTGTGTTACTTAAAGAGGTCACCCCACTAAAATCCTTCTTGCTCTCTGAATTTCAAGAACATTTCCATGCTGAATTATGCTCTTCAGCACTCTTGGGAAAAGCTTTACCTCCCACCGTAAGAAGATTAAGCTCATTCCATAACTCTCTGGACAATACCTTGGGATGTTGGCTGGCTTCCTGCCATCCTGATATCAAGATGAAGCATCTGCTGTGCCATTATCCAGTCTTGGCACATGCATTCCTTAAGAAAGGATATTGCGACATAATCAGTGGAGCACAAAAGCCCTTACTGACTGAAGGACCCACAGGGCTATTGCCATCTGTTTATTAATTAGGTGCGCTGGGTCCTGATTCTTACACATGGAATGAACCAAGCTGTTGGTGGCTCAGTCTTCCAGAATGCTATCATTATAAGGAAAGGATTTTAAAGACCTAGGAAACAAGTGTCCTTGTTTGAATTGCCCAGTACAATGTTTTCCTGTGTTTTAAATCCAAACCATTACTCCACTCCTCTACTAAATGTATCGGATGAACCCTCTGTTTCTGTCTTGCTGTAAAATCTATATTTCATAAGGGAACACCTCTATAGGGTAGATTGAGAGTTTCAGCTTTCTTCCTTATATTCTCATGTTTTTATTCACCATGACATGTCAGTGTTTTTTTCTGTTTTAATCAGTCAAAACCATCATTACACCCTGTGAAGAATCTCCTCCTGAAACCAATCATTCAAGCAACCAAAAAGTAAAAACTCCCTTAGAGCATCTTTGGATATTTTAATGTATACCATTATATAATCTTTGTTTGTTTGAAAGTTGTGCACAGCAAAGCCACAAACAATCTGTGTGTCTTTCCTGGAACGCTAAAACTGTTAGACTGATTATTATGAAATTCCTTATATAACCATATAATTCCCACAGTTCACAATACACTCACTTTTTATTTTACATCTTCTGCCCCTTAGAAGAGAGGATGCTCTGCTGAAGAGGATGTATCTTGACTCCTGAGGAGCACTTTAGTGCAACAAGAACACAGGGGGAATTTCCTTCTTCTCTGTCAGACAAACTTCCATGTGGTCAGAAGGCAGATCATGGAAACATAGAATCATGGAATGGTTTTGATTGCAAGGGACTTTTAAAGATAATCTAGTTCCAACTGACTGCCATGGGCAGGGACATCTTTCACTAGTTATTGAGTCTACCTCTATTGTACAGTAACAGCGTAAGAATTGCCACAATTTTTTTTTAAATAGAAGAGTACTTCTTACAGCACCTCACTAGATAAACAAATATGATCCTGCATTCACAGAATCACAGAATGTTAGGGATTGGAAGGGACCTCAAAAGATCATCTAGTCCAATCCCCCTGCCGGAGCAGGATCACCTAGACCAGGTTGCACAGGAACGCATCCAGGTGGGCTTTAAACGCCTCCAGAGGAGACTCCACAACCTCCCTGGGCAGCTTGTTCCAATGCTCTGTCACCCTCACTGAGAAGAATTTTCTTTATAGTTGTATAATCTCCAAGCATTAGCCTTTTCAGTGAAAATATTTCTTCATCTGAAAAAATAACAGTAAAATGGCAAATACTGCAGAAAACATATATGCTACTATAGAAACCCTTAGACAATTCCTTCAGAATGAAGACAATTTTAATTATATTAGTGGGATTACATTCTGACCTGTAAAAATGAGATGGTTTAAGATTCTTAAAGGTATTAACTGCCACACTATACTATTTCAGGTAGGACAGATTATTGAACAAACTGATCCAGACTTCTACCTATACAGTATTTTTATTTTCAAGGTCTAAATAAGTAATTGGAAGAGGAGATATATGAAAATAAGGAGATTTAAACAAGGGGAAAAAAGATATCCTGCTAATTCATCAGCTGTCCAACATGAGCATAACGAAATTTGAGCTATCCAGTCAAAAGAAATAGCACTCTAATTTCAAAGAAGTAAATTACCAATAAAAACCCAAATATATTTATCTTTATTTTTATAAAATATACTTTTAAAGAAAATATCAAAGAAGATTATGCTGATCCTATATGACAAAATGCTTTAGTCTATAATTTACTTTCTATGAAGTACTATTCAAAAATTTTGTTAGCTTCCAACTAAGGCATTAACTCTAATTTTGAAGTCCTTGGTAGTCAAAACATCCTGTTACGATCTTTCTACTGAGAAAAATGAACAAAATACTATTAGAATTTTCCTTTAACTAAGCATATTATACAATGTATGATTTTGAAAGGTAGATGTCTTTTTCTATAGATGTGTAATTGCAAACTTAAAATAGGAAAGATTTACCAATAAAAAAACAAATATAAAGGGTTTTTTTCTAAAGATTTTTGTAGTGAGGGAGATAAAACTATCCCGAACAGACTTGAATAACATCTTTTGTAGTAAAATGGCTGGAACTGAAATACTTTCTAGTAAAATCCAAAAGTTTGTGTATTGTTGTCAATACATCGAAATTTGAATAATAAATCCTTTCAGGACTAACTCTCATCCTCTTATTGCTCTATTTAGCAGGTGAAAGACTGTTTTGCAGAGAAATGTTGATGTAAAAGCTCCTTGTCGAAGAGCTTCTTAGTTCTAGTATACATTTAGGAAAAAATATAAATGTTTATTTACATTGATGTGGATCAATGTCTCTTTTAATCAATGTGAGAATCTTTATTTTGTAAAATAATTTTCATTCAGGCACCATAAGTCATTGTGTGCAGGGGATAAAGGCCAAAGTGCCTACAATTTACAAAAGCAATTGTCTCAGGACTGTGCATTTCAGTAAGAACACAACACCGATTTCTTATGATGGAGTTATCTATCTGTAGATGATGTTTTCTCTTATCATATATGATCATATATTTCTTACCTGTAACTCAACTGCAAAAATCCATTAGTGCTCAAGGGTTATCCCCTACCTTAGACCTTTCCACAGACAATTGAAGGTCGTTCAGTCAAACTTTCCAGTATTTAAATTACTGGGACAAACATTCTTAACATCCAGCAATGATTACTAGTTAAAAAAGCTTTATATGGACATACCATGACACATTTGAGAATAATGTTATAAATTTAAAGGTATATTTTACGTCATAACATGCTTTAGGCAAACTTAAATTATTAATTTTACTTGTAACTATATATGCATTTATATATATATATAACCCTTTATAGTTCTAAAATAGATTATTGATAAAACATTGTCACCTTATAGCAAACTAATGATTCCAGAAAAGTACATTTGCAAACCTTCTGAATAAGGAAAGCCATTTTTAAAAGTGTATTGATTTGTCTAAAGTGTTAAATGACACAATAGCCATACACTAAAGCGTTGAATAATTTAAGTAAATCAATTTTTCTGAATTTCATACAAGCACAAACTGTCTTGGGCAATGAAATAAATCAATATAATAAAAAAATCGAGTAGTATATAATGATGAATGTATGGAATGATAATAATCAGAGGTAAAAACTCATTTTATCATTGTAACAAACAACTTCCAGTCATCTTTTCTCCATTATTCCCATCAGAAAACATGATACTCTATAGCCAATTGATTTTAGTCCTTAAATAACTTTTCATATGAAAGATGCCTCACTGAAGTATAGGTATAACCTTTTTCAAATTATCATCCTGTATATGGAATAATAGATCTATAGGAAGCATCACTTCCATTCTTGAAAGACTGAGATAAGATTTTCTTTAATTAATATGTCCAGGGCAGAAGGTCACAGTTTCAGATGTTATAACTTTTAAAAAATAATTTAAAAATTTTTTTGCAATAAAACTTTGGATACTTTCCAGAAAGTTAAGAGTTAAAAAGCAAAGAAGAAATGCATACATTTAAAAATTGTTCATAACATTTGACATTAAAAATTACATCAATTAATTTCAAAAAGATATCTGTAGAAGACAGTTAATGATGTTTCTTACAACCATATTTATGAAACCTATTAAATTCATGATCAGTGGTAAAAACACTTAAAGGAAGCTTTTAATTAAAAATTGCATGATACTGTATTCATTCAGATATTTGTTGGTTCCAAAGTCTTCTCAAAATATTATGATGAACTTACTTGCATACCTCTGAATACAGATGGATATGCTACCTGAATAACCAGTTTATCTTGGCTTTAACACCCACATCTGAAACCATGAGAAAAACTGAATAGCTTATTTTGGGAAACCATATGAAGGAGAAAAACATTTGTTTGGTTGATTATTTGGGTTTCTTTTTTTAAAAGGACAAAATGAAGAAGCCTTCTCTAATACTATAAGCAAACATAATATCTATGTTAGCCATATTTTATATATTTGCATCCAAAGCCATAGAGAAGATGTAATAGGATTTCAAATGGAGTATTTTTTTTCTAGTCAATTGCATTTTTACAAAAATCTAATTCAAATTTTTTTTTACAAAAATCTAATTTATTAATAATAAACGGACAGTACTTTTAACTATAAATCATACATTCTACATCATCTCTCTGTTGATCTTATAGGATTCAACAGTAGCTAGTCACATCAGTTTGAGGAAAGAGAGCTGTTTGGGGTTTGTGTGAAAGGAGGGAAAAGAAGTACTATATAAAATGAAGTCTCTATGGTTTTTATTTTAATTCAGTGTTCCTTCATACAAGCAGTTCAGAACAAATTTACACCAGTAAAGATGTTATATAAGAGATGAGACTGTGATTCGACTTAAAAGGATTTGGAGTTCATGTCACAGTACATGAAATGCACTATTTATAAAAACACAATATCTATATTTATCTTTATTTTTATAAAATATACTTTTAAAGAAAATATCAAAGAAGATTATGCTGATCCTATATGACAAAATGCTTTAGTCTATAATTTACTTTCTATGAAGTACTATTCAAAAATTTTGTTAGCTTCCAACTAAGGCATTAACTCTAATTTTGAAGTCCTTGGTAGTCAAAACATCCTGTTACGATCTTTCTACTGAGAAAAATGAACAAAATACTATTAGAATTTTCCTTTAACTAAGCATATTATACAATGTATGATTTTGAAAGGTAGATGTCTTTTTCTATAGATGTGTAATTGCAAACTTAAAATAGGAAAGATCTTATTATCTATTTTCCTGCAATGTCATTATATTTACTTGCTTCTAAGTTCTAAACATCATTTCTTGTTAGTTTTGGATTATTGTCATTTTTCCATTTTCTTAGCTCTGTATCCAGAGTTCATGTAATTATATGATTAATTTCATACAGTTACCTCACAAGGATTAAATATATACATGCAAATATGGAACTTCATTTAAGAAAAGGTGGAAAGTGTGTTCATTAGACCCCACTGACAACAGAAACAATATTATGCTTGTCAAAAAAATTATGTGGTTTTTCTAAAAAGGCAGCAGAAAATTAAGATGCTTCAAAAGGGACAGATTACAGTTCCTGCTTGCTTTACCTCATCATGTAAATCCTTCATAACTCAGTGTTTCAGAATGAGTTTTTAATACGGATCCAACTGAAGTTCACTGTTTAAAATAAAATGTTTAAAAACTGTAAAAATCAAAACATCAGCATTTCAAAACTAGCACAGACAAATGACTTCCTTGTTGATCCACTATTGTAGTCTTTAAAATATGTTTTTCCTCAACAATAGTGGGGCCAAACATTATGATTTGTGACAAGACAAGCAACTGTGAATGATGAAGAGCGCTTCAAAGGAAAAATGGGCTGTACTCTATAGTTGTTAATTTCCATGAATACTAATGTATGTAGACATTTTTTATTATTTATTTCTGTGTATTTATATTACAGCCTTAAAATGTAATTTGAGTTTATCTTTGTTAGAGAAATATCTGGATTAATCAGCCACAAATAGTGACAAAATCTATCAAAAACATCAGTTTGGAAAAGGTTTCCAAACAACACCAGAAATTTACTTATTTGCTGTACATTTCGCTGTTCAGGTGAAAGTACTTTGTAGTAGTAAAAGACTTAACATGGAAAATCAATGTCAATATAAACCCATTATATTTATTTATATATGCTCCGTATCTATTTTTTATACATCCAACCACACACACAAGACTCAAGTCTGCAAATAACTTTGATGAATATGACACATATGGGACTAGGTAATTTTATGTTTATGATGCATGGGTAAATAATAGGGATGAGAATTTTCCTATTCTGAATAAAAGTCTCTACACAGGAGCTCTTGTCTTCAGAGTTCAGCTTGTACTACAGCTACTGATGGAGAGTGTGCACTTTGGAGAGAACAAGAGGAAATCACCTTTGAAATATCCTGGCTTTCTTCTTAAATTAAACCAGTATAAAATTTATCTTTTGGCTTTGGTGGGTTCTTTTGTTTTGCTTGGTTTAGTTTGGGTTTGGGGTTTGGTTTTTTGTTTTGGTTTGGTTTTTCCTCCTGATGTATCTACTATTTTTCTAAGACTAAATTTCAACTGGAGATATTCAAATGATGTTGATTATGAAAAATTCTCTGGACACTCAGGGCAAAATTCTCAATGCACTTTACAAAGGGAGAAGTGTGCAAACAGAAGTAAAGCTTTCTGAGTTCACTTCCACCTAATGAAGTATCTCAATGTGCAGAATAGCAGCCCTAATTTGTTACATTAATGCAATTGCTTGATTTCATGAATACACCTTTTTGCTCAAAGAGTAAATCTTTAGAGGTCAGTTAGTATTTCCTATAATTAAATTTCTGTGCAGACTGTGCATTTTCCTCCCACCTCCTAGCCTATGCTTTTTGTCCGTATTTCTCTTCAGCTTCAGCTATATGTCTTGCTTCCCTGCAGCTCTATCCGGAACCAATCAGTGCAGAAACTATTATATTATTAAGAGGATACTGCTCTAATTCTGTTTCATTTCAATATCTTACCTTGGTTCATGTTGGTACCTACTGGAACAGTCTGTGTAAAGGACAGTCAAAAACATCCAGAGCAAAAGGAACAAGCAGTACATGGCTAGCTTACAAATACTCTGGAACTACAAGCTTAACTACAAAAATGTCAGTAAAATTCCCAGGTCATATAAAGTTGGCAGGGTCCAGAGCTTTCCCATAGGGAATACAAATTCCAAGAGGATATTTTTAAATACAAGATGTGTACATATTTTAAAAGGTAACCCCTAATAATATTCACTAATCTAGGCTTCAGTGAAAACACTGCCATTCTTACTACTTTGTCATTTAGGTAAAATACCAGCAAATTTTAACACTTTTTTCTGATTGACATGTTGACCTTCACTAGGAACATCCAAATTATGTTAGTATCTTTTCGTATTTGACCCATAATTTTGGTATATCCTGTCTCATACTAAAGTACTGTGCACTAATGCTGCTTCAGTCTTCAACGATATGGTTTTTATCTATTAATGTTAGTTATTTTTGAAGCAGTACTTTGAATTTGAAGTCTTTCACTAGGGAACTCATAATGCTCCACTGCTCCAGGAAGCTCAGAGTGTATTAAAAGTTTTTGATTCTTCAGTTTATCAAGACATTAATAAAAATACATATTATTTTATGATTAGACCTTAAAATATCCACAGTGCTAAAACCCCAAAATATTTAAAAATATTTCTTTTTTTTTTCTCAGCTTTTTCCACTGTACCAACTACTAGGAAATCTAACTCTAGCCCAGCTGAAACCAGGGCACATGGGCACAGTTATTATTTTTTAAAACATACCAGTCCATAGATTGAAGAGGGATTTGTTAATTGCAAAAAACAGACTTGCATTTTTTTAGTCTTTTCCTAGTCCTCAATTGTCATTGTAAGTTGAGTATACAGGATATTAAACTTCCTGGAAGTTAAGGAGGGCGAAAATTGTTAAAAAAGAGTGTTATTAAACTGTATCTTTGAAAGTAAGCCTAAGCTTCAAGCAACTGACAAAGACAATGGGATAAATAGACCATGTTAGTTGTAAATATTCAACAGGAAGTGTAATGGAAATTCATATTCAAAACTGTAAATATACACTCCATAAATCACAGGTTTGAATTAGCATTTGTCCATTCAAATATCTTTTTCTGCCAGAGAATACAAATAACCATAACATTTACTATAAATTCCTGTTCTCAGGAGTGGTGGTAGCATGAAGAGTTGCCACACAGAATTTCTGAAATCCTGAACTGAAACTTGGTGTAAGAAAAGAGGTAAGAACATGGTAGGTGGAAGAGGAAAGGAGTTCTCTTGAAAAAGTATAGCAGTTATATGGTATTGCCAACAGGCATGCTGCTCATATTGTTCTGGTATTTTGATTAGATTTTAAGACTGTAGAAAAATGGGTGAATATTAAATCATTTAAGCACATACATGTAATTAAATTAAGGAAGACCTATAATGATTCCCAAGTGCGTAATGAAGGAAATGAGTATTGATATGATTATCTTTCAATTAATAAAAAAAGGATCTGTTTAGGTCAGGAACCTTTGTTGCTGCCTTAATCAACTAAGAACTTATACAAATTATTCTTTGAATTTACGGTATAGAAAAAAAAGCATATGAGGCATACCAAGAACACATTTAGTCTTATCTGAACATACACAGAGTTAAACTATTTTTTTCTGGTACTCAATGACATTATTACAATCCTCAAGAAAGGGATTCTGATTTTTTATTATTCATTTTATAATACATATAATACATAGTTCTTTTATAACCAAATGCATCAATATAATTTGGAATAGGTTAAATTTGCAAAATTACACTACAGCAAAAGATGTATCCAATATTTTCCTGCACTGCCACAAAAATAAACAAACCCCAAACTGTTTAAAATATGCATTGTTTAAATACCAAATTGTGCATAAGATGATAAAACAAATTGATTCACAGAGTTCTGTCCCAAACTTTGCTGTAAAAGAGAGGTCAAATTATTTCTAAATATATTTTCAACTTATTTCTAAATAATTTTGTAGAAAGCCCTGATTTTGTTATATGAGCTCTACAGCTATTTGATTCTTCAGATGTCAAATTAGTGTTTTCTTATCTATAGTAAATAAACTCGATATCTGTTCTGCCAGGAAATACCTGCTTTCAAACCTAAACATATGTTCCTATACCTAGTCATTCGTGTGACTTTGAAACTTTGTTTCAAGTAGTATTGATAGATCTTAAACTGGATGCACTGAATGGTAGGATGTGACCATTTTATAGTAATGAAAACCAATTACAAAAATCATCACTGAGCAATGTGAACAACAATGCAACATTTCATAAACAAATAAGAGAAAATAATTATTAACCTTTATGTGCCTGTATCTATTGCCTTTTAGATTATTTATTTTTCACTTTTTTTCCTGTTTATTTTTTAATATAGAATCATTTATTAACTGATTTGACTTCTGTATTATTATCTGGGTTTTACAATTTAGTTGCACATTCAAATGTATTATCCTAGCTTGTTTTTTAAACAACCACTGTAACACAAATACTAGCAACAGCTTTTGGCTTTGTTTTCCAAACATAATCCCCTTAAATGCTTATCATGTCTTCCTGTGTGTATCTGAATTTTTT
>VYZX01005051.1:24711-38779 GCA_013401335.1 Brachypteracias leptosomus | reverse complement strand
CCGGCTGAGCAGGTCATTAACCTACTCACACCACTCGCAGCCATAGGCAGCATTGCACCCTGTTGTAAGTGAAAGGCTGTAGCATTCCTCACAGCCTGCGGCTTGGATGCCAATATCTATTTTGGTGGATGCTGGGAGCACAGTCTACCTTCTACAAGTAGCCACCATCACTGCTTGATTAAATTGCAGCACCTCGTGTGAAGTTGCCCTGAGCACTTATAGAAGCTCACCACCCCGCCCAACAAGCTGCAAACAGCTGCAGCACCCTCCGGGGCAAACACAATCACTGTTTCCTTGCCCTGCAAGCTGTGGGCAGTAGCTAGCTTCTCCAAGCTTTTTATCACCTGATCAACGGTGGGTGGTGCTGGTTCCGCCCACACCAGCTCAGCAGCCCTCCCACAAGCTGCCAGTCCCCGACTCAAAAACCGTTTTTCCCAGCTTCGAAAAAGCCCCCAAAAGAGCTTTTCGACGGCTCTTTTGCCTGTAGATGCCTTGTCCCCTGCAGTATTACCTGCTTTGAAGCTGGTCTCTGCGGCAAAAAATTCCAAGTCAATTCATTATGTTCAGAGACTAACAAACCTAAGATTGTCTCTTAATGTTATAATTTCGAAAAATGTCTTCCTACTTGAAAAGCTAAAAAAATCTCAAGAAGAAAATGATACAACTATAATGTTGCTAAAATTCAAGCAATTGATGTCAGGAAAAAACTCTCAATCTGCGTTACAGAAACTACAGAAATTTGCCTACCAACACATACTTGCATATATTGCTCTTCCCACCTGGTCTGCATATATGACCAGAAAAATGAAGCTTCTCTGCAAGCAAGTCTCTTCTTCAAAACTGAGCAACTGAGGCATAGAAATGTCTGCTAATAACTTCAAAATTAGGCCCATCATCTTGACGGCTCCCACATATAAATCTATCTAATGAATTCACAAAGTCAAGGTTTCTGACTTTCCATGATGTAATGCAAAATGTAAGAGCTTAAATATAATTTCAAAAATGACAAATTAGAAAATAAGTCATTCAGAACCCTGTAATTTTCTTCTCCTAGCCAAGTGATCCCTACATTCTTTGACTTAAATGAAAGCTTAAGGACAACGAATTAAACTGTGCAAGCTTCTGTAAGAAAAGATACAAAAGACCCTTGAGTTATGGAAAATCATTTTCCATATACATATACAACTTTTATGGTTTTAGTCTAATTCTAAAAACACTGGGAAGTTGTATTTGTGGCAACCAAAAGGAACTAATGAGAAAATGTGACTGTGGTGTAAGTGGTCCTGGGAGACTCTGTTACAGTCTAAGATGATCTTCAGCCCCAAGTGAAGCTAATTGGATTTGCCATATACTGGTTAAAAGATCACAATCTGAGGGAGTGAGTTTCACTCACTGTAGAAATATAAAGAACCCTAAAACATTAACTGTCTTGGTAACAGTAAAAATGAACACCAGACATGGCTTCTTTGCATTTGACTGGCATATATTTACCTCTAAGCACTAATGTGAGCACCTTACCATCCTTCAAAACATAACCAAGACCACCACTGGGAACCAAAACAGAGCTTGGAAAGAACATGAACACCAAAATATACAATGGACAAACAGAAACCTCTCACAAAGAAATATATGTAGCTTCTCAAAATTAGCGTTTCAAAGGTTAAATTCTGGCTGAAAATAGTAGTTGCATAGAAAATAATGCAGTCATTGGTTTTGATGACTTATACATTTCTATGGAAGGCAAAAATGCAACATCATAACAAAATCTCTCCCATAACAAATACAAAACCTCTTACCACAAGAAGCACATACAGAGTCTTAAGAAATTGATGCAATCTGCATTCAGAAGGAATAATTTGAAGGCTAAAACAGTGAAATGACTAACATTTTACTGAGAGATCTATAAAACCTTGTAAAACATAATAATAAGTGATGGACATCAAACATTGACGGACACATACTCTTGGCTCAGGATTTTCTTTTATTGATCATTTTATTTACCTTATGAATGACAGATCTCTTTCAATATTTGTTTTCTAATGCTTTATATTAATAAGACTTACTTGTCTTTCAGTTATCCTGATACACAGTTTTTTACTGCTCATTTAGCATTTCAATCACATTCAAAATATTTATTTTAAAATAATTTTTCATTTGAATCTATAGGAAAAAATATTAATCACAGACCCAGCCAAGCAGTGTAAGACTTTCAATCAAGAACACAAACCGAATTTGAAGGGCAGGCACTTTTTGTCTAAAGCAAATACACAAAGGTTCACTAGTTACATAAGTTAACAGTAATTGTCTTAGAGCAGTCATTAAGTTCTGATTAGCAGGGAGGTATTCTTTAGAAAATCAATGTAAATTAAGATTAGATTTACCAAACAGTTTTGCCACTTACAGCACAGGAAAACAGACAAACCTGTTTTCACACTGGAACTCACAAACTATAGAGGTAAGGGCAGATAAGTCCCACAGTATCTGCCTGTACTCTGAGCTAGTGAGACACAAACAAGCTCCAAGCAGAGAGCTACCTAGAAGAGTTAATAAGCACTGCATTTAAGTTATAATGCTTTGTCTTTCAGCAATACATATATATTTTCAAATACATATTAGTAATCTTATCTAAAATTAAATGCCTTTATAATTCCTGCTACCCTGACTGTATGTAAATTCAGCCGGCAATTAAGCCAAGAAAGAAGAGATTTAGTAAAGTGTTTAATTCCAGTATCTGACATGTATTACAGGTAGCCTTTGGTTCCTTTCTGACTTTGAGAAATTAGATACCATAATGGATTTAACAGAAATAAACAACTATGACAAATTAATTTATTCTCATAGATCTGATTTTCCACAGCTGATCATGCTAAAGTCCAGAAAATAATTAAATGGTATCTCCTATTTTTTAAGAACTTTGAAATATTTTGGAATTGAGATTTAAGATGAAAACCACCATTTGATAGAGCATTTGAGATATCATGTCTTAAACCCGATGTGGTAACTTGCTTACTGTCATAAGCAAAACCAAGGAACTACTAACTACCAGCAAGCCAATGCACATTTCTTAGCAATCGTTATGCTTTGTATTATGGAAACAAATAATGGTTTCCTTCCTGAACTGTTTCAGTTGTGCCTTCCCACTGGAAAACTGGTGAAGTACTTGCTTTACAGGTATGATACAGCTGGATTACTCTGCTATATTAGGCTACTGATGTAGAAAAGGAATTGTTTACATACACATTGCTTATTCACACAGTTAACGTCATGTTGGCTTTTCCTAAGTCCAGCATAAAAGTAAATATAATAATGTTATCTATTTGCAAACTCAAAAATGGACAGATTTAGAAATAATGACTGCAGACGCGATCAGGAGTTGGCAAATTATAGATTCTATTTCTATGCACATAAGCAAATCCTTGTAAATTCAAACAAGATACTTGGTGTCCCACCACTTCATTTTAATTTATATAAAGGGTACTGCACCTGAACCTTTAGTTGAAATGATTAGTATTTGATGCTTCATATGGAAAGAAGTTCCAAGAGAGACCATCACCACACATGCTACAATTTCAGAGGAATGCAAAAGAGAAGAGACATTCAGAAGGAAAGCCTGAAGTATTGCTATAACTCTCTCTCCTGGTACAAATAACACAAGGGTGTGTAACAGCACAGTTGCACCATTTCTTGCGTGGGAAGACTGGGCTTTGAGCAGGAGTGGTTTTACTTCTTTTTGGCCATTTAAAGATTATATTTACATGCTTAAGGCCTCAAGATCTTTCCTGTAGTTACAGTGGCCTTAGTTTTGACAGACTTTTTTTTAAGTGGTCTTGTGCCATCTCATTAAGGTATAGTCCACAGAGTAAGAGTATTCATAATCCATTTGTTTTCATGGTAGTCAAAATAGTCATCTTTCCTCAAAAAAAAACCCCTTCCAAGTTTAATAGCATAAATAAGAAATGGGAACTGCATTGCTGTGCTCCAACTTCCCAAAAATGTTCTTTAGACTGTCTTTTTAGAATGCTTGGATACATTTCAAAATATTTCCATAACTTCAACTAAATATTCAGTGCTTATACAGCTCTATATTTTTTGATCTAACAAGGACTGCATACGTATGAAAGAAAATTTCAATACATTCACTCCTTGATTTTCATACCACAGAGGTTAGCATACACTTCACTGAATTTTGCACACAGGCAGCTAAACTAATATATTAGACTTACCTTTCAATCCCCCTTGCACTACTTACTTTTTCCTAATCCAGATAAATCCCTAACTTCTACCAGTTATTCTTTTATGTACACCTTTAGAGACTCCCCTTTCTTGAAATGACAGGGCATATCATGGTCAATGTGATGTGGACTGAGAAAGGACTTCATCAAGAGTCTCTCCTGCAAACTTTAAGAAAACAGCATAACCTCTGCCTCAGTTTCTCCTCTCCAAAATGGAAACACATTCTATAAATCTATTTTTTACTGTGTTTAAAGCAGAGGTGATTAAATATTGGTAAGGGCTCAATTCTGTGAAAACATAACACCCTTATAAAAGTTTGATAAATATTCTACATCCTATTCTTGGGGGCAGTACTATCACTAAGTGTTATCATGATCTAAATCTATATAGGTGAACAAGGTTTACAGAGAGTGGTAAAGTCTCCTTCATTAGACAGCAAAAAAAAGTAAAGTCTTTTACAGGACATAAGGAAGCCTTCTGCAAAACAGTCCCATCATAACATCTGATCTTTCTCCTCTACTGCAGAAGGACATTCAAGTTTGTACAGAATATCTGCCTATATAAAATGAAGATACAGAAGAAAAGATAATCAAATAGGAAAAAAATAAAATCCAGTACTCATCATAATCTTTGGAATTGATTTGGTGTCCAATTCTCTTTAAGAATGAGAGCCAATTGATATATTTATTACATTAATGCTGCTGATGGTAATAAAACTCATAAAAGAAAGTCAAGCTTGATGCATTTTTGAACAAATGGTATAAAGAAGAGATATTAAAGAATGGGAGCAATAACTGAATTCAACAGTTCTCAGGCAAGGCCAGTATGCTAGCGTCTCTCTCAAAAGGCAGCATCACAACAAAGCTTGTATGTGAAATCTGCTATTTCATACATCATACTTTACCAGAAATTTTTTAGTTTACAAATCCTTGCTGAGAAAAAAACCTACATGACTACTAAAATCTTAAAAGCCTTGATTTGCCAGGAAGGACTATATAAATATTGATGAGAATGCCAAGGTTCTTAGAAACTTCACTTGAATCAAGAGAGAATGCGCTGAGATAGCAATGACAAAAAAAAAAAAAAAGCTTAAAGACAAATTTCAGAACCTCTGCAGGAAATGATTATGAATTCCTTTCCATGAGGTTGTCTGGCTAGCATTTCTACTGCTGATACACTGTTTGGAGAAAGCACCAAAAAAAAATAGCTTGATATTGAATTGTCTGTGCTTTGTATAAAGTAAAATTGACTCCTTTTAGCTCAGACAAGATACTAGCAAAAATATTTATTAGAAACTGAAAGAGCCATATTTCTTTCTATGCATCATTATCTTAGTAGATTGCAAATTATATTCTGTAAATACAAATTTTAATACCACCTAATAATATATGAACTTCACCTTATACTATTTAATTCTTAGAAGTACTTAATGGAATAACATTTCATGCAATCTTACTGGAAAATAATCTGGCGTGACAGAATAATAAGATATACTGTGCCCTTCTAAACTATAGTGAGAAAACATTGCACTTTTCAGTAGCTGGAAAATTCATAACTGAGCAACTACAAACACAATGAAATGAAGGAGACATTTGTTGGTGTTCCTGATTTAAAGTATCACCAAAAAATCAAACACAAAATTAGTCTAAATTGATGTTGCAAGTAAAAATAGAAAAGTTTCAATGGGTAGGTTCATTCATAGTTTAAATCTGTAAAAGAAAACTAAACCTTAAGACACATTATATCTAAATTAAGGCTTGCATTTTTACATGGCATGTATGTCATTTGTGAAAATTAGCTTTATTAACCAAGCCTGAAGGCTGATCCCTGTGATCACTCTGAATTTCACAAAAAACCAGACAGTTTGTCAGTTATGCAGCAAAAAAAACAGGTTTTGTCACCTGAAACATCTTTGAAGAATTCAGAAGTCCAAATCAGAGGACTATAAATTAGCTTTATATAATGCATATAAATTTATATAATGTATATAATGACAGATGCTTTACACAGTAAGATGTAAGTGAGGAAACTCTTTTCATTCTCTACTGACTTAGGGTTCCCTGAGTCATGTTGAGACCATGCTGATAATATATAAATTGATAAATATATAAATGATAAATATATATTGTCATTGAGCATGCTGATAAATATTTATATTTGGTGTATAGCATTGTTTATATTTTTGTAAAAGAAACATCAGTTAGTGTTACCTGTCTATACTTGCATCTGTAGATAGTGTTGGCTCATTGGCTACCACAAAAGATTATCTAGTTGTTAAAATGTAATAAATTGCCACCCAAAACAGGAGAAAAAACCTTAAGAACATGTAAAAGGATTTTGACTTAAATTTTACAAGTTTGATAATTTTTTTGTTCCTAATCTTTCATAAGCATTTAACAAACCATCACACCCAATAGTTCACATTGTCTTCTAGCTGGATGTCTTTGTTCATGCATGTAAAATATCCTAGATCTTGACAGTCTAAGTTTAGATGTTTTTCCAGCAAGCCTCAGCTAACTTTGTACTGAAACAGAATGGAAATAATCATCAGATTCATAATGGCATCTCCTCTATGACAGTGATTATTATGTTCTCCTGCAAGACAATCAGAAACAGCTTCAAATGATTTCTTAAACTCATGCAACTGGACCCACAGGGGTGCGACTGTCTAAACCATTAGAAATTACGTAGTCAATTAAAATCTACATATTCAAAAAGTCACAGAAATTTCCACGGGCTATATTTTTGCCTCTCTCGAGAATTCAGGCAAGAATTCTGTGATACATTCATAAATCATTATATGTAGCTACAATTCCTTATAATTTTTAATAAACCTTTATTTAAAAAATAGAAAAAAACCCTATGAAATCACTTAACTGCAGATCTGTCTTTCCCTACTTCCCTGTAGTAACATATTTAAGTTAGAGTTTGAGTGAGTCACATATATTTCTTTCACAACTTTAAAGATACACCTTTTCATTCTAAATATACTCCATTAAAGTAATAAACATTCTTGATGGTTGAAACTGTCCAAGAAAAGGACAGTGTTACCCCATTAGTCTTAGCTCTGAAACTTGGTAGTCACTTAAACCAGGTCAAACAGAGTTGGAATTGCAAGTCTCCCTATAAGAAGGCATTTCTGTATAAAAGTAACACAGGCATATTTCTTCACTCACCAGGGAAGATGGGGGTAAAGCAAAGTAACTAGTGTGTGCTCAATAGAAGCAGTGGGAGGCAGAAAAATGTTACATATTTTCCATATCTGCAACTTTTGAGAAATCACAGAAGGAGTAGTACTAAGAACCTCACTTTGCACTTTTATTTCCTGACAGCTAAGTAACCCAGATGGTACAAGCATGATGGTCAACTGGAGCAAACTTGCCCACCATTCAACACAATCTTTCATGTTACTAAGAAATTAATTCAAAGCAGACAGTGTTTGCCAAAATTGTTATGGCATCTATTAGATTCAATATTTCTGTAGATGCCACCATATTTGCTGTATCTCATTAGAAAACCTGTAAGAAGAGATCTCTAAACTAACATAAGCACATTCTGTACTTAAGAATACTGTGTCAGAAGACACCTTGTTTTCAATAGCATGCACTGTGTACCAAGATATTTACAGGTTATATTGACAAATATAATTGGAAAAGATTATCCTCTCACTCTCTTAGTTCTGATTAAATTACTCATTTTCAAGGTTCACATGGAAGCCTCAAGTAATTCCTAGATTATTGGCAAAACACATAAAGGAGTTTGCTACTCATTGCTATACGTAATCTAGTAATACATTATAAATTAGAGGTGGGTACATTCAGATTAGACGTTAGGAAGAAGTTCTTCACCACGAGGGTGGCGAGACACTGGAACAGGTTGCCCAGAGAGGTGGTGGAAGCCCCATCCCTGGAAATTTTGCAGGCCAGGCTGGATGGGGCTCTGAGTAACCTGATCTAGTGGGAGGTGTCCCTGCCCATGGCAGGGGGGTTGGAACTAGATGATCTTTAAGGTCCCTTCCAACCCTGACAATTCTATGATTCTATGAAATTCGAATTGTTATCTGGGTAAAAGCCTTATTTATATTGATACTAACCTGGTTGTATCTAAAATAGACACAGGTAAATTTGTGTTTCTACTTGTCTTTAGATCCCAAAATTTACAGGAGGGCTGAAAACTTGTTTTCTAAATGCAAGACCGGAATTCCATTAAGATGTTAATGGAGAGCCAAGACAATTCACAAAGCATGGGCAATGTGTTCATATTGGATTAAAAGATGAGTTTCTACCTGTTGCTCCAATTTCATTTTTTGAAATGATACTTGTTATTTTCAAAATCAAGTACATAGGATGAGACCAGTTTTGAGAGAATGATCCTCCCCATGGAAGAAAAATCACATTTCTCCCAGATCATAAATGAAAAGTTCCTTGCCATGGCAAGTAGTTTCAAATCTGTAACTCCACGGACAGATTCTCTGTGATGTGTCCAGAAACAGTATCAGGCCTTCAAACTGGATGGATGACAGGTTTAATTACCTTCAGTACTGGTTACTTCAAAGTATTGACAACATCTTCAAATATTTCCTTTACTAATTAGCATCATATATTTTTTCGGATAGATTTAGACTGGATATTAAAAAAAAAGTTCTTTAACATGAGGGTGATAGATCAGTGGAATGGGCTGCCCAGAGAGGTGGTGGAGGCCCCATGCCTGGAGTCAGTCAAGGTCAGGCTTGATGGGGCTCTGAGCAGTCTGACCTAGGTAGAGACGTCCCTACTTGTGTAGGGAGGTTGGACCAGATGACCTCTGGAGATCCCTTCCAGCCTAAAACATTCTATGATTCTATATATGTGCTTATGGAAAAGGATTTTAGTTAATGTTGGTCTTAGACACACCAGGAAACATATAGGTAGTGATATGGCAGGCTAAAGCTGTTGCTTATGGCCATGAATGGAATGGATTAGCATTATTTAACTGATCAAACATAACAGTTTCTTCTAAAATAAATAACTACTAAGCTCTGCCACAAAAAGAAGAGCCAGACTCTTCTATATTCACGTTAGCCAGTTGTTAGACAATTGCATTCATGAACTTTTCAGTAAGGCAACTCTATTAATAAGTGAAATCCTAATGCCTGTTTTGATTTCAGCAACTTTGGGTTTAGTTCCAGATTTAGAAAAGAGTTCACTCATTATCTTCCTCTGGCATCAGGATGAATTCTCCACAAATGCAGCTAAACTTCTCAGTACCTCTGATGGTTTTGTTGAGAAAATGACAATAATACCTCTGCTTATTTCTCTCGTAGCAAAACCAAGAGAGGCATCAGTAAGCAGAGCTCATATGCCTTGAGGTCTTTTTCTTCCATGTAATGTGATCACCCTTTCCTGTTTGACTTGTATGGCTCTGGAAGAATTCATCACCATATCTTAGGCACCTCAAGATATAACTTTGTTCATCATTGTGATTAAATAAGGTCTGAGCATCTTCAAGCTATCTCCATCCCCTCTAATCTTCTGAATAAAATTTACCTACTCTCTGATGGGGTTTGGGACAGTTATCTAGACTGAGACTTAATCTAGATCAGTGTGAAATAATGTTTCTATGCTAAATGGAGCAACCAGTTGAAGTAGCAGATCATGAAGAGTACAGATCACATGTCACAGGGAAACCAACATCATATCCTTTTCTGAGATTACATCAATCCATTATAGACCCAAACAGACTAACAGAATCTATAATTTAGGCTGTCATCAGTCAAGTTTTTCAGTTCAGCAGGTTTCCAGTCTAATATGTCATCAAACAAGGTGGAGACCACCATAGGTACAAAAACAAATAAAACAAATAAACCTTTAATTCATAATTCAGCCACCACTAAAATTCATTTTATACCTCCATGTCATAAAGATGTTTTTGAAATAATTTTTTCTTACAAATATTTTGCCTATATATTTGAATCTTACAAAGTACTATTTTCTGAACCTTTCAAAACCAAAAATAATGCAGAATGTAACTATTTCCTAATGGAATTTTTCTAATAGACTTTTCTTGATTACTGATTACAGTTTGCATTTTCACTTAAAAATTTATAATTATGAATCTTGACTGACAAAGATTCCCTTCCATTTTATGACACAAGTTACAAGCAGAGGGATGTTCGCAATAAGAACCCTTGTTCAGCAAGGTACAAGAAGGAAAAGAACTTTGAGCCTTGGTACTTGTACCAAGTACAATCTTGGTACTTGTAGTTCATTTGAATGACCTCCAGATAAGGGTTAACTTGTCTTGCTAAAGATTTGCATATACCTGATAAAATTAAAGAGTCAGCTACTATTACTGAAGCATCAAGACTTCTGAACCTCTATTTAAACAGAGTATAACACATTTTGGTATGTAAATAATAAGCAGGCATCAATTTAGACAGAAATGATAATAATTATAAGAGTTTGCTGTCTTTGTGATCTTCTTTGATGATGAGTTGTTGAGATAAAGATTTTTTTGAATGTACCATATTTTAAATACATGATTGAAATGTTAGGCCTTCAAAGATGCATTTAAAAATATTTTAATGCATTAATATTTTTAATGGAAAATACAGATGAAAACATACCAGATACACAGCACCTGCATATTTTTCTGTTCTTCTTGTAATGTAGAATTTTCCCTTTTTCTTGGTATAAGAATATGAAAACAATGTTAATGAAACTACAGTACCTTATTGAGTGCAGATACACTGGAGAGAAGAAGAAGTTTTACAGGATCTAATTCCACGCCTTACTATCACCACCAAACAAAGCACTGCCACCTTGTATATATAAATTAGACATATATAACACGAATATAAGCCAGACCATAAAACAATGCTGGTTTTCTCCCAAGGAGAAACCCCACAAATATGAATATAAACAAACTTTTTCATGTCAGAGATGGATATGGTTGCAGCCACGCTCTGACTACAGCACAAAGAGCTGCAACTAATATACAAGTTGACAAGAAATGCTTTTCGGAGCACTCCTCTTAGCACTCCTCAAAAATAATTAATTTCAAAAGTATATGCCTTTCAGTCACTATGACTCATTCCATAGGATTTTATAATTACTACAGACAGTGTGAATCTCAGGTCCATAGATTTCCTTGATTTTAAATCCAGATAATTAGCTAATATCAATTACTTAATAGTATTTAAAAGAAGGTAGCCTCTCTTTTTATGATTGATTTGAATTAATCTTATTTTGGATATGAGTAACACTTATTAACAGATAATTCAGAAGAATAGTGTTTCAGTGAAATGGACGCAACATAAAAAGCATCCTAAAATAATCCATAAACCTTTACTACTGTAATATGCTGTTATAATAATAATCCACGATCTTTAGCATTGTGATATAAGAAAATGAAATAAAGGTAAGCACATGCAAGTGAGAGAGATACCTCACTGAAATCCAGGTACCTCTTCAATTGAATTGAGATTTGAAGACTTTTCTGCCCTTTAATAACTTCATTAATGTAGGAATAAAGAAACAGCTTTGCCCATAAACTGGAATCAGCTGTCATAACTACCACCAACTCCCAAAATATTATTCTGAACCATTTTCACTTTCCTTCAGTATGAGAAATTATGAAATCAAGGTCTGTCCCTGCTCAAAATACCACTGTGATTACAGACATCTCAATCTTGGTTTCTTGTATGTCTCTCTCATAGGCAGGTGGACATAGAAATTTCCCTCACTCAGTTTCTTTTTACCAGTGGTAACCTTGTGATTTCTAAGATGTCTCTACTTTTCAGTGTGGCGTCTTTGTGAGAAATGCTTGGACAAAATTGGATAACTTTGCCTTCACTGCCACCCTCTGGGCTCCTTACTTCAAAAATAAGACTCTGAGCTGTGGCACAGGGATTTCAGGATGCCTTGACAAACACTTTCTTGCACATACTTCTTAACAACGGTAGTATCTACTTATATAGAACCTTTCTCCTCTAAAAAGATCTCTGTCAAATGGCTTTACAGATCTATTGGCTGGATTGCAGCACAAATTTAAAACCAAGAGCAGTTAAAATTATTTTAATTCCAGAAATTAAGATGACTTTACACTATCATATAATCTAAGTTTTCACAACTGATTTGTGGCTGCAGATGAGGGCATGTCCTATTGCTAAGAGCTTACCATTTACATTCCTACTTCAGTTAAGAGTATCAAAATCTCAATGATGAGCCGAAGTCCTTGCAGTCCATTTTTATTTTACCTAGTTATGCAGTTCTAGCAATACAGGTTCCCATACTAAATGTGTGCCCATTATACTCTTTGTCAAACATTCCAGAAGCTTAAGTTGACTGGTTTTTTTCACATTAAAAAAGAGGCAACGGTAAAGGAGCCCAAACAGACTTGGTCTACAATAGAGGAATAACTCTTGATAAGGAACTCAGTGCCTGCATCCATTTCCTTCTCTTGTCTTAGATAATCATTGTGTGCTGCAGCATACTCCCTGACAACGAGGAAGGCAACTAAATCAGTGTACCCAGGTGGCTGTAGCCTCAAATGGTTAGGACGAGTTGGCAACTACTCAGAGGAGTTGGGATGGGAAACTAGCTATTCCCTTTTCACCTTCTTAACCACACAGTCTCTCTCTAGTATCCACTTAAACATATGTTGACCTACACCCAAAATTATTTTCATTTGTACTTATCCAAACTAATTTTGCTTAACATATGGGATGACAATTTAACAGCTCAAGTCAAGTTTGAGGGTTACTAAGGGTGAAAACAATGTTTGTCAAACAGAGTGGAAGATAAATTTCAGCAGGAGTATTTAATTTCCTGTACCATTTGGAAAACTTCCTTAACTTGGCAGACGTATCAGAAAAAGAGTCATAAAGGAAGAGTTTCTGCCTATAAATGCTTGAAGAAAAAGCTAGGAAGATAGGTAAAGTTCACTGAACCTGCTGTTACTGCAATAAACTAAAAAAATGAGAGCTTTTCCCCCCAAATTCTCAAAGTGTTGAAGTCATGAGGGGAAAAAAAAGAAGCTTTGCAAACAACCAAGAACTTTTAAAATTTGTTTTGCCTCCTACCATAGCAAGATACAGGACAGAAAGAAAAAAATAAAACAATATACTCCCTGGGCTTATCTATAACATGGTTCTAAATTTTATTTATGCCTCACATAAAATGATTCAGATGTGATCTCAGTGATTTGTGTAGACCAGCAAAACATCAGTCAGCTAAATAATTCTTTGTAGGCCTCTCAACCCAACAAGATCAAGGCAGACAGAAATGGTCACTAATCTTTAAAAGCACTCTGTTTAGGGTCAAAGGCATATAAAAGTTATTGATAAGCAGTCTTAAGGATTCTCAAATAGAATCATAGAATGTTTTAGGCTGGAAGGGATCTCCAGAGGTCATCTGGTCCAACCTCCCTACACAAGTAGGGACATCTCTACCTAGGTCAGGATGCTCAGAGCATCATCAAGCCTGACCTTGACTGACTCCAGGCATGGGGCCTCCACCACCTCTCTGGGCAGCCCATTCCACTGATCTATCACCCTCATGTTAAAGAACTTTTTTCTAACATCCAGCCTAAATCCATCCTTTCCTAGCTTAAAACCATTACTTCTGGTCCTATTGTTACAAACCCTTTTGAACAGACCTTCCCGTGCCTTCCTGTAGGCTCCCTTCAGATACTGGAAGGTCACTATAAGGTCCCTCCAGAGCCTTCTCTTCTCCAGGCTGAACAGCCCCAGCTCTCTCAGCCTGTCTTCAGATGAGAGATGCTCCATTCCCCTGATCATTTTGGTGGCCTCCTATGGACACGCTCCAATATGTCCACATCCTTTTTGTGCTGGGGG
>VYZX01005051.1:0-20125 GCA_013401335.1 Brachypteracias leptosomus | reverse complement strand
ACTGCTGATAAATGATAGAGAGAGGCTTGGCAAGTTCCTCCACCAGTTCCCTCAGCACTCTCATGTGGATCTCATCCAGTCCCATAGACTTACAAGTGTCCAACTGGCTTAGCAGGTCATTCACTACTATTTCCTGGTTTATGAGGGGATATTCTGATCTCCATCCCTATCTTCCAGCTCAGGGGACTGAACACCATGAGGATAACTGGTCTGACCATTAAAGACTGAGGCAAAGAAGGCATTAAGTACTTCAGCCTTTTCCTCATCCTTGGTAATGATGTTTCCCCTCGCATGCAATAAAGGGTGGAGATTCTCCCTGGTTCTCTTCTTGTTGTTAATATATTTGTAAAAACATTTTTATTACCTCTTGCAGCTGTGGCCAGGCTAAGTTCTAGCTGAGCTTTTGCCCTCCTAATGTTCTTTCTACATGACCTAACTAAATCCCTATACTCTTCTTGAGTAACCTGCCCCTTCTTCCAAAGGTGGTAGCCACTCCTCTGTTTCTTAAGTCCCAGCAAAAGCTCTCTGTTCAGCCAGGCCAGTCGTTTAAGTTAATCACACATTCCACTTTAGTCAGAACACTATCAGAAAACTAAAAAATACTCCCAACATCTTGTCAAAAATATTTGCAGTAGTATTCTGTTGCAGATTTTCAGCAGAAAATAGATTTTTCCCTTCATCCTTCTATTATGCAAATATCTTGGATCTAACCATCTAAACATTTTTCAACATCATAGAAAAGATGGAAAAATGAGTCTCACTGACTTCCACATGTAACTCTTTCATTGTGCTGCATACTCTGATGCAAAGATACTTTGACATATGATCCTAGACAGGGCACATGTCATATACATACCTTTGCTCTCTAATTTCTTCCTGTGTTTAAGTGGCTATTTTAGTTTGATTCCCAGTATTTCTTATTTTTTTATTACCAGAAAGGGCAACAATGCCTCCAGACAAACACAGTCAGCTCAGAAAGTGGAAGAATAGCTGTTAACAACCTAGAAATCCATGGTACAGAAATCCAGAGAGCACAAAACAGTACAGTATGTACCATGGTATAGTATGCACCAGCACTGAGTAACATTGGTACCAGACAAAATGATAACACCCACACAGAAATATGGGACACACTGAAGGACACCACTGTAATTAACTAATGCAATATACATTCAAATACAACCAGCATCATCATTACAAATAAAAGACCCTTGACCTTCACCTAGAAGTTTCAGTCCTGTTTAAGAACCATGCTAGAAAAATGAGGATGCTGGATTAACATCTCTTTCTACCAGGGTTAAAGGCTTCCAAACCTATTACCAAGCTACATGCTATCCTTTTACTTTTTCAACTTTTTCAGCTGTTTGGCCATAGTTTTCAACTATTTGACCACACCAACATTCAAAAGACCAGTGTCTCTTTCCAGCTTTTGATAATGCACTACTGAGTCTGCTATACTCTTCTCGCCTTACCATCTGGTAGTTTGCTTCTTCCTAAACAAGCTGTGGAAGAAGCTATTCTGTTCTATTGATACATAGGATTAAGTTTGTTATTGATACATAGGCTTGAGTTTGCTATTGATATATGGGAATAAGGTTGCTATATTTGGTCCCCTGCATAAGCCATCCCAAAAGTAACATTTTGTAACTTTCCCTTGCTTTGCATTATTGCTCTACTAATTTTCCCTTGCTTTGTGTTGCCGCTTTACTGCTTTTGAGTAATTACCTATCAGAATGTAGTGGAGATACTCCCTAAGAACAAAGGACCTCATCCCAGGTGGCCGGTTTGGGCTAGATCGGAGCCTTGGGCCAAGACCAAATGGACACCAGGCATGCGCGGAACTTCGGGGTCGGATAGAGTTCAGCGAGGAAGACCAGCGTATCTTCATCCCTGAGACCCCCAGTGACCCCCTGCAACCACCACCAGAAGATACTGCGCAGCCGCAGATGGGAGGAGCCTGATTAGCATGAGAAGTGGGGACAGGTCATGAATATGTATGGGTGTATTTAGAAATCTTGTGAATATGCACTAGTTGACTGTATAAAAAGAAGTAATTCTCTGAGAGATTTTTGGCACACGTCTTTGGTGGCATTAGCCCCCGTGTGTCCGGTGCCGAATAAACATACCTACTTTACAATCTACTCTGATTGCGGAGTCTTAGTTCCGCGAGTCACTATGACACTATGATATAAAGTGGGTTAAGTAGAAAGATGGGGAAGATAACTGCTGACAAGTCTTCCAGTCAGACTTATAAAAAAAATGATGCAATCTGACCTCCAGGATTTACTTTGGTGTTGGTTCAGAATCATGATGAATGACAAAGAAGATGCCTCTGCCTCAGTGAGAACAAATAAACAGTTCATCCAGCTTCACCAGACTGGGAAGAGCAAACTATCTGTACTCTAACAAGCTGGAACCTAAAGAACAACTAGGTGGCTCTTTCCATAGAGGAAGATGGATCCCATATTCCTGGGCTGCTAAGACATCAATTAATAGGCCAGACAAAAGCCATTAAATGCCCAGATCTTACATGAGGAAAAAAGAAAAGCTGTTTTCTTCTTTCATGTGTTTTGGACAACCAACAAAAAACCCTAAATAATGCAGACAAAAAGCCCAGCTCAGACAACCACCTTGCTTTCAAAGCTTGAGGAAAAAAGTTTGAGAGGAGACTAGTATGGCTATTTAGAAAGAAATTTTGGGCAACTCCAAATTATAGCTGCAATTATCCAAGCCAAAGTAAAAAAATGCCCTAAAACATCAACCATCAAAAACTATGCTATCTCCTTTACAGACAACTGTAATAATAAAAATGTGTCAGAACTAAATGGTCACAGTTTAGATGTAACACTGTTTCTGCAAAACATACCATATAATGTATCATCTTCAAAGGAGCACAGAAACAATCTACAGGTTCCTACCCTTTAATAACTCCTCAAAATGCCAGCTATATAAACAAGTCTTTGGACATGAAAGTTACTTCCACTATTTGCACCCAAGTTCCTTGTGCTCCCTGAAGACCATAGGTGCCAACTGTAAATCTGTTCTCTTGAAAAAAGACAACACAATATAATATTGAGGCCTAAGATGTGAAATATTTTGCAAAGGAGGTTAAAACATAAGCAATGAAAGCCAGCAAGAACCTTACTTGGTTTAATACACTGAAATGTTGCTACACTATCCTCCTTCCTCAAAAGCCTTTTTCCCCCCTTAAAATCAGTCCAGATGAATTTATCAAAATGCAGAGGAATTACAAAACACTGGGTCACACACCAAGCTATACATTTTATACTTTTACATAATAAATTCAGCACTTTTTTTGTTACAACATTACTACTTAAAATGAATCCTAAAGCACTCAAAGCCAGATAAAATGGATAGAATAGAAATTTCTACAGAGAAGTAATCAACATAGCATGGCAAACTTACCACAGAAATGTTTAGAGAAAAAAATCTCAACCTGCCAGCTATGCTTCATTCACTCAGTTAACCAAAACCTGTAGTGTTTTTCTGATATTTCAAGAATTTCTGCAAATACTACACATAGAAGCCCTTACTAGGTGAAGACAGCATGCCAAACAACACATTAAGATGCCTGAATAAGACAACCTGGCTGATTTAAAGGGCTTTTAAAAGTGTATCCTGAAGAGCGTATTCTGTGCATGACAGCTCCATCCATGAGTAAGTTTCTCTACTACCAAACACTGTCACCAAAAGACTTTTCCACCATATTACTATGAGTATACTATGGCCACTATGTTAGTAAAACAGTTGTTCTCTCACTTGGACAAGCTAGCATCTCTGGGAGATGACTAGGCATCATGGCTTCAGTATAAGTGGACATCTATTCTAAAAGTAAGTGTGTAGTACAAGTTCCTCTTTGCCCCAATACACAGAGGCTATGAGCTACTGAATCTCATAGTTACAAAGCATTGGCTATTTGGCTAAATCTGGAGAGACTTTTAGCTCTGGGGCTTGGCAATTCAATTCCCTTTACTGTCAAGGGAGCAGTTAACCACAAATGCATTTGTTAAATTAATGCATTTGTGAAAGCTGCTGTAGCTCATTTAATAGTGTGTATATTTTACTCCTCAAAATACAGAGACATTTTGTAATATAGTATCTGGTTCATGAACCAAAGTAAAAATAATTTCCACTAGGACATGCTATGCAAGGTCATATTTAAAATAAACCTCAAACATGTATGTACTTTCAATGTAATTTCTGTGACCTGAGAAATGTTGCCCTTTCTCATTTATACCTCAGTTGGCTGTGGTTTACCTCGACTTCAGTAAAGCCTTTGATACTGTTCCCCACAGCATTCTCATCAAAAAACTGGCTGCTCTGGGCCTGGATGGGTGTACGCTCCGCTGGATTGAACACTGGCTGGATAACTGGGCCCAGAGAGTGGTGGTGAATGGAGTTAAATCCAGTTGGTGGCTCGTCACAAGGGGCCACTCTTGTTTAACATCTTTATCAATAATCTTGACGAGATGATTGAGCGCATCCTTGGTAAGTTTCCAGATCACACCAAGTTAGGTGGGAGGAAGAGTCTCCAGAGGGACCTGGACAGGCTGGACCAATGGGCTGAGGCAAATTGCATGTGCTTCAACAAGGCCAAGTGCTAGGTCCTGCACTTGTGCCACAACAACCCCAGGCAACGCTACAGGCTTGGGGAAGAGTGGCTGGAAAGCTGGCTGGTGGAAAAGGACCTGAGGGTGTTGGTTGACAGATGACTGAACATTAGGCAGCAGTGTGCCCAGGTGGCCAAGAAGGTCAACAGCATCCTGACTTGTATGAGGAATAGTGTAGTCAGCAGGACTACAGAAGTGATCATCCCTCTGTACTCAGTGCTGGTGAGGCCATTCCTTGAGCACTGTGTTCAGTTTTGGGTGTCCCAGTATAAGAGAGACATTGAGGTGCTGGAGCAAGTCCAGAGAAGAGCAACAAAACTGGTGAAGGGTATCAAGAATAAGTCTTATGAGGAGTGGATGAGGGATTTGGGGTTGTATAGTCTGGAGAAGAGGAGGTTGAGGGGTGACCTTATCACTCTCTACAACTACCTAAAAGGAGGTTGTAGGGAGGTGGGTGTTAGTCTCATCTTACAAGCTGCATCTGACAGGACAAGAGGAAATGGTGTTAAGTTACGCCAGGGGAGGATTAGGCTAGACATTATGAAAAACTTCTACACCGAAAGGGTTATCAAAGACTAGAACAGACTGCCCAGGGAATTGGTTGAATCACCATCCCTGGATGTATTTAAAACCCGTCTAGATAGGGTGGTCAATGATATGGTGTAGAAGTAGGTCTGGTATAGCTAGATAATGGTTGGACTTGATGATCTTAAAGGTCTTTTTCACCTAAAGCAACTCTGTGATTCTGTGAAGCTTTACCATCAGCACAGTCAAATAGCTGCATAGGAAACTGGGAAAACAAAATTCTGAACAAAAAATAGCAGTTCTGTTCAGCTTGGCTGTTAAAAACATAACCATAAAAAGCGTGAAGAGAAAGTGCAATCAGGTTTAAATGTGACATATCCTCATTTCTGGTCAAGGGAAAACGTAATTATTTCCTGCCTCAAACAGAGAACAGATTACAAAGGGTCAATCTTGCAATAAAGATTGAACTGGTTAACACAGATTATACAGGTTAATACTGGCTTTCACATTCCACATAAGAAAAATAGCTTACATTATACGCTTGTTTTCAGTTGCTAGTCAATTACAAAACAGCTACGAATGATTATTAAGTCATTATAGAATACATTATAAGAATATAATATTAAAGTATGATCAAACTAGAGAAATCTAAGAAGTAATGTCAGTATATACACTCTCGTATAATGGTAAGAGTTTTTATAAGCTAACAGCAGCACTGGCAGTTTAAGCATACATGGTAACCTATACTGAGATTCTATGTTCACACTGAAAGTTTTTTATATAGTCCAGTTCTCCATTCTGAGAAAACAAAAAGTTGTTTAAACCCCTGCCTTGTAACATATCATTACAAATTCCTGGCACAATAGCAGAAAAACTGCAATTCTACACTTCAGGTACATCTTTCATACACTGCTGGGCTAGCAACAGCGTTCAGGAACTGTTCTTTTGAATAATGGTATGAGTTGCTGGGAGAAAGGCCATAAAAATAGCTAGAGATCACGTGGGGAAGAAAATTAGATATACTAATGCAAAGCGATTTCTAGAGATCAGTGTCCGTCATCATGTTTAAGGTTTTATCCCATATTAGAAAATGATACAACTGTACCCAAATCTTAAAATGTTCTTAATAATTTACAGGTAATGCAATGTCAATAAAAGAAGAAACAAGTATAAAATTCAATAAAAACAGGTACATGACTCTTGTGGTCCAAGTGATCATTTGAGAAAGATACTCTGCTTACCAATACAAAAGTGTTGAAATTAAAAAAAAGTGTTAAAAGAAAAAATAAACCCCCCCCCCCCCAACAAACACTGTATAATATAAAAGCTTGAATGCTTCTTTTTGGCAAATAAAATATTCGTTGCTCTTGAAATAACCATTTTTACTTTGTGACAAAATATTAAATTAGGTCATTTGTTAAACTTCTTGGATTGCCTGAAAAATAAAAGGCATAATTTCATATAACCACTCTAATTTTCTGCATTCAATATTTTCAGTAAATTGATAATAATGACTTGATTATCCAGCAATTAGTTAGTATAAAAATGCACTTTTTTCATCACTGAAAGTCCATGAAAGCTAAATGATAGAATCAAATTGTTATTTATGTTCACATTTAGAAAGTTCAACAGTTTGCTTATTGGGCTAATTAAAACTTTAAAGTGGGGACATAAAGGAATGCATAAAAGATGGAAATACAACTACTTGCTGCATCCTTTTTTACATTGTTATTATTGTAAATGTACCTTGAAAGAAGAACAAGATATAAATAATAGAAGAGCATGATTAGATGACAGGAAAAAATGCAAATTATAATGAACCTAGAGAAATGCAGCAGATTAGTACCTCCAGGTGACAGTAAAAAATATTTTTTAAATGTAACTATATCTTTTATGTATGTGATATATGTGATGTGCTGATAGATATGAAAATATGATAATATGGTTGAGATTAGGCATTAAATTACAAAGCTGTGTTTTAATAGATGTTTGCTCTAAAGCCATCTCATTGAGAAGGGGCTGGAAGTTGTCCTTTGAGTTTTTTAATGACAATCATTATAAGTAATCCACATTGCGTTTGATTCTTTAATACTAAATGAACTGATTTATTAATATAACTATCTGAAAACTTTTTAAATTCATACAATTTTTATTCAAATCCCTTAATTCCTCTGTCAATAATAATTTTAAATTATTAATTTGAAGGAAAAATCAAAGAACTACAAAAAAAAGATGATGACTTAGTAAAAAAAACTGTTTTCCAAGCATGAAGAAAATACCAAGAATAAATATGCAAACAAGGATCTGCAATTGTTTTTTTAAAATATAGTAGTATTCATATCACTTTATTTTTCTTTAAAAAAACCCCAAAGATTTCTTCAAGATAAACTAAGTATAAGAAGGACAGCTGTACTCAGTACCACAAAGGAGATAGATATATATATATATTCAATCATATATAAATTAAAAACTCAGGTATTTTAAAATAAAATGCTATATCATATTTGTTTAGTCTTACAGACTAGTGAACAGTTGAAAGATTACAGTCTTTTCAGTTTTCAGCTTGGCACCTACTGATTTCATAAGTAAATTAGTTCGAACTGATCAATGATGGCAGACACATACCTGAAGAATATCAAGTCCTGTTTTGCCTTATGCTTGCTTCTATATCCAGCATCACTTTTGCCTGGTCTAAACCTCTGTAGTTAATTGAAATTTGTGTTTGCATTTTATTCAACACACAGTAAAATAATTCATACAGAAATCACCACAGTCCGTGTTTGATTACTTATTCATGAAATGCTTAATATTGGAAAGCATGCATGACAACACAGAATCATGCACAAGAACTTTCCTAGGGTTCACGAACACTTTCCCATGACTATCCAAAACGTGATTGAAAAAGATAAAACCACATCCAAGTAGTCTATCCTTCCACAGATGTGATCTGCAGATGAATCAACAACCTCCAGTCAACAGTACAGAAAGTAAACAGACACACCCGCTAATTTCAAGCAATTTACCTGGCCTCTAGCAATCCTAGAAGAGATCACCTACAACAGTAACAATACATACCCCTTCATTAGCTATTTCAGTCTCTAAACTGGTGATTATCAAAAACGTTTATGGGCAGCAATACACAGCATGAATTGTCTCACTACAGCCCTTCCAATGCTGCAAATCAAAATAAGAGAAACAGGACATAAGGCAATAACCTGCCAAAGTGTCAATATCAAGTGACAGTATACATATAATTCTTAATAATATATTCTTCATTCATTAAGATTCTTAATTCATATATTCTTAAAAATACAGAAAAGTATTTAAGACAAGAAGCAAATCTGAGATGCCTCAAGAATGTAGTGAAAGAACTTGATATTTCTTGGTGTAATTTTCTCCAACAAGGAGCCACATACATCCTCAAAATTTGTTAAGGATGACAGATCAGTTAAGTAACTAAGTTTGTAAATTCCATCATTAAAATGTTAACAATAAACTATCTCAGGTTTCACATTTCTTTGGAAGACTATTCTTTCTCTTGTGTGCATTTCTTTCACACACCATAAGCACTCCACAGAATACCGTACTTCTAATGGCAAAGAATAACACAAGAGACAATTGGTTCAAATTTTGTTTAAAAGCCATTTTGTTCTCTATTTGCAGAAAACACTTTTTCTAAGAAATCTAAATAACTCTAAGTTATAACCAAGCTCAATGAGTTATGCAACTTATATATTACATGATTTTCCTTAATTTGGGTGGAACTATGGATCTGTAGTTACTACAATTCTATAGATTGTACTTTTCAGCCTGGGGAAGAAAAGGAGATTTTGTTTAAATATTACAATATATTTAAAGAGATGTATAGATATACAGTCACATATACATCTCAATACACATACATCTCATACACACATACATCTCAAATTATTTTGTCTGATTTATTTAAAATGTACTTATATGCACCTTTGCATCAGAAATAGTTATTTAAAATTATCTGTGAATATGTCATGTAAATCAAGAGCAAAATTACTATAAACTATTAGTTACATGAAAAAGTTTTGGAAAATGTTGGTTTGTGCACTCTAACCAAATCCAATGTTCATCCAAATGTAGCTTCACACACACTGCCAGTAAAGAAAAAAAAATCATCCATTAGCCTAATAAAATGTGAATAATAAGAATCCAATTAAATGCATCTTGAGTTCTGTGAATACTTCAGTGTGCATATAGTAAATCTTCCAAACTCATGACAAAAAAAGTAAAACTTAGGTACTGTCTACATAGCACAACACAGTGCTGTGCAGATGACGATAACACTACTTAGTAGGACAAATCAGCCATGGTGGAGGACTGCTTTAATGTAGGATGAGACCTAGCTTACTTGAAGCACTGTGTATATAGATATGGACTTCTCAACCATTTAGTTACAAATTGTCATGCTTTGATGACTAGTACTTAAAAAGAAACATCAAATGAAGAACTAAAAGTACAGATACAACCATCAGTGTCGAAATCCTGGCTTCCTGCTTGTTAATTTGATTGTGATAAGCCCGAATGAGTGCAATCTGATGAGGAAGTGTACCTTGTTACCTTCTGCAGATGATCTTGGGCATGATGACTTTGCCTTAATAGGACTTTCAGTTCTTATCAGAGTTGGGTCATCAAAACGTTTTTTTTTCAGTTTTCCCATCTCAACCCAGCTCTGACTTCAACCTTTAAATTTTATTTAAATTCTTCAGTAATTTAAAAGCAAGAGTAGTTTTTCACTTGGTTGTGTTTTTCCTGGTAATTAATTTGTAAGGAGAGCTATTTGCATTTTATATTGCAAATATTAAAAGATCAACAGAATTTCTGACGTCTTCCCTCCACGCATTTTCACAACCAAAGATCTGAAAATTGCTGCTGTAGTGCTGAGTGTGCAGCAAGAGGCAAAAAACAAAGGGGAGGAAAGAGGTAAAGGGGGAAAGAGAGAAAGGGTAGACGAGAGAGGAGGGGTGGCAGAAACCAGAGTGAGAGAAAGACAGTGGAGGGAGGGAGTCTGTATAGTAGAAAAATGGAAAGCGGAAGGTTGACAGATGTAGTAGCAATATGTATTTTTAATAGATTTGATATACTACTAACAACTACATGCTCAAGATTTCTGATTAGAAACTACTTAGACAATTGTCATGCTCCACTACATTAATTTTCCAAGTATTACTCTTACACACCCCCTCACAAGCAACTGACAATGAAGCTTCTGTTAATCACATCCTTCCCCTTTTGGGTTATGAGATTGAACTTTATATTTTACACATGACAAAAAAACTGTAAACATTATTTTTCCACTTTTCCTGTAACTTAGATCATGCCCAGAAGTACTCAGGAGTTCATTGGCAAGTCTTGAATAATTAAAAGTAATTTATTACTCACTATAATATAAAACCAAATCATGATTTTCTTACTAAATATAGACAAATTTAGACCCCACTTCAGACTAAAGCAGAGAACTGAACAGACAGAGATTTGTTGTTGCTACTTTGGTAAAGATAAAAGCAACAGAACTAAGACTGGTAGAATATTTCAACTTATTACACACTACTCAAAAGTGAACAGCATGATGCAAATGAATCTCATTCAACATTGTATTAATAAAATTACAACATGTGAGGTACAAGAGGTGATTTCTGCTGTTGCTTCATGCTGCCTTCTGTTTCACAGTAATTTCCAAAGTGGACAGAATTAGCTCTGGATAGATTGCAAAAAAATTGGTAAACAATTAAACGACAGGTTGAAAATACTGGATTTAGGTTGTCTGATACAAAGGCTAATATGGAGACACAAAACAACAGATTTACATCACATCAAATGTAGTTGTTTATAAAGACACTGATATATTGTTCTCCATGATTTCTGGAAGAAAAAGAAACCACTTGTAGCAAAGACTGTTTTCCTTATATTTCCCCCCATTACTATCTAGTTAAGCACTTGAATAGTTTCCTAGGAAGTGTTCTGGAATAAGAGGTTCGACATAGTTTTGTGGTGAATATTCCTAGTACAGTGACAAGAGGCAATTGCCTCAGAACACAGAATGAATTTAAAATAATTTATTATTCCTGCAGATTTACATCTTTATGATCCTATAATTTTCATAAAGAATTCTAATTTCATCTTGCAAAATTCAGTAACTGCTTTCTGCCTTCCTTTCCTTATTATGCAAAACGACACTTGGGAGAAAACACAGTTTTGTAAACTTTACCAAAGTGCAACATGTCTAGACAAACTACAGGTAGCACAATGAACAGCTCCTCATCTTCCATTAGTTATTATTTAGATCAGCATACTAAGATTATCACAATTTCCTCTATGTTTTTTTCCCCCACCATATTCTAAAGATCATAAATTTCTGTCAGGTAACTAGCGTGACATATTATATCATTTTAACCTTGAGGCAAAAGATTATACTTAAGTTTTTGATGCTTTGTTTTTATCTGCAGTGTAAAACTCCAATAAACTAAGAGTTTAAATATCTAATATTAGAAGTGGTCATTCTTTACATGTGTGGTTTCAGGAGCTGTTTTTATAAATGCATTTCATATCTGAAAAATCTTACATTGTTTAAGTTCATGAAAGATGGTCCAAGTCTCTGAATATTGTTCTCCTTTACAAACTAAAGAAATATTAAAAATCAATTTAATCGTTTTTAAAGAAGTAAACATTATCCAAAATTAAAGTATCTGTAAATGTGTAATAAACTTAAACAGAAATCTATTGGTGTTAAAAAGTTAAAGCTTTTTATTTGAAAAAATTATTTGAAAAATCAGATAATGGTCAAAACCAGAAATAACTGTGCACCAAACTGCAAATGTTTTATTGATTTAGTTAAACTCTTTCTTTTGCTAACTGACAGACAAACATTAAACAAAACACATTATACCACTGTAGTTGGTATTCACAAATCAGAAATGTGCTAGGAAACTATAATAAATTCCTAATTAACATAAACCACCAAATATACACACTGGTTTGAGTTAATTATAACTTCTAATGAACAGTTTGGAGGAGCTATGTGCAAGAACCATACACACACACCTCAACCTCTTTATCTGTTACTGGTTCTCATTTGAACTGTCTGCAATCCAATTTAGCGTGCCTTGTTTCCAGCTTAGTTCAAATATAGCGCCCTCATAGGCTTCTGTTTCCTTGTCGTAGAAAATCCTTGAGGCCACTTCATTCTCAGCATTTTTTCCTCCAAAGGTTTTGAACACCGCTTGGCATCTGGGTTTCAGTGATCATATCTTTTGTTGTCTTCTCTTTCTTCTAATTTTATTTTACTGGTAGTTCCTACTTCTAGTTCTTTATCATTTTATCCTCTGTTCTTGTGTAAATTCATTTACATGTTGATGACTCTCAAACTTGTTTCTGCATTCTTTTTCCTACTCCTCTGCTATTTTGTTTTCCAAAACAGAAGTCTGAACCTACAGAAATATTATTCAAAGGAGAGTATAATACTTTATTCTGCACCATTTCCTCATTATTTAAGGTCAGAGGTTTCAATTTGGTGTTGTCTTCTCCCTGCCTCTATCCACACAAACTGTTGAAACATTGAATTTTTTTTTTTTTGTATCATTTCCACCTAACTATTTTGAAACACATGTGCTACAACATGCCACTTTCTGTCAAGTTGTATTTTCCTTCAAAACAAGCATCCTCATAATTTTAGTCTGTTTTGTATTTTAAAAATCTCATGAGGAGCTATTTAGCCTACATGTTGAAAAGCTCTCAAAAAAGTATCCCTGTTTTCATCAGCAGTATTGGTACTATGCTTTTTTTCTCTCTCTTTCCTTCAATTCTCATCAGCCTCTCCTGTACCTTCCTGTATGTATGCAATGACAACTCTATACTGATTTGCCAAGCAGCCAATCTTTTCTACTTCCACCCAGTTCACAAAGAACTTTGGCCTCATTTTCTTTTGTCCTGACCAGTCTTAGGCCTGCAAATCCTTTGGGTACACAGGCTTTCTCTTTCAGGAGACGGTTAGAGTGCCCCTTCCCATCTTTTCCAGCCTGATGTCACAGAGGAAATGAAAAAAGCAAAAGAGTTACCCCTGTAGTTTCAGTGAATATATGGAACCAAATAGTGGTCTTCATTTACTCCTCCAACAGCACATATCCGTCTCCTGCAGCAACTTCTGCTCTTGCAGGTCAGATAAGCAAAGATGGAAGAATGTAAGATGAGGCAATGTGAAAAGGTGCTCTCCTCAGTAACCAGGCTTGCTTTTCAGAAGTTGTCTGTTCCATAGTGAATTAGTGTGCTTTATGTATTGGCTTGACTGAGACAAAGTTTTAAAAGCCTGGATTAGTATTTTTTTATGTCTTGTACAGCTTTGAGCAAACTGCGAGTATTTAAATAATTAATAACAACAACAACAATAATAACAACAAACAACGATAAGTGCGCTCCATGGATACTGAATCTCTTTGCAGGGTCCCCTAGAAGTCATTAGGTGTCATCCCACATAAATACTTAATAAAGATTTGATTTCCAGGCACTTGCAGTGTCTAAAATGTTCTCTTGAAAAGCCTGTGAAAGCACACAATTGTTAAACAGAGACCAAAAAGGGGTATTACTTCTGCACTTTACAAAGTTTGAGCACTTTATATCAAATGATACATGCCATTATTACAGTTCTGTCTTGAGTAATGGTTTTAATTTTGTATTTCATCAAAGGAGACAGATGATTGTGTTGGTAGTATAGGGTTAGAAGTGACTTATCTGGTTAATATTTTAGACAGAGGTAACAATACTGCAACTTAGACACATTAAAAGTGTAAGCTGGTGTACCCCAGATGTATTATTAAAAGAAGAGACCATGAGATGGCCTTTAACTATTACTAATTTTAAGATTAACTCTGACAGTGAAAAGTCAATCCCAAGGAAGCCAGAGGCAAATATCAATATTCTACTGTTCTACAGAAACGTGTTCAATACAAAATGTATCTGTAACTCATATGGCATATCTGAGAACTGTATACAACCTTTGAGGCAGATCCTCCTAATGGTAACACCTTTAATCAGAGAAAAAGGTATTACTCTATTTTTCCCTTTTATTGCTAAATATCAGTGCTGTATACTTACAAGGCAGTGGTATGGGAAGTTCCAGGGATACATGAAGCATTATAAATTTAATAACTACAGAAATAAATTATTTTTAATGACAATGTGTATAAGAGTTTAAAGGCAATGGTCTCTGAGGGGGTTCCTGAATACAGAATTATGCTACAATATAAAATAAATGAAGCTACATAGTTAATATCACATTAAGACTTCCTTAGTTATATTCTGTTCATTATTGTGTACCTGTGGCACACAATAATAATAAACATAATGATTCTGCCCTCTATTACTCCATTTACAATAACTTAATTTTTAAAAACACTTTATTTTCCTATTTCTTGCTAGTTCTATTACACAAACACGACAACCCAATAAAAGCCCTCAGTGTAGATTCCCTCCAATTCATGGCTTTAGTCCCTTAAGCTGTGAGTGCTAAAAGGAAGACTGCCGGCTATTACCACTGTTCCATAGAAACTCTAAAGACTACCCTAGCACAAGACAGGTGTAACACTGACTTGGGGCGGTTCTCTCGCATAGGCAGGAGGTATCAGGGGAAACTCATTACAAAGTGGAGAAAAGGAGCGTCGGGAAACTGGAAGCAAGGCTCTGAAGTCCTGGGGTGAGGGAGACAGCTACACCTGTGACTAGTACGACCATGTTGTGCCAGCCTCCCTGCTTATGCTGACAGCATCTTGGGATACAAATACATAAAAACTATTCCTGTGCCCTGCTGTCCTTCTGTACATTTTATTCTAACCTCTCTTTCAGATTTACCATTCAAATTTTATGCTCCCCAGATCAAATACCTGACCTGTATATGATCTTTAAAGCCAGTAATAAACTTATGAGCAGTATAAAGTGAAAGTGTGAAAATACTGTATTTCCTTTGAGAGTAAACAAAAATGTTTCTGGAAAGAAAAAGACAGTGATGATATACCTCCAGATAAAACTCACTATGCTTGTTGATTGTAATGTGGAAATCTCAACTGGCACAAGTGTGCCAGTTCACTCCCATTAGCCTCTGTCTTGCACCCTCACCAGGAGCAAGGCAGCACAGTGTCACTGTGACTCTAGTACCTCTGCTGCCACTCTAGCTCCTGGGAGCTGGGGACAACCAGCCTGTGGCACAGTGTCCTTTTGCTATGCTAAAAGCACCTCTCATTCAGAGGTCCTAGGTTGCTGCACCATAACTACAGCAAACAGAGATGAAGGATGGAGTGCTGTTCTGCACCTTGCAGCAGAAGGAGTCTTGTTCACATAGGATGCAACACTGCTGTACAGCTCTGCAACATCCCCTCCTGCCTTACTAGTGATCCTCCCAAGCTGTCTCCCTGGGAAGCAATTTCTCTGAGAGTGATGCTTGTAAAACATAAAACATCCTGAATAAAATGTTTGGAGCTTACACGAAAATAAGTAATTTCCAAATTCTAAAAACATTTAGTGTTACTGAAAGAAAAAAAGTAACATCAGCTATAATGAAGACTGTCCAGTTGAAACCTTCTATAGTACAGAATCAGACTGGGCAAGGACTTTTTCATGGGAAGAGCGTGCTAGGGAGCAACATCACAAATAAGGTTTTTAATGTAAAGGATGATCTGAACTAGAAGACCTGAGACTTTAGACAACTGCAGAAGACAACAGACAATACACAAATGTTTTCTAATGTGCTTGTGGGTATTCTTGTCAAAGGAGACAACCAGAACTGAGACTTTTCAGGACACATTTTAACTAGAGGGCTGAGAATGTAAAGCTGAAGACAACTTAATGAAAGTGATTATGAAATAAGTGGTCAAATCAAAGTCACAATGAACTACTTATATTCCAAGTGTTCCAAGTCTTGAACTAACTGGTCTACTTTCTCTTTTTCCCTCTTTCTTTCCAGTCATTAGGGAAACAAAACTACTGAACAAACAAGCACAATTGATCAGAATAAGGAAGAATAGCAAGAAAAAGTTATTGTGGGTAAATCATAACTCTTCAATAATCTTAAACCCAGAAGTGAATGCCTACTATGGCAAACAAGTAAGTGTAATAGACTGGAAATTTAGGGACAAAATCAGGAAGGATTGGGCACAAACTGAAACAAAACCAGCAAGGGACAAAGAACAGCAGGAAGTATGCTGTTGCTAGATCATTCAATAACTAAGGAAATCTGACAACATGTGATGCTGAAACATCACAACTGAATGCTCCTTTTACTTCAGACTTCACAAAAGGGATCATCTATGGCCAAATAGCTAACTCAATTACAACAATAACAAAGCCTCAGATCGACCTGGAAAACAGAATTAAATATGTGCTCTTTAAATCATAAAGCAGTTTGGATGTCTGAATTAGAATTCAGAATAATAATAAGCAGTTACAAAAATGATTAAAAGATACAAGGAAAATCAAAGACGACAAGTAAGAAGTCCTCTGTCTAGCAATAGTCAAATCTACAAAGCTCCATAATTGCTTTTACATCCACTATAGAATAATCAACAGGCCAAAGACAGAGCAGGGAATAACTTAAGAAAAAAATATGTAAACTATAATTTTGTAATAAACTGAAGATGAATGAATACTGAAGATCACAAGCTCCTTCTGCCCACTGGCCTCAACTGCTTCCTTCTGGCTGACTATTGAATCTATTGGAGCTTGTCCCTGAGCCTGCCCCTCAGCTTTATATATAAAATCAAATTAAAAAGAGCTGCAGGGAAAAAACACTGATGACTGGGCTGTTCTCAACAGGTTTTATTTGATAAAGCAATACAACAAGGTATATCTGCTGCTGTGGAGAGTGTGTTAGAACATATAGCATTTGTTTGAATACAGGAATACAACAGTAGGGGGCTGAAGAAGACCAGCGTAGTGTTGTGATGCTAAAGCATGAAAAAAATCACAGAATCACGGAATGTTAGGGATTGGAAGGGACCTCGAAAGATCATCTAGTCCCATCCCCCCACCAGAGCAGGATCACCTAGACCAAGTTGCACAGGAACACGTCCAGGCAGGCTTTAAACATCTCCAGAGAAGGAGACTCCACAACCTCCCTGGGCAGCCTGTTCCAGTGCTCTGTCCCCCTCACTGTGAAGGAGTCTCTTCTCATATTTATGTGGAACCTCCTATGTTCCAGCTTACACCCGTAAAATAGTTGAAAAGTTGTGCTAGTGAGCCATTTCATTACACAAAATTTTGTAAGACAAACTTACGAAGACAAGGGATCAACAAGCTTTAAAAAGGATGTGCAGAGTTTTCAGAAAATTTTAACGTGAATGCTAGAGAACTTATCTGGAGATTAGGAGGTCAGAATAAGCTTCCAGAGTTGTATATACTTCATTTTAGAAGCAGCATCATAAATTGGACTTGATTAGTCAGGCCTTGTTCAGTTATCTTGTGAAAAATCTCTTTAAAAGATTATGTCAAAATGTGGGAGCATAGCAGGGATCTGAACTGTAATAAAAGTTGCTGCTTCTCAACAAGAATCCTCAGAAAACATGACAGAGAGGGCTTATGAAGCAGAAAGCTAGAACAGTATAAACCCTCAGATCAAGAGCTTCTACATATGATGATTATTTACAGAGAAGCTTATAAAATGAACCAATGCCTTTATTAATAAACTTTTGTTACAGTTTAGTGCAGTAAATAAACTATTGAATAGGAAGACTGGTAAGTTACAAAACCACTACTCCTTAACAAGCAATTTTCTATTAAAATACAAAACATTCAAATGAAATGCTAAATTGTTCTAAGCATAAAGCCTATTTTACAAATACTTGAGCTATGGCTGAAATTCCACTTGAAAATACCGTGTAAAGGCATATGGTTTCTAAAAACAAACTGCTCGAGAATTAAACTCTTCCAAATAAGTTACTGAATACAAGCTGCATCAGTAGCATTTTTCTTCCAGTTTTTTTCTTGATATGAAATGAAGTTCAAAAACAACAAAAAATGCATTGGAATTGCTTTGTTTGGCAATGTTATATTTATGAAGATTCACATACAAAAGAAATAAATGGATTTTCACTCTAAAAATATAATTTACAAATTGAAAATGCTATATACAATATAATACACATAATATAATATTATATGTGTAATATAATATTATATATAATATAAGCAAGAGTGCAACTTTCTGGTCAAATCAGCTTTAGTATTAGTCTATTGATATTCTACTCTGCATGATAGAAGTTTAAAAGACTGAATCTTAAGACACTAGATCTTCCTGAAAAAAAGCACAGAATTAGACTTTCATCAGTAAAAAATGACTTATTAGACTTGTTTCTTCTGCTTCTAAATACAGAAAAACTACTTTAATTTTTCAAAGAATGCTGTATTTTTATTGTTCATCAATAATAAATTGTGTTTGAATAATGTCAAGTATAAAAATAATAGTTTTTATGACCTACATTTTTCAAAATTTGTTAATATTTTTGACTGCTCTGTAAACACAATAGAAAAAGATCTAATAATTACTTTTTTAACAGGAGACTCAATACTGCTTGAAATTAGGAACATCTCAGTAAATTCCCTGAAGATGAGCTGTTCAAAGTTCAGAGTAGTGATTTTTCTTTGATGAATTACTAACAATTAAAAGATGACAGAAAGTATAATTTAACTTGTCTTTGCTGACATAAAGGACTAAACCAACACACATGCTTCAGTACTTGGCTGCAAATTTAATCAGAGTCAAATGAAATTTAAAGCAAACTGCTTACCCTGGAATGTATTTTAGCTAATCATTACTGTTTTATAATTTAGGACTTTTCTTTGGTGGGAGGCTGGGAAGGGAAAGGACAGGGAATAAGATAAAACTCACAGCTATCCTCTCTCCTTCCTCTGTATTTTTTTTAGTCTTTCACTAAAAAGAGACTGAGACAACCCTGACAGTATTTAAACATTGTAGTGGGTTTCTGAAAAGTGGTGGAATATCCTCCAGTGGAAATACTCAAGGCTTGGCTTGGCAGGCCCTTAACAAAGGCTCTGCTTTCAGAAGCAAGCAGGACCGGGTAATCTCCACAGAACTCTGCCATGCAGACTTTTTCATGATTCTGTATTAAATTTTGAATAATGATCTTACCATTGCAAATCTCAGTTTAACCGGCTGCCATGACTATAAAATGCATGATGTTGAACAAGCTTGCAGAAAATATTAGAATATGTAAAAGAAGAAAGTGTTACAGGTTTTTCTTCTGTGTTTTAAAATCTGAAATAAGGAACTAAATAATTATGAGTTTTTTCTGTTGCCTGGGTTTTCCAGTTAAGACTGCTACAACTTACTACAAGTCATATACTTGGTCTGTTAGAGTAAATAAGATCACTAGATAAGCAAATGAATAGCTGAAAGAATATCAGTCTTGCACACATCTATACTATAACATAATGAAACTGTAAAAGCTAAGAGTTTTGAATTTGTCACAGGAGCATCAAGAAGGGATTTGTAAAAAAATGAACCACTAGTTATACAAGGTTCAATCACCAATCTTACATAGGAATTCCTCATCAGCTGATTAATTAAGTAATTTCAGTGATTGTGGTCCACATCTCTCTCAGGTTTTGTTAAATAACTGACAGAAGAGCTGCTGTTTGAACCTGAAATGCTCATACCTCAACTTTCTAGTGGGGAAGTGACAGAGTCACGAAGATAAATGATTTCTGCATAGTACTAAACTAACAAATCTCTCCAGTTCCTGAAAGATTTCCTCAGTGTGTTATTTTTCTGTTAGGAGTGCACATATTTGTTTTTGTTTTGTAGGGATGATGGACAAATATCTTCCAGGTAGTTAGTGGTATTCCACATTGATGAAAACTTGTTGCATAGTGTACTCAGTATGAGAAAACTTACTGAAAATATAAAACTACTACCATAATGTTGTGGTTTAAGGTTT
>VYZX01005050.1:54180-131692 GCA_013401335.1 Brachypteracias leptosomus | reverse complement strand
AATTAAATTCACATACTTTAAAAAAAGTCATCAGTTCCTTTCCTCTCTCACTCTTCCTACACATTATTCATGTGGTATGTGAAAAGCTGTTCTGTGGCTTCCACACAAAAGCGAAGCGAAAAGAAAGCCAAAGACGTGTTGGTTAAATAACAATTATTCTTCAGGATCCTTTTAAAGCACAAACCAGAATGTTCTCCAGATCACATACGTAGTTTCAGATAATTACATGTTATATACCGGAAAGCCACTAAATTAGGAACACATTATTAAGATTTTAAAGGCAAACACTAAAAACTTAGGAAATGCCAGAATTATGGTTGCCTATGCAACCTTCATTTGGTTCCTTGTGTATATACATTATGGTGCAGCCTCTAAGTGCATGATCACACACATTTTCCTCCAGTACTCTATGAAGATAGAAGTATTAATATATTCAGAAGCATTTTTGTAGTGTCTATCTCTACAATATGTGCTCCACAAAAGCCCTAAGTAGTGTGGGGCTGGTGTGTCCACCCCACATAGTTGGGGAGTGTGCTGAGCATTAGAGAGAGATTTAAAAACACTGATTTTGACTGCCTCACTTGAGATGTGTATACTATGATTTTCCTGAACCATTAGACAGGCAGCATTTTATATGCTTGGAGAATAATATCTGCTAAATTCTGTTGTGGATTCTTACCTACCTGAAGACTTGCATGTCAACCATAGTTTCAAGATGAGCTCCCTATTTAAGTGACTTACTCTTTTCCCCCATGAGCAGTCTGGTGGGGAAGGAGAGAAGCTGGTTCCCCAAAGCCTTCCCCATCTTCCTTTTCCCACAGTTCCCTGACCCATTCACAACTTTTACAGCAAAGCCATTACACAATTTCTCAATGAATGACTATAGAATATTGCATAAGGATTATGTAGCCAACAGCACGCATGTATAAGATCTAGTAAAGGCTTCAGAATATGAATTAAAACATCCCCAGACCTGCCACACAAATCAACATCGCTGTTTCATCAGCAGTATTTCAGCCAGGAGATCTGCAGAGAATAACAGGGTAACTGAACTGAACCAGCTGATGGGAATGAAGATGTAACCTTTATCAACACCCCTCAGGTATTTTCCAATAAAGAAACAGTGACCCAAAATCTTGGATTCCGTTTGAGGCCCTGGTAAACTGTGTGTTTTAACTTTTTCTTTCCCTTTAAATCTCTCCAGAGTTTTGTCTCTATTGAAATTTTGGCTCCAGATCTTTCTCTTTCATATTTCCAATCCTACACTTCACCATTCCCAGACACAATTATTCTTCTCTTAATTCTGTCACCTAGGACAGAATTTGAGGACATGTGATTTGAAGGCAAAGCCAATTAAGAAGTTATTCTGCTTTTAGCTATTTGTTTCCATTCCTAGGTGTAGTTCATCATCCTGCACTCAACTGCTTGTGCATCATCTTTGCCCACTGAATGGTTTCTGAGGCAATATTGTGAAGTGCAGCACTGAAATAACCCAGGTTAAGAGCACCCTTTAAAAAAGAAGTTAAATTATACACAGTAAAGGGATAAGGAGACTTTTGGTGGCTCTTGGAGGTAACATCTTTTTAAAGTAAACCTAGATTAAATATTTTAATTTCCCTTTAGATGAATAATATATTTTTTGCCATTGGATTTATAGTGTTAGTCAACAGACTGAATCTATAATGTGTAATTCCTAGTAGCACCAAGCCTCATACCTGTAATAATCTATTGTGGCTATGTCATAAGCATTACACAAGAGCATGCTCTGAACGCTATATTATTATTAATGTTGAGAGCTGATAAATCATACTTGATTAATTTATGGATCTCAAATGTATGGAAATATTTTATCCACCACCAAGCTCTTGTTTCTGCTGGAAATCTGGCACTATTTGGCAATTAGAAAGCAACCCTGAGTTAACAGAATGTGATTTATGTAGTTTTTGAAGGGTTGGAAAGGAACTGATTTATAGTAAGACCTCATATGGGTAGCAACATAGTATTTAATTTAAGACCTCATATGGGTAGCATCATAGTATTTAATTCAGCATGGTCTTGTCACAGTGACAGCTGCCCAATACAACTGGAACACTTCTCACCTCGTGGTGTTAGAAGTGAACAAATCTCAGTAGGTAAAAGATTTCCAGTTTTGCACTACTGATTTTCCTGTTCTGTGGTTCTGACCTAAGCACTTAACAGACTCTTGTGGTAAAGAGCGAGAGTGGAGCACAAAGCTGCTTGGAGGAAGAAATCTCCTGACCTGGGGAAATAGGCATGGGGTTTTTAAATGAATGGGCATCATCGGAAATCTGATTAAGCACATGAAGTATGAAGGTCCCAGAGGCCCGTGTGGTGCACTGGGTTAGATTGCTGGCTGATTTGTAGCTGTCACTTTATTGCAGTTTGTTTTTTCTGCATCTAATCTCCAAAAGCAATGTCTGAGAGGTGACTTTGCAGTGGTGTGACAGTTTCCATCCTTCTTGCACTACAGAATAAAGACTCACTTTTCACTACAGCAGCTGGTAAGGAGCCCAATAGTGAAAATGCTTTAAGTGAATTAGAGGAATGACTGAGGTGATTTGGACAACAGTTCCTACTGTGACCTGGGAAAATTTTCTCATTGCTTCCAAGAACTGAAAAAAAAAAGGTTCAGTTTTAACATAAAAACTTTGAAAACTACAGAATTTTTCATAGCACAAGAATTACTATCTATATCTAATGTTTATGAAAGTGCTTTCATTTGATGTATATCTTTTTGCTGGAGAGTTCTATGCCAGATCCTCAGTTGATATAATCAATAATAGATCAACTGATTTCATAAGAGCTGTAACAGTTTATAAAACTGATTGTGAATCTGCACTTGAAAAATTATTTTTGAAAGTGCTTAGTTTTCTGTGGTAAGAAAGAGTTTTGTGGTTAGAATGCTGGACTAAGAAAAGGATCTGTTCTATGTCTAGTTTTTCAAAACTTTGGAGAAATCATTAAAATCTGTGCCTCAATCTGTCTTGTAAAGTTTGACTAACCCTTTTTTGGAATATTTAAATTGTAATCTCTTCAGAAAGACACTTATATATCAATTATTTTCTTGATGGCTTTTACAGCTTATATCTTGAGTTTTTTATATGGCTCCAGAAAAAAAAATTAATATCTGCCCTGCAAATTTTGCAACAATAATTTTTGAATTCTAAGAGGCAAGTCTCAAAAAAACCCCCCAACAACCTCCTTATTTGGCATGGTCATAGAGCACATCAGATAAGCCTGAGCTGTATACAAATAGAGGCTGGTTGTCTGCAAGTAGTGATCACACAATAATCACGTTATGACAGAGATCTAAAACAAGAATGAAGATGTCAGAGCTACCTAGAAGCAAATGCAAATTTAATCTTAAGATAAAAGCATATCAAATATCCCCAAGTGGCTTATTGCCAGAGATGCTAATTAGAAAAAAACTGTATTATGCACACATCCATTTGTTCCAAATGGCTCTTCAGGGAGCAGGTTAAGGCGGCGCTGCTCCTGTGTGGTTTGTTCTTGTTTACAGAGGTCGTTAATATTTGCATAACTGTCTCTGTGAAAAAAATGTATGTTGAGTGACTAAAGTAGACTTAAATGTCACTCTGGAAATTTCACTTTTCAATGAAAAAAACTTGCAAGACTGAAATTTTGAGGAAAAGCTGTAAATTACAGCCAGGTATCCATAGTAGAAGCTTTCAACTCCTCTCATATAGCCTGGATCACTGCCTCTTCAGGACAAGACATAGGGATAAGTAAATTTGGACAGAGTAAATGACTGCTTCATCAAACAGCTGATCTTAGAACCCACAAGAAAAGATACCAGGCTGAATTTCATCTTGAGTGGTGCTCAGGACTCAGTTCAAAGGGTTTAGGTGGGTAACAGTCAGAATAGAATGGTGGAGGGGTAGAAGGCCCAGTACACCCAGCATACAGGTACTTAATTTCTGGACAAGGGACTACATAAAACGAACTGATTAGGTAAAAAAGGAAATGCTAAAATAGACATTCCAGAAAGCAAGATGCAATTGAGTTGATAAAAACATACTGTGATTGAAACCCAGGTGGAATATATGCCCATAACTTGGGATAAAGCTATTCTAAAATACCCTGAATGGCAATGGGAAAGCTAAGAAGATACTGTAGGGGAAAGGGTGGCATTCAAAAATTAAAGTTTGCCTAAATGAGAACAGGATCACCTTAGAAACTCTGTGCTTCTTTCTCCTTTCCCTCTCGCTAGCACTGCATATTCTAAAGCTGTCGTATTTCTCTTTGCTTAAAATGGTGCTGAATAGCTCCTGTGACAGGGAAGGGATCCTCCTGCCAAAGCAACTGCCAGGGATGTCCTCTCTATTAAACAGACATCCATCCCTTAGCTTAAGAATCCAATGGACATCGCAAATGATGGTCATACCTTTCACAGTAAATTAAATTACTTGTATCCCTTTTACTCAGAGAGGATAAACGAAGTCCAGAGGGAGGAAACACATCGCTCGAGGCCACCAGATGAGTCAGTGGCAGGACTGCACTAAAAATAAATCAGCAGTATTCCCAAGTTTGGGATATCTTGGCCCATGCATGCAGGCAGCCTTTATGAAAAGTGGGGCAAGGAATGTAAACAGTGTCTAATTTAGGGATAATTGTCTGAAAAAAGCCCAAAACAACCCACGCTGAAGTGCAAATACCATGAGACTTGGGGTAGAATCCTGAGCTGGCAACACTGGGTGTGTTAGAAGAATAGTTAATCTTTCCTGATAAGGATTTACTGAAAACCAAGCGAGCTGCTCCTTAGCAACATTTTTTCCTGATATATCCACCAAAGCTAGTTCTGCTTTGAGCCACTCTCAGCCATAGCAATGCCATAATTATTTTTGCTAAGCATTTAGCAACTGTGTTGCCACATGTCATTACAAACAAATAATACATCTTGGAAGTGAAAAGTAAGGGAAGTGCGAATGAGGAGTTGTTAGAATCATTTCATCTGGTTGGCAGGTGACCCAACCCAGGCAAGAGGACTGGCATAAACAGAGCAGCTTCCAGTCCAGAATGGACTGGGAAGATGATGAACTTTGTAAGAGAGCTTTTACTTCTCAAAAGCCAAAGGAACACCACAAACCTGACAGTGTAACTGTCCAGCAAAGAAAAAACTGTCAATTCCCTAATAAAATGGTGAACCACAGATGTTGTTAGAGTGAAAGCCCAAGGGGAGGCTCTGCACAGCAGCTGAGAGCAGTGGGACTCTGCCGAGCAGGGCAGGCGGGCAGGGCAGTACAGCCTACACAGGTCCCTGCCACACACTTCTCATTCCAGCTGCCTGCTTTACAGATTTGTCTTCCTACAAGATCTCTCTGGCTTTTGATACCACTGTTGGTTAGCTGTGCTGCCTGGGGACACTTCACCATGGCCATTCCCCACCCTAAGGAGCTATTTCCTCACTGGTCACCACTAAGTCACGTAGGTCAGGGGAGCTACACAGCTGGTGTCTCCTAGGATGAGAAGTCACTGAAAGGCCAAGTGCAGTTTTACCACATCCTTTCTTCCTCTTGTGCAGTGCAAACCCACTAAGCTCTGAGAAAGGGAATCCATGGACCTTGTGCCACAGGAGCCCCTGGAAGCATCTCTTTGTTTTTGCCATGGGCTCTCATTTGTGTTTTCCTACTCAGTATCACTCAGCTCCTAATGGGGACAGAGCAGAAGAATTCTTGCTCTCCATTCTGCAACATAGATGCACGTGGTGCTTTATTACACCTACCAGGGCTGGCTCTAATGTACTTGCTCTTATATACCCAGCTCCAGATTTCTGCTGTGCAAGCAGATGCCTCAGTCCAGTGTGCAGCTGTGAACCTACCCCATGGGCACAGTTACGACAATCATGCATGCAAGCTGGATAATGAAGAAACCCAAAATATCTAATTAAACATTAATTTGCTGTTATGCAGCAAATAGAACTGTAAGAGTTTATAAGTACTGTACATAGATCTCCCTTGCTGGATGACCCAGGATCACTGCTGTGAAATTTTTGCAAACCTTTGAAATCCCTGCAAAATGAGGCGTCGTCAGACAAGTATAGAAAGAGATGACAGAGAGGAGAAGCCTGAGCAGAGACAGTTGTGATAGAAATACAAGACTGGCCTTATTAACAGAACGTTGAACCTGCAACTACAGAAGAACTGTAAATGTGATCCCCCATTATTTAAATACACCGTATCACAATCCCTTCTCCAGCCACATTACCTTCAAAGATGTTTCAGGTTTAATAGATTATCTGACATTTAAAAATACAAGCATGGAGACCGTTGCTAATATATTTAGAGTGAAGAGCTTCATTTTGGTCATCTCTGCCTCTAGCTTCCTCTTAAAACATTTAATAGCAGCTTCATTCCCCTTGGCTTCTACGAAGTAGGGATTTTAATTTATTTATGCTGATGAGGAACTTTTCAATATCCTCTTCCCCTCCTGTCACCATTACAGAGAAGAGGGCAATGATTTTTAAAGGAAACTGTTTTTTATCTAGAACATGCAAAATTAAAAAGATACTGGAAAATGCAGCATAATTCAGGCTCAGAACTCTAGAGACCTAGTTAAAAAATACCTGTTAATGGAATTAATTTTTCATGCTCCACATATGCAGAGGGATGTATTTCAGGGAATATAAAGGCCTACAATATAAAAATCAGAGTCAATTTCAAAGTAATATAATGAAACGTTAGAAAATTGACCTGACAGAAGTACTGATTTGTTTAAATACCCCTTGACTTGTTAATTGTGCAACAAATGCTCAGCTTCACCCATTGCACAGTAGTTGAAGAGGAAAATACCACATGTGAGTAATCTGACAGTTCCTTGTAATGTTTAATGCAGCCACCCCCCTCTCAACCTTCTGGTTAATCTATTTATTTATAACTTTGCTGCCAAGCATTACCTTAAAACTAAAGCAAAGGACGGGATTCAGATATGAAGCATGGGTCACTGTCATCCCATCTTCCCTTCAAGCTGCTTGTACCACATTTGGTGCATCAAAGTTCTTCAGGTTTTCTCCCCCCATTGTTCCCTGCTCTTTCTTTCTACAGAAAGTTCACCTCCCTCCCCAGAAATTATTGAGATTTTCTTAGAAGTCATGTAACTTAAATTAAACCATGGGTTATTGAGCCTTTATGACTCACTTTACCAAGCTCTTCTGAATAACCATGTGGGCCAGAAAATCAATTAATTTCTATTGTCTATTTGCAAAATCTAATAATGTTCTTCAAGAAGAAATAAGCTCTGTCACTCAAACAAAACTGAACTGTCAGACTCTAATGTTATTTTTGCAGCACTGTATTTCTCTCTAAAAGTAGATCTCAGTCTATTGCAAGATTCTCCAGGCATGATCACCAAGCCCCATCCTACCCAGGCAGCACTTTGGAAGATGAACCAATATATTAAAGTATGAGAAACTTAAAGAATGCTGATTTTCACTTTTGGAGAATAAGCCTTGAAAATATGATGGCCATGCACCCCGATAGTTCAAAAATCAGGCAATGAGATCCCTGAATTTCCTCACTTTCCCTTGCCCCTCTCCCACTGAAAATAAGAGGGATTGGGGGATGCAATTTTCAAGACAATATTAAAATTCAGACATCTAGCAATAGTAATACAGGCAAAGGATTCTTTCTCTCCCTATGTCAGCAAGCCAGAAGTCTTCTCCCTCATTTTTAGTGCCAGAGAAATAGGACTGTGTCTGTGTAGCACAGACACAGTGCCCTTTGTAGCCTGTGACTGTGGTGTTACACCAGCACTGCCGCTGGAAGTCAGCTATAAACAACTGCACGAACTAGAGGAAACCAGCAGGATGCTCTCAGCTCTCCCATTACCCCAGATAATGACTATTTTTCCCATTTTTTTTTATTCCTCTCAGGAAGATGGAAGACAGGTGATAATTCCCTCTCAATACAGTATTTACCAATCATCTGGAAGGTGATAAATACTATACTCCAGAGAGATTAGCACAGTGAAACCCAACTAATAATGAATAAAATGAGACAGAAACTGCAACAATCTGCAAATCCAGAGATCCTTGGAGCAGTGTGAATAACTGGTATTCTACTATGCTGGCAGTTCTGAAAAAGTATTTTTAAAATGTGCATTTGAAGGAAATGTTGGGCATTTCATACTTTGACAAACTGAATTAAGTTGAAGCAATATTAATCAGAATTTTTTCAGTGGTGGAGAGTAGGGTGAGGACACCTTCAACTCAAAGGTGTCACTGAAAAATTGTATCCAGAATATTTTCTCCAGCTCTAGCTTTTGCTGTCTCCAATGGACTGATGGCATTGGATCTGCAGAGCTGTCAACTAGTGTAATTTTATAGCAAGTATCACATTGGGAATTTGGGATTATAAAATTATGGAATCAAGAAGTTGCAAAGAATCTTGTTTTCATGTACAAAGCTGAACATTTTTTTAATCTTCCTGGCTGCAGACAAGAAACGAGGAGGCAGCCATTAGGTGAGAGAGTCTTTGAAGGCAAAATAAAATCCAAAGTCAATCCACAAAGTCAGTCTTGTTATCTGGATCTCTGACTCATGATTTAAAATAGTTTGAGGTGAAGAAACTGGATTTGGCCTTTCTTAGTACAGATATTTCCTGGTTTTATACACTTCTGTGATTATTCAGAAGGCTATTTGTGACAATGCCAAGCATACAATAGCATGGCACCCTTCTGAATGCCAGTTGCTGTTCTTTGCACGTGTATTAAGATGCAAACATGCATCTGTCATTCCATAACTACTAAAACACAGCTTGATGCTTTTCCCACTGGGCTACTTTTTTCCAGAATAGCTCATTATTCAGTACTCAGAACAGAAGGCAACACATCCCTGAATAACATTGAGATTTGAGGGACCATCTGTAAATAAGGGGCTTATAAATTACCCACAGTGCAACTGTATTCTGGTCTAAGTAGCTCTCATTTTTTCTGGATTCATAAGCAAACCAAGAAACAACCCTTCCCCCTGTCCTGAAAGACAGAGCCCTGTTTGAGAGGGGAGAAAATCCCAGGAAATTTGCATTGTTTATCAGTACACAGATGAACATTGCTGAAGCTTCAAAATAGCATTTAGAAGATGCTTGTGAAGTTCTTTGAATGAAATATTGATCAGGGGTCTAAAAATGAACTCTAGTTATTCAAAGTAAACAGTATAGAAAGAAAACTAGTATTATTGTAGAGGAGACAGGAACTGTTTACTTTTTATGTTTTTGCTCATTAAAAGTGTGATTAACTTGAAGGAGGCGAGATGAGCTAGACCATGTGTCATGTGTTTCCACTGAGGACAGCCACGCAGCATCATATTTGACTTCAAAATAAATTTTCCTATAGCTGTGCATCCTAGCAGGGCTTGATTTTATTAAATGTCACGCTAGAAACTAGTACTTTGCTATGTTTGCATGAAGTAGCTACCGGTGCCATCCCATCTGTGCCTCAACCCTCATTAGCCTCTGCTCTCATTTTCTACAAAGATTAATCTATTTTGAGAAAAATCATGGCAAGAAATTATGCTTGTGTAGCAAGGTCTCATTCTGCAGATTGTTAGAGCTGTGAAGTTGTCCTTCTGTTTGCACTGAATCCAAGGCCACAGTGTCAAAGGGAGCTGGTTAAATGGCTGTGCAAAAGGCACACATTGGCAGGTCTTGGTTTTGCTCGTGTAACTGAGTGGTTACATGGACGTAGTCAGGACTGGCCAAGAATACAGCTATTATATGATTCATACATACAGCTGTGGCAACTGTATATCAAATCAGGTCTAAATATGCACATACTTCATGTACAGCTGCACACTACAATCACTGACAATATTTTCCTGTGACTGTCAGTGCAGTCATTCTGCACACCATTCAGGTCTGGTTAAAAAAAACAGATACATTATCCATTTGTGCACCTTCAGCTGGCACTCACTCCAGTTTGTACTGACCTCACAGCTCCTGAATTCTTTCGTGCTCCTAGCAAGATAAGATACATCGTGCCACTGGGCAACTCTGTGGAACTTCCTCGCCCTCTGACTGCAGTCAGAATTTGCTGGGCAGCAGGATTTAGCTTAAGAAGCTAAAAAGCAGAGTGCTGGACCAATATTCAGTGGTTGGTGAAGGTTTTCTTTCCAGCCTGGTTCAACTTTAGAAAGGTCACACTACACATTGTGTTTTAGCTTCCCTCCTTTGTAAAGCACTTGGGTATATACTTACAAAACAGCATTATGTAAGACTCAGCTGTTATATCAACATAACAATTGGAAATCATGATACTAAGCTGTTTCATGTGGGGCTTTTATAGTTTTCAGTGACCATAGAGTTAGTTTGTAGAACAAGATGCCAAGGACCACTTTATTGGAGTTTGGATGTCTCCAGTGGCTTTATAGTTCCATGGTAAAATTTATTTTCTGAGTGCCAAAGTGCATTGTGGAGGAAGGGAGTTGTTTTACTACTTAATTGGACTAAACATAAGTTAAACCTGCCTTTAGGCAGGCTCAGTGTACCCTGCAGCCATTCTGGAACATTTTCAACCAAAAAAAAGGTTTGCAATTTGGGACAAGAATATTCGCCTTTTTTTTTTTTTCACCTGGCTTTGCCAGATTTGGCTTGGGAGATGCTGAACTGTCAAAGCTTTTCACTTTTAATGTTGACTAAATGGCAAGTAGCACTGCCCTTCACACCTTGCCCTCCTGCCAACATGAGGAAAGAGAAAAAAAAAAAGGGAAAAAAAGAGGAAACAAAAATCAGAGGAAAAAAATAACCAGGAGAGGTGAGAGCTAAAGAACCCCTTAGTGGGAGCTGCAGTTCAACTTGTTCACAGCCCTTTCACTTGCATTTAGGCACTGAAGCGATATAATTATGAACATCCAAGACAGCATTGTAATAGATGCCAAAATTTAACTTCTAACTTGTGCCTTCTCATGTTTTATTTAAAAGTCATCAGACGTGCTACTAGGATGAATTAGGTGCATTGTTGAGAACAGGTTAGGAAGGGCATGGTGAGGCTAGTTGGACTTTGCACCAGGTTCTGCTAGAGCTCATCTGCCAGGTACCTTAGTTGGATTTACAAGATCTCTGATGCTGACCATGCCACCCTAAAATCAAGCTCCCAAACCCTCTCTCACCCTGATCTACATGAGAAGTAGCTATTTTATAATCAAATCCCTATCACCAGCAGACTCTGATTATTTTTTTTAGATTTTAAAATATATAATTATGTAATATAATGTATAATATATGCATTTGTAGGGCATAAGCAAAATCCCAAAGCCAAACCCAAAGAAAGGCAAACATGAGGAAAAGGGTGGTCTGTTTTGCTCTGAAAATGGAGCTCTTCTGCATCACCCTGTGGCCTTGCTGGATGCAGCTGCACAGCACAGGCTCCTGCCCTGTGAAAATACCCTCCTTGCTGTTCGTGTAACATGTAGCTGCTTGTTGAAAGTTGAGGTCACTGAGCAGAAGTGATCTGTACAGAGTCTAGAGCCACCATGTGATGTCTCATTTTGGTTCTTGCTACCCAGAGCTCTGTGCTGGGGTGGCAGGCAGAGACGTTCCATTAGGTTCACGTCACCTCCTGGCACTGACAGGCTCTGCTGTTGTAGGAGAGGCTGGTGCTGACACCAGATCTGTGCACCATTGGTTTTAACAGCAGTACAGGTTTCGTCCAGATCAGGCATGGGCAAATGATCATATTTCTGTCAAATCAGCCAGAGCTGTGATGCAGCTTATGCCAGCTCTGTGCTTTTCTGCCAGATTGATGCCAACTGTGGGCAGACAGACAATGCTTGATATGGCATAAAGTGCAAGTGGCTCAGACAAATGATACCTGATCCAGCAAAAAGCTTGCAGGAGCAAAGATCAACTTTTTTTGTACACATTTGAGAAGGCAGAAAGAATTTCCACTGGATCTGTGCTTTGTATCATTGGGATTGCAAGAGTTTTTATCTGGTACTAAATGCCCTAAAACTATACTTATTGGATACCAGCCCAAGACTCTGTAAACCAAGGCCTACTTGTTCATGTCTGTGTCTTCTAAGGGTTTACCTACTGTGTGGAAGAGAAGCTGTGTTAGGGAATCTGAGCTGCTGTATCTAATTCAATGCTATGCATAGATTATGAAAATAAATAACTCCTTCTAACCAGCACCCTGCTAACTGACAGTGCTTCTTAGCTCTCTGTTTTAGAGCTCATAACTATACAAATTCTGCAGTGTATTTAGCACCCTGGCTTGTTTTGGTTACTCAGAGATCTCTAGCACAATGTTTCACTGCACATTTTACAAATAACTCATTTCCATTGCCTGCTAAACAAAAGAAAGAAGAGAATCATAAGATGTATTTTATTTTCAGCTTTAACTATCCTGTTCTGGTCTTGGTGGTTTTATTGTGAATCACATGTTTTGGGTAACATACTCACCATGTGTTTTTGCAAATATGATCTCTGAGTGATCCTCCCAGGACTGCACAAGACACAGAACTCCTATGACTCTGGAGTAAACTGCTAGAGCAGCACCTGGGCCATGTGGTCAGCATGTGAACAAAGTCACCGAGTGCCAGCACATGTCAAAGAAGTAAAGCCTTAATGGATCGGGTGCCTGGGAGCAGGATATGAGCTATTCAGTAAAAAATGTCCTCTTTAAAGCTCCTGAGGAGGTATTCTGTTTGCTGATTTATTGTGACAGGAATTCTTAGTCCTGTGCCCACACGAAATGTCATCACAGCTAGTATCAATTTCATACCTCTGCAGGAAGATCATGGGGACAGACTAACACCTGCTCTGCTAATCATGGGCCAATTAGGTCAGGGTCAGGCCTGGCTGAGCAGCAGTGTGGGGAAGTTCTGCTGCTGCACGAGCTGGGTCTGCTTCTGTGCAGGGAGCAAAATCTGTGGGTTCCAGTGCTGCCAATCCAATATCCTCAAACTTGTTTCTCTCAGCATTAAGGGACAAGCTGGGTGGGCTTCTAGCAAGTATGCAGCCACTGTCTGCAACTGTGTGGAGAAAGGATGTCTTGTTGATAGTTCTGCCTTATTCCCAAATAAACATATTTGGTTTAGAGCCACTATCTGAACTCATCCAAAGGCTATACTGATAGCCAGATGTCAGAATCATAATTTTTTGTTCTTTCAAGCTTTTCCCTAGTAGCTTTAAATAGAATACATTTTCCTCAGAGAAAGAATCTTCCATTAATAGCATTAGATCATTTCAGCACTTGAAAGGAAGAAATTAGTTGAGTTTTTTATGGGTTTTTAAGTTCTTTAAAAAAAAATTTAACTTCTTTTATTGTGCAGGCAAGAGCCTCCGCCTTCAGAGTTTTAATTACTGGAGAAAAAAAAAATTCTCTCTCTTTCTCCAAGTTCAAAAAACAAAAATAGTGAATGAGACTATGCAAAATGGCTTAAAATAAACATCTTCAAACAATCTGGTCCTATGTGTCAGTTCTTTCTCATGATTTGATAATCTCATCTCAGTTGTTGAAACAGACTTACACAGATTGCAGAGGAGGCTTGAAGATGACTGAAAGGACTTCTGCTTATTCAGTGCAGTGAATTGCCCACAAGAGGTGATGTTCTGAAGGGCACTCTCAACAAATTTCCTCGCTATATTTTCTCATGACTGAGAAAATTTGGCCAGTCACACTTCTGTGATCTCACATTCTAAGATCTCTCCTCATTCATTTAAGAAAATGAGAGGAAAACAAGCCGTAGGCTCCTCTGCCTTTTCCAAACAAACTTTGTTATCCTCTTATGTAAAACACTAAGAGGATATTCCAAATGGCAAAGAGCTTTACACACAGCTTCACTTAAAAGCAAAACATAAAACATGTTTTGTTCTGCAGTCACAGAAATTTCACTCATTTACTGTAATGAATGGGCAATGTCAAAGGAACATATGGTATTTTTAGCTCTGCTTCATTACCCAATGTGGTAAACGAATCCTGAATACTTGTAATGTCTAAAAGCTTTCTCTCAGAAGAAAGGCTCTTCCTGCATAGTCTTGATTAAAGGCAGACTGTTGTTGTCCAGAGGATCAGTAAACAGTGCTGAGCAGGAGGAGAAGGCTGCCTGCAGGATAAGTAGTCAGATCTGTACAAACTGTGAAATGATAGCAAAAACCAGGTTTGGGTGTAAAAGCAGAATGTGTACAGGGGAGAGGAAGGGCAGCCCCCTGAGAGAGGGAATAGTCTCTGATGGAGAGATGCAATTGCAATTTGACAAACTCCTTGGCCGACCTTATGTTCAGGAATTTGGGGCTGAAGCTCTGTTAGAGGCAGGTAAGGTCAAGCTAACATGACTGAAACAGGCCAGTATAAGGCATAACAATGCAGGTCTATAAATGCTATACAGCTACAGGCACATTTGATACCAATATCCTCTGTTAATGTTTCACAACAGTTTTTTCCTGTTATGTTTGCTATATGAATCCGTTTGACCTGCCAATGAATTCGGCTTATGCTTGACTAAGTTGACCTTTCTTTGTGTGTCCTCTCTTATTGCACAAGATCCTTGACCTGGTTTGATATACTCTGCTCAGTCTCGACATGAGCCAAAGTATGAGGGATCTGGCTTATTCTAAACAAAGTTACGGAGTCCCAGAATGAAGAATGGTTTTCTGCCATGAGCTTCCCCTATTCTTTCTAAGTATAATATTATAGGTAGCTTCAAACAGAGATTCAGTTTTGTATAACTCACACTGTACAGAGGAAATGGGCAATGATGAGTGTGTTAGCTTGCAACAGTGTGGATCAGCATGGCAAGCATTGAACGCCCTTCTAGTTCCCATAAAAGCCTGTGGATTTCAGAGTTTCTTGGAACTTCACAGGATCCAATCCAAATTATGCCTAGGCCAGTGAAATTCAATACCATCATTACACAAAACAATCCACTATGTCAACAGCAGTCTGAAATCTCTGCAAATGCCAAAGAACAATGGCATAAATTTCAAGACAGAGTGATATGGAAATCTTTAAATATCTTAGTTTTCATTACCCTCGTAAGTAATCAGTTTGGCAGCTAAGATATTGTCGCTTCCTCTATTAGTTCCCGTGTAGGTTTCTGACACAAAGAAGCTTTCAGGAGATTTTTGTGCCCTTTTAGTGGTATATCCAAAAACACACTTAGGCTTCCTCATGAGGAAGCAGTTATTATAATATTGGAGTGTGGAGGGGTCTTGTTTCCAGCTCCCCATGACTCATGCAAGTGGCTGAGAACAGTTAAAATATGAAAGCTGAAAAGAAACTAAGAAGAGGGAGTAGTTATTCCACTTCTCCACTTTTCTTTCTCTTGGAAGAACTAAAAAATACATAAATTTAGGTCAGACAGGGTAAAAATATTCCATGCTGGTTTTCCTTCCATGCTATTTGGGCTTTGGGAGACTTAAAAAAAAAAAACAGGCCTAGGATATGGTTGAAGTGAACAAGACTATTATTTACTTGTTTAATAAAAACTTCATGCATTGAAATAGAAATTTAGTTCATATTCTATGGTGGTTTTAAAATGAAAATTTTGACACAGATCTGGTTATCCCTTTTGCATTAACAAATAGCAAATTATTTTTTTAAGGAAGGAAAAGGAAACAAGAAGTCCAAATATTCTTTCTGATGAAAGGCAAATGTTAGAAAAACATTGATTAGATGACTCCTTTTCAATAACATGACCCAAATGAAAATCAAGAACTGGAGACAAAAGAACCACCTGGAATTGTTGGTCTTAAAAAATGTGAATTTAAAACCTGATGCCAGTAAAATTAACAGAACTTGTCTGTACAAAGACAGAGCCTTCTGACACTTTGAAAACTGTAGTTATTTTTTGCATAAGCTTTTGCATAACCACTGACCAGCAGGATAGAAGCATAATCAGGTGCTCTCTAACACTCCTCAATATTGTAGAACCTCATCAACTTTTTTTTTCTTTTTTTACACCATTACATTATAAATTCAGTCTGTAAATGCAGAACTGGGACAATCTTTCCTGTTCAGATAAGACATTTGGAAGAGCATTTTGGTCAGCGATTTCTGTCTGTATGTGAAACACAGCACAGAGAGGGTTTGTTACACCGAGGCAGATTTAAGCTGCTCCCCATCCACGATGCTGGCCCTGACCACTAAGCTGCCTTGACAAAGCCATGGGAAAATTTATTAGTAGGAAAATCTTGTGCAACTCCGAGTTGCCGCAGCCTCTCCCTTTTCATCCGCGGCTGCTCCAGGGCGAGCAGGACAATGCCTGACGCATTAGCCACATGCTGACACTGATGGGAACCTTCCAGGCACTTAAAGGCAGATGTGGGGAACCTTTACCATTGCTGCCAGTAGACTTTTAAAATATCAAAAGAGCCATTTCTCAGCAGTTATCATATACATTTTGGTTCAGTTCGTGGAATTCTTTGTACTTACTTTGACTATGTTCATGTGCTACCTCCTTCCTATCCACTTTAAGGTAGTTCTTTCCAAGGTGGTGTAAGCACTGTAGTCATTAAACATCAACTATCACCTAAAATTTCTAGAGGTAGTAACCACCTGCATACATGTTATTGAGGTTTATTATGTGAGCTTGCAGTTATTATAAGCAGTACAACCTAACTAGCCCACAAACCTTCTCCTTGAAAAGAACATGAATATTAAAATGGTACTTAAGACATTCCTCCCCCCTTCCCTCAAGTGTAACTATTTCAAGAAATTATGATGCTGCATTTTCTGACTTTTTGGCAACAACTGTCTAATTTATGTGAAAAGAATGTTTTATGAAGTCAAAAATTAATACAAAATTAATTTTGTATTAATTGGGGGTTGGACTAGATGATCTTTCGAGGTCCCTTCCAGCCCTTAACATTCTGTGATTCTGTAAAAATTCAGGTCTTGCATTAACTAAGTAAAGACTGACTCCAGTGAATGAAATCAATAGAATTCTGGTTAAATGCAAAGCCCTTTCTCCACTAAATTCAGAGCACTATAAACCATAGAAAAGAACAAACTAAAAGAACCTTGTCCATCTGTGCATTAGAGTAAATTAGCTCTTTCTATCACAACAAGAGCATCATTTTAGCAAGTTTGAAATTTTCATGTTCTCTATTTTGTTAATCTATGCATGGCAATTTCATTGATGCTAAAATGTCTTGCTGAAGGGCTCTGCCATTCTGGATGTAGGGGTATAGAACAGGCAAGTGAGTATATGGACATTTCAGGTAGGCTCTAATATGGGCTAAAACACAATACAATGGAATTTTTACTTTACCAACCATTTAAGAGCTGAAGTCTTGGTGAAAGTGAGTGACTTTTGGTACCAACAACTCATAGGATGCATGTTTGTTTAGGGGCTTTTGAATCTCGTCATTTAGTAAGAGAAATAATGATCTTTATCCTTCCTCTGGAAAGAATATACAGGAATTCTGAGTTCATTTTTGGAAGGATGCTTGTTTGGTTTGGTTGGCGTTTTTGTTTTAAGAGTCTTGTTTCCTTTGCACTTTGTAAGGAAAGAGCTTGTTCTCTGTCAAGTTAGAGTCACAAGATCACACGACTTAACAAATGCACGCCAGAAGATGTTGAGTTCCCAGCAGCAGCTGTTCACAGACCCACTTCTAATGGGCTGCATTACTTGTTAATGTAGATACAGCCAGTGTGTGGCATTAGCAAAGGAACAGCAGTTACTTTCATAGGTGTTCTCCCTTCTTGGCTTGGATGACATGGAGAGTTAATGGACAGAGCTCACTGTTATCCTGCCAAATTCTCATTTTGTTGTCACCCTGTGGGACATTGTCTCTCTATTCTTCTCTTTCTTACACAGGGCAAGGATTACAACTCAGTAGTTTGTTTTTCCTAGCTTCTATAATACAAGGAGAAAACAACCTGGAACGGAGTAATTCCAGCAGCTGCAGAGGAGATGGCTTTATATATTTGGTATCATTTCCATGTTCATTCCTTGCCCTGAAGATTCTGCCATTCCCGTTAGGAATAGATAGTGGTCTTGTTCCAGATAAAGAGTGATAATTACTACAGTAAATTTGATAAGCAATTATTTCTTTTTGCCCTTACCCAGTAAAGAATTTCATTTCAGAAGGCATATTGCTCTACTAGCACTTGAAAGATTGTTAACCAAAATCTAAATTTTTAGAGTATAGACCTCCCAGGAATACATTAATTTTTAAAGATACTCAGATCTTAGAGTTAAGCACGTTGCAGTTTTGTTAGATTGGTGCTTTAAAGCCCTTATCTAAGCTTTGAGATGCTGCCACAGAGGGATAAATGGTTCTTTAAAAACATGCACCCCTCAAAGTATTTCCTACATGTCTCATATTTACAAAATGTTATGTGCAGCAGATCAAGCCATCTCTAGAAAGTATTTCACCATTCATTCAGGTGATATGACCTCTTAAGAAGAGTTTCATCACAATTTACATACCAGCAAACGTAGAAATCACTGACAGCTTTATAACAGTTTTACAAGGAGCCAAATTGGATGCATAACCTTTAGACAAAAGTTGAATTCAGTCACTGTGCCTGTTTTCTATCTACCTTTCTCTGTAGCTGTTCTGGTTTATGTCATATTTTTCTTGTCTAAGTATTTCTTCCAAATCTCAGCCCTATTCTGTATAGCAGGCCTGGAGTATGCACCAGAGACTGTTGACTAATGTGGATTTGTTCCCAATGGCTGTAAGGAAAGTGAAAGTGCAAAGCAGCAGGAGTGATAAAGGAAAACAAAAAAAGAAGCAGACGCTCTCGTGTTTCACAAAGCAGAAAGAATGTTTTCTATCTGCAGTAGTAGCACTGAACAGTGGCAGAGCACCAACAGAGAGCTGTGGTACATTTGAGGGAAGAAGGAAATGATGCATTAAATTACAAGGGCATAGAAGTGCATAGGACATGAGGATTTAATTATTTCTCTAATATACAAGTTTGGGATGGATATAAAGTGAGAGCTGACTGTGTGTCTGACAGATATGGACTCCCATCAACAGAAGAAAATCTAAACCGGTCAATTCTGGGGCATGAATCCCAGCAAAAAGCAATGCCTAGATCCCTGTGAGCAAGTATGGTGTGGTGTGTCACAGCAGTAACTTCCCTGGGTGCTCCATGTCCCTCCAAATGTAACTGCCTTCAAGGGTAAGCTGCAGTGAAGTGGATTTGAAGGTGCCTCTTTCTTGGAGACAGCACAGGCTGTGTTTTAGTCTGCAGACTCCCTGAGGAAGCTATAAAAAACAACCTTTCAACAGGTTTGCAGCAAGGCTACAGCTAATTAAACAACTGCAGGTGATGAAACACTGGTCCTGCAGTGCAGACAACAGCTTTATGACTATGAGTGCATGGAAAGCCTAATTCAAGCCAGTCCTGTACTTCCTGGCCTTGGCCTCCCTGTGTCCTGCAGAACAGCATCTCTCCAAGAGGCTTGGGGCAACTGCCCAGTCCTGGGAGTTTGTCAGGTGTGTGTGGTACTAAACCCTTCACAGGCGCAGGATGGGCAAGGCTTGGTGCCCAGGCTGGCTCTTGGCCCTCTGCAGGGGCAGGGCTCATTTGACTTTATCAGAATAGATTTTTTGTGGCTCTCAGGAGGTGCTGCTCTGTCTGCTGCCTGAGCAAGCTCTCACTGGCTGAGGGATGCAAGTGGCAAGTTTCCCCTCTCAAAAGATGACACTGTACAGGCTCAGGTAACTGAATTAACTGTGATTACACAGCAATCCTTCATTAGTCCCACTTTCTTATTGATATTTAGTTCTTCCTTATCCATGTGTTGTGGGTTCCTTTACGCAAACACTGAAAAAACTGATTTTGTTAATGAATTGCTAATGTCACACTGTGCATTGTAAATCACAGGCAGTGCTATTGAGACTTGACACAATGATCCAAAAGCATGAAAGGTTCCTGATTAATTTCTTTGCACCTTGGCTCATATGGTGGTAATGCTGTTAGATGATATGTCAACTTCCCGAAGGAACATTTTCTAGAAGAAATCACAATTCTCAAGCATAAAAAGTGTATTTTTATCTGAGAGATTTAGCTGGAGTTGCCACTTCCCTGTGCTCTTTCCTTCGATAAGTATAATCTGTTTCCCCGTTTATTTCAGCTAGAGCTCATTTTAAAATCCAAATACTTTGAAGGGAGGCTCAGCATGACAGAATGGAAATAAACTTCCCTGGCAAGCACAGCCCCCTCCTGCCACCCACAAATTATGTTTTGGGGTTTTTTTTTCTCCTTCATTTAAAGAAAAATGTTAAATCATAATTTAACATGTAAGAGCAGTGGAAATTATACAACAAGGGTACATGGCAAACATTTGAGTATGAAGTGAAAATGGAAGCTCAGACTCTGGAGACCACACAGAAGGTAGAAAGGAAAACACAGTAACTTGCATTTTCATGCAGGGAAGTATAAAAACCTAATCAGGATTCATACCACCCAGCTAAGGAAAGGTGATACAGCCCAAGAACAGCCTGTACTCAGTGGAAGCTGAACCCGGAGCTGGTTTGGGTGTGGTGCTCATAGTCCATTCCCCTTTATCATTCTGTCATTTATCTTAGTATTTTCATCCTGCCTTCACGTATCTCCATGAGTCTGAAGGCTGCACAAATTTACTGTGCCAGATTTTCCCCCCAAGGTAACTCGATGAATGACGTAGTTATGTGGATGAACCTGACCCACTATCCATCTGCTTCCTTATGAGGTTAAACTGCTGGGTGATCTGAAATACGAGGTGGGAAATCATGAACATAAAGGATTACAAATTTGAGAGCAGAGAATAAGAATTCAAGCCATTTTTATGCCTAAATTTGCACCTCAATCCTGTAATTTTCCTACTTTGTTTCAGTATTTTTCTGGTGTAACAAATATGATGTGTCAGAGCAACAATCTATGTCATGTCAGCAGCTGTGCATCCAAAATTAGCTTATGATTACCTTCAATAATGTACTACAGGTACCTTTCCTATTCTAAATAATTAAACTGTTAGGAACTAGATTTTCTGTTTTACAAAGGATTCTGTGCAAATTTTTCCCAAACCAATATTGAAACAGAGCTTCAAATACAAAGTCCTTCAAAAATTAAGTAAATTTCAGGTTCATCAAAAGCTTTTTTCTCATTTCTGATTTTAATTTCTGATTTCTTACAGTCATTCAAAATTAGAAAAAACAAAATACTGTATGTTCAAAAAACTGAAATGGAAACTTCAAACTGGAACATTCCACTGCAGTTTTCTTTCAAAGAGAGTCAAGAAAGAGAACGTGTCTGCAGAAATGCAGGTGACAGAAAACATTTTTAGAACAAGGAAGAGCTCCATCACAGGAAACATCTAACTAGTGCAATAAAAAAGCTCTTCAGCTTGAATTCTGTTCCTCTGGAACATAACAGAAGTGTTCAAGGGCTCTGAGACACAAACAATTTACCCCCGTCCTGCAAATTCAATCGTTGTGTTCAATTCTTCCTCTTTTAGGATGCTAAGCTAAGGAAAAAGGGGTTTGTTCCTGTTGATAATTCTCTTTATCAAAGGTCAGGATAGTCCTCACTCTAAATTCACGACAACTTTTCTCCCTTCTTTCCCCTGCAGGTTTCTCTCAGTAGATAAAAAGTACCCTCTGTATAGAGCACCCTTTGCAGGAAAGGGCTGTTTCGTGGCTAACCTCACAAATGTCTGGCTTGCATGATTCAGGACTGATCAGTACTAGACACGAACCTTTTAAAAACTCAGATCTCCCTGTGACATCCTCCTTAACATCCCTTTTAGAGGCAGACACTAAATCTAGGTAGCACTAAAAGTTAGTAGTGGTAAAGACACCTCTATCCCAAAAGGTCGTTTTGATACCACTCACTGTCTCAACCCTCTGGAATGGACCAAAAGGAACCTTTTTTAACTCAGTATCTGAGTTGCAATGACAGATGCAATGACAGTAAAGGGGAAAACATGCAGAGCTGCATTACAAACCAATTCATCAGAAAACAGAGCACGCTTGCCTTACAAATTTGCCTGCAGCTCTTGTCTGCTGTGTTATTTTTAAACTGCCTGCAGGTTGCAGATTTTTCAGTGGTCCTTCTCTTACCGAAGTACACAGAGGATTTAGCAAGGCACAACTTCCATTACCATAAATTTCAGTTACCAAAATTCCCAGCACATTAAAATTCAGCATCTTTCATCTTCCCATAAACTTATTGCTGCAATTTGTGTATTCACAAGAGGACATCCCATGTCTCACAGAGCTTCTCTCCGTGGCAAGGTCAGTTTAATTCAGCTCTGCACTCCTGATGCCCCCCACTGCCATCCACCAGCCTGCAGAGTGCAGCCTGCAGTTGCCATCAGCAGCAACACAGACATCAAGCTGCAGACTCTTCAGGTCATCATGAAAAATACAAGAAGATTGACCCAACTGACTGGACCCAATTTCACAACACTGTTCACAGACATGATTGTCTCAGCACCAAAACCATCTGCTGCACAAATGAAGGCTATGAGCAGGCATAGGGCACTCTTCCCTCACATCCAGGACAGTACTCCCAGCAAATCTGCCCTGCTTTAGTGGGAGGCTGGATGGGACAGAGTCAGGACTTTACATCTGTAAATGGGAAAGCTTCTAATGCACAATTCCTATAGAGAAAGGACTAACAGGAAGAATTGTCTCTTTATGCCACCATAATATTTAGAAAAAGAAAGCAAGGGGGCATTTTTCAGAAACACTGATCACCGCAATGCTGCTGATGTAAATAGAAGCTGCAGATGCTCAGACTTTCTGAGAGGTCAGACCCTGCAGGCAAATGTAATGAATATTATGATTTGCTTCCTTCTTCTCTGTTGCCTGGTTTATTCTGCAGCCCAGAGCAGTACTGCAGAGCAACGCCCACCAGGTCAGAACCTCTCCCCTCATCTAATCTGGGATCTCTCAGACATCAAACTGTTCACACTTTGACCACTGTTAGGAGCTTTAGAAATTACTCCAGCTAGCACTGTAAGGAGCACTTGCCCAGTTTCATCAGCAGGGGCACAGCCACATTCATTCCCACCCATTTGACCCACCCGAGCAGATGACAACTGTCTGATATACGAGGAGTTTGTTTTGGATCTGAAGCTCCAGCACAGAAGTCTTTGCCCACAACAGGGTACAGCAGGGACTTGAAAGTCATTTCAACAAAAGCTTTAGTCAGAACAAAATCCTCTGACCCCACAGGGCTGGTGACTATCTCCTTCTGGGCAGTGTGGGACCAATTGGTCTGTCTTGGCAGTGATGGCCAAGCAGAGCTTGGCCTCCCAGTATTGGGCAGGGTTTGGCTCCTGTGCTGTGGGTTAAGCCCGTGCTCGTTTGACCCTGTATAACAACAGTCCCTCATCCTTCTCCATTACACAGCTACTTAAGCTGTCTCCCATTTCTCCCTGCTTATTTGAAGAGTCTTGATTTGGTTCTTGGCTGTTTATATTTTGCAGGCATCCTCTATGTAATTGCATGGCCCAGCCCCAGGCTACCAGGCTCTGGGAGGAATAACCACATTATTCCACAGAACAGTTAGCATAATTAAAATATTGACTGCAGATTAAAAAAATGTGCTGAATATTTCAGAGTGGTTGGAGGGTTGGCAAGCCTTGGCAGTTTGTTGGCTGCAGGAGCTGGCTGATATTTAGGTGTGCCTTCTCCTTCAGTATTCATTGCTGTACGTGGGAACTGCTTTTTGTGCTGTCAACTTCTTATCTCCCAAGCAGCCAACCCACAACCAAGAAAAATGAACTGACTGGAAATGAGGAGCTCCAAGGGCTTTCTTGTGATTCTTATTGCCAGTGAGACCATTTCCTTGTTATTTATGACTTCAGGACATCTGTCTTACTGTGTCTCTATCTATTTTTATTTGTGTCCATCTCTTCAAATGCACAGTGAAGGAATTGCATATGGTGAGAATGTACCAGGTGATAAAATCATTTGCTTAAGAACTGTCTGTACCATATGAGAAGCATTAATAAAGTTAAAAAGCCCACAAAAACCTCCACCGGAACATTTGTTTTAGCTACTATTCCTTCTTTTACATTTGATTTCTATCTGTATTTCATCCGTAACCAACGCCTAAGGCATAAAATCCTTACATTTCCACAATCAAGAGTGCAGAAGGGGATGGAAGAAACCCAGCTGACAGGGCTGGTAGAAACTACAGAAGCACTGATCACTACAGGGCTCTTAGTGCCTTTGCAATATCTCCCCATTCGCTTTCCTAGGGGAATATCTGGGATAATAAACATTGCTAGAGAAACACAGATTTGGGTTTGAATGACTTCCTGGTTCTCTCTACATCCCCTGCTTTCTGGCAAGAAAGGTGAAATGATCTCATGCTACCAGTGTTAAACGAAACATGTGGATGATGCCTAAACCACTTTTCAGACACCTACATCCTGAATGAAATGCAGTAGGATCAGTAACTTGCCAAGGTACTGCTTTAAATCAGCTTCTAATTTAATCTTCACTTACATGCTTGAGAAACTCCTGGAAAGGTAGGAAGTGTTTGAGCAGCAGTGCAGCCTCACAAGCAAGGACCAGGACGGCTGAGCCGAGGCTGTTCCTACCCCAGTGTTGCTTCCAGGGACAAGGGTCTGATTTACAGTCTGATCTACAGCTCTTTTGAGATGAGCTAATTTTGTGGACATTTCCATTCCCACTCAAAGGATGTCACAAGAAATGGCCAAATGCTATTTTCTGAGGCTTCCATTACAGCTTTAAAGTAATCATAATAGGGAATTAATAGCAGATCTACTCTGCCATTTTCCATTCTCTGTAATGAAGAATAACTCCACTTCTTCAAAGCTTATTTCTGTGATACTTCTCATTTTTGAATATGTAGTTAGGCAAGGAGCATGGTATCTTGGCCCTCCGGCTGTGGTCTGTAGGCTACAGCCCTTCTGGGCTAGCCTCATTGCTTGTTTCTGCTCTCAATATTGACCTCCAAACTGTAAATCCTAAGTGTCACCTTGGGGAGACACCATTCTTTCAAAGCAAAAATATATCTTATGTACATTTCAATCTCTTCTAAATTAAACCTCAAGATAAACTCTGGAATGAGACAAAAGATACTCTAAATTTGGTATGTAGAAAGATAAATCCACTGGGCATGCACAATAGGGGGAGGGGGATTGTTACAGCATTTGCTCTGTTCTGATAGTTCATGTGGCCAAGTTTTGTCTCCACTGAATGATTCATCTCTATTACCAGTATTTTCAAAATTAAATGGAAGAGGAGGAATGTGTTGATTCCCCTGCTGTGTTTAATAATCTTCCAAAAATTGTTTCCTGTTTACTTGGAAACCCCCACCTCCATACTGTGATTTAAGCATTTTCACCCTGCTAACTTAAAAACAAAGCCTGGAAGATGCTGTATAGTTTTTCTCTTGCAGTCATAAAGCAACTTATGATAGATGTTGTTGTTCCAGAGAGAAATCACTTGGAAGTGTACATATGTTCATAGCTCCACATTGCTCTTTTAAATCATAACTGATTGTTGACAAAAAATACAAATTGTCATTCAGTTTTTATTCATGTAACTTATCTGATGACTGATGGCAGCTTTCCATTTAACAATCACTGTACTAGTGCTCAAATACAAATCTCAGTAAAGACATCAATGACCCCATTTATGGAACTGTGCTACTTCCATGGTACTGGCTGGCACACACAATTGTGAATAGTCAGTATGTATTGTTTCATTCAAGACTCGTCTGTAAGCAAAACTCACAGTGTATTTTCAAGAAAAAATATTAAAAATACCTAAATTGCTTTTCCAGCTGAAACATTATCTCTGAATTCCTGTGGCTTGGCTGGACAAAAGGGAAAGAATTTTCCCCTTAGCTTCCTCAAGGAATAAATATGCACAATAGTTCTAAGATTTTACTTACGTAGCACATATCAAGCAAACTATTCTCATATAAAAGATTTGCCTTAGCTCACACAAGTCAGTGTGTTCTGTGTTAGCTTATGTGAAAAGAGTTCATTTAAAAGGCAGCAATATCTTATGGTCTGAGAATAGAACTGGAAGCTGGGAATTCAGAGGGGACCTGAGCTTTCTCACACTTCCTCTCAGCTTTTCATGAAGGTCTGAATTTTTCTAAATGAACATTACGTTTACGTGATTAACTGGAGGCCACATGGGCCTGATTTACAGACGTGTTAAATTTCTACTGCTCCTATTAAAGCTATTGGGAGCCCTCAGCTCTCTGCGTTTCAGTAGGCTGTAATGCAGTTACACACAGCCCCTGGGAGGGGGGGTAACACCATTACCTTGGTGAGTACCAGGCATGGACAAAGGCAGGAAAGCAATGGAATAAAGCATAGGATGTACAAATTCAGCACATCCCCCTCTCGATGGGCCTAGCAGTGGAGATACTGAAATACTTGGCATCCAGACAGGCACTGTGCAAGACCAGAGTCAAGAGAGCAGCTGGTAGGAAACAGGGGGCTGGCACAGTGAGGTTGAACACCTCTCTGGCTGGTGTCCCTCAGCCTGGCCACCAGCTCCAGAAATGCAGAGACTTTCTTTCAAAGTCTTGCACTGCTTATCTTGGTGACTGGATGCTCATTAGCTGGGGAGCCTCCGTTTGCCTCCCCTTTTCAAGTCTGTGCTGCAGCTTTTTGTCTAACAGCTCTCTTCCCCTCCCAGATGAGATGGAGCAGTCCCCTGCAATGCGTTCTGACTACTTGGTCTCAGGGATTCGAACTCCACCAGTGAGGAGGAACAGCAAACTGGCAACACTGGGCAGGATCTTCAAACCATGGAAGTGGCGGAAAAAGAAAAATGAGAAGCTAAAGCAGACATCTGCAGGTAGGACGAGAACAGGAGAGTGATGCTACACAGAGCAAAGCTTAGCTTGGGTGAAATCTGCTTACATAAGAAATGTTAATGGTGACGTGATCTAAACCTAATTCAGAGGTTTCAGCATGTTACAGATTAATAATGTTTAAGGCTAGAGAGGGCCCATATAGGCCGACTTCCTATATAATACAATATAGTATATTTAGTAGAAAAAGTCAAAATATGAGAGTCGAAGCACAAGTCTTGGCACAGACTGCTTTTCATGGGCTATCTATTCACCCAGACAAGGCTACATTTATGGCCACCAGTATTATCACCCCTTTTATTTGGGGTGAAGACAATATAGGTCACAGTAACATTATGAAAAGTGACAGGAGGGAGCTACAGCATGTAAAATGCCTTCCCTTAAGCAGCTGTCTCTGGTGAAGGAGCCCAGCACACAGCACTTCCTGCTTTTGCTAGTCTCTAGTCTCCAGGGATGTCCCAGGAGATCAGTAAGGAGACAAACTAACTTGCCTTTTCCTATGATAAAATGGTGCAATTCCCTCCACTTGCCCTGCTATCCTGTGGAGCATCACAGTAAAGGACACTGCTTCCTGAGGCAGCTCCAACGTGCCAAATTAAACAGCATGAAGGTTCTAATATCCCCATTACTCTGCACTCAGCATGATCAGACAGTAGGTTAAATCATAAATCTCAGCTCTACATGTGGGTGATTTTACAGCTGTTTTAACAAAGGAAAAGGCACAGACAGGCTGACCAGCCCATGCTCCCCAAAACAAAATCCTTGCAGTTCTCTCCAAGCACACAACAGTTGAGATTAGAGGGAATTTCCACATTGCATCTTTCTCACTCCATTATGTGAATACCTTGTTGTTAACTGGTGCTGTGTTATGCTACTACTTCGTGCAGTGCTGGAGAAAAAGATCACAGCAAGACAAGGTCGGGATGAACTCATCAAGAAAGGCCTTCTGGAGATGATGGAACAAGGTAAGTAAATATTCTTCATCTTTTTTTATCAGAACCTTTTTCAGGACAATAGAAAACATAATTGCAAAAGAAGAAACCTAATAATCAAGTGAATAAAAAGGAAAACCTTCAAACAGAGAGGAAATATCAGTATCTGAATTAAGCATTTCTTCCTACAGATTCCTCCCTGCTGCAGTCAATCCATGCAGTTTAATTTTTGATGTTTTACCATCCTGAATGCAGCTCTGTCTTTGCTTGATACATGGTGCAATCTGAGCTAGTATGTATGTTTTGTGCAATTACTCTAAACCCAGCTAAATCTGACTGCCAAGAAAATCAGCTAGAGCTGGTATAAATATGAACTTAAACATATTGATGCATTCAGTAACGTGTGCAACCCCTGAATCCAAATCTCAAATGGTACTAATCTGATGTTTTCAGCTGTCTTTCTGATAAACCCAACTTGTGACAAAACAAATTATCCTTCTGCCTCTTTTTTGTTCACATGGAAAACTGAAGCATTTGGTAGCATCATTTTAAAGCTTTCCTGAGTACAAAGCAGGTTCAGCAGAAGTCATTGAATGAAAGATGATACAAATGTCAGAAAGGACTGTGGTTCTGTACAGCTCTGCTCCAAAGTCCTGACATGCTCAAGGGAGGCAGAGATCTGGGTGACTGGGAGATCAAGTGAGCTCCCAGTGCTACACACAACATCCCAATTGCCATTTCCACCCAAACAGAGATTAAAAAAAATAAATCCATCTTTACTTTGAAAACTTTATAGCAGAAAGTACTGTCATGAAGAAAGCCTGGCCTTTTCAGTTTGACCAATCTGATAGATAGAAATTATATTCTTTGAAACTAATAATTGAGTTTCTTTGTATAAAACAAATGCCATGCCTATAAATAGCCTGTGGGACAATACTCAGTGATGCTGTGCTGGAGTGTAATCGAGCAACTCAAGAGTCAGAAACTGAGCATTTTAAACAAGATTTTTTTTTTTCTCAGTGCAGTAAAGCAATTTTCATATTATTTTAATATGAGTTTTATGTTCAAGTTAAAAAAAAAAATCTATCAAATCATTAGCTTATTCTACAGTGGAAGTTTTTAGAAAGCTCATTTTTCATTCCTATCCATTGAACTCTTTGTGTTTCTCCTAATTCTAGATAATTAGTTGCCCTATAAGCATATTAGCACTATTGAATAGAAAAATACACCCCATTTCTGCTACGAGTATGAAATTTCCCCATAATCCATGAATTTGAAGACATGCATATCTACAGCTTTGTAAAAGAACAGTAGAATAAAAACTTCTGTAGAGCACATTAAAAGGTAATAATAAATCACTAAACCTCTTGCGTGTATAAAGAACCAATTGGGAGGAAAACAGATGATGCCAAGCATCAAGATCATTTAAACAATATTAAAATAGCTTAAATAACTACATATAATCTAGTGAGGAGGGAGGACAAGCTGTGATTGTAAAAAGGCAGCTGCAAATAGCCTGCTTACCTGTCTACAATAAAATTACATATTGCTCCTATAAACATCAAACAAATTGGCAGTACCACCCTGATGCCCAGAAAGGAAAGAATGGCTCACAGTCACTTGAAGGACATTGCAGCCACCTGCAAGTTATTTTTCTTTACAGAGTGTTGTGAATCTCCAGGGGTTTTTTATTATATTAGTAGAAGCAGCTTATTAACTGGAATAAAAAATTGACCCAAATAATTCTCAGTAAATGATTAGTGCCCTACTTGGACTGAGCTGAAGTGGCAGCAGTTTTGAGGCTAAGTCCTCATTTGTGCAGTAAGTTGCAATTGTCAAAGCAGCAATAGTATGCTGAAAGACTACAGTAAATCCTAAAATCCATCTATTTCATCAGGCTCTACTCCACTTCCAGGGACCTGATTCCTGCTGACTTTCATCAATAGCTGAAACTGGGATTGAGCTGTAGCCTGAGAAACCTCCAGATCTGCCCCATGCATTTACAAGAGCTGTGTCACACTCCACTTCCATAACAGAACTCTCGAGCAGCATTTTGGCACGGTTTGGCTCAGAGCAAACCACAAAGATAGCGCAGAATCTGCATTAATCTGTAAGCAGCCCAGGGTGGAACTGCCCTGTCCTTGCTTTGGTGATGAGTCATCCCTACAGGTTATGTCACCCTCTCTCCTCACACAACCCCAAACCCAGCTGCCCAGACATGCTGCACAGTTGCACACCCTGGGCCCCTTTTGTCTTCTCCTCTCCAGCTCTGCTCGCACAGGGCAAATGCCACCCTGCCCCTCGAAAACACCTGCAGTACAGCTTCACCCTGGGAACCCACCTGCACTCTGTAAGAGGGTGGCTGTATGGATTGGACATACATCCCCCATACAGTGGGATTCATTCCCAACCAAATTAGAGCCCTACCTCTTCTGATTACTCTGCAATCCTCACGACTCTGCTGCTTCCCTTGCCAGAGGATCTAAGGTCTGTGCTTTCTCCTGTCCCCAGATGATCTCTCAAATGTGGGGTTCAGACCCACTGCCAATCAGAGCAGCACACCCACTTTGCTCTAAGCATGAGCTGATCATTTCTGACCAGGAACATCACTGTTGTGAATCTCAGATGCTCCTCCACAGAAATTCTTCAGCAGGGGTGTCTCTTGCTTGTCATTACTTTGTTAGTCATAACACTTTCCACTGGCTGGGATCTGAAGGAGCTCCTGTCTCTGACTACAGTTTCACTGTGGCACAGCTGTCAGCAGCTTGCCTTTCTGAAGGATGTGAGGAACGTGCAAAGCAGAGTTACCTTGAAAACATTTAGGGAGCTTCCCCCGATATTTCTCCCCATTGTGAACACAAAGCTTATCAGATGTAACTGCACTTACAGCACTGAGAGATAAGGGCTGCCTGTCAAAGAATGCAGGCAGCTGTTAATACACCGATGATTATGTATAGGCTGCCTTCACAATGAGCTGAAATGTAGGCAATGAACTTTTTCCCCCTCCCCTTCCCTGTATCATAGCAACTGTGCTACTGCAAGGGCTATTTTAAGAACAGTAACTTTTCACCAAACGTGATTATGAGGCAGACTGAGTGAGCTCAGCGTACAAAAATACTGCATCCCTTCTGCAGCATCTCTGGGCCAAAATCTGATACCCTAACCCAAAAGCACAATAAATTACTCTGCAGATAGTCCAAACAGTATTAAAAAGGGGTAGCTGTGAATGCTAGGTATTTTAAATCATTGTTCAAGAAACTTGTCATGATTTCATTGCAAGAAAACATAGCTCTGTCGGGAGCTTCCAGAAAGGAGTGTCTAGGGCTGAGAAATACAAGTTAGGAGGTCAGGGGTGGACAGCAGACATGTCCATCAGCACAGAGTGCTGGCCACAGCAGGAAGTAATTGCTTTCTTTGGTTTGCAACAGTGATGTAGATCTCATAAATTCTGAGCGAGACATGAAGTAAAAGGATAGTTTGTATTCTGAGGACTCTTGCCTGAATAGGAGAATACTAGAAAAGCTTCAGTCATCAAGATGCGTACAGCTGCAGGGATCACTGGCACAAAAATCTTTCAGAGTAAGCAAAGAGTGCAGTTTCTAGGTCTGCATGAAGAGGGATTTGAATTTCTGATCAGCTCAATCACACAGGGTGTGCTTTTCAAAGCTGAGTGACTGAAACTCTGCTCAAAACCTACAGCTTGGTAGAGAATATTAACAGCCTTGTCTTTGGGAAGGCTCCAGCACGGCTGCTGGGGCAGCTGGATGGCAGCGTCACACACGGAGCTGCAACTCAGGCACATCAGCCCAACCTGTGAACACACCACACCAGGAGTTCTGTTCGTGCAAGGAATTGCCTTCTCCCAGAGCCCTCTGATGTCCCATACTCATCTCCCACATAGCAGGTGCTTCCAGTGGCCTTCCTCTGCTGGCACAGTGGCCATTTGCCCAGGCTGCTGGATGCCCACAGAAAAAGGTGCTCTGTTGAGAAAAATGGGTGGATATGAGTATCCAGATGGGCTGGTCTCCACACGCTTTGCACTACAGATGCTTAACAGTGTTCGAGATCAGGTGCTGCTCTAAAACAAAGATCAGTCCCCTGAGTACTAGCAGCTTTGAGACTCACTCTTCTCAAGAGGATAGCAGGGAGTTTCAGTGTTTACTGCTCATGGTTTAGTTAAGACTAAATGATTTGGTGTTTTAGATACCGAAGGCAAAGCCTGCACTGGTGACGATGCCACGAGAGCAACGCAGAGTGACCTTCCAGCTCCTGCGGGCCAGGCACTTGCCTCAGAAGAGGTGCAGCAAGAGAGTACAACAGCAGCCACAACAAATGTGACCTCCATTGGTGAGGAGCTGCATTTGGATGAGCTGAAAGAAGATGCAGGTATTGGATATAAAATGTTTTCAAAGAGCTATAAAATATTAAAAAAATTCTGCTTCAGCTTCTGCTAAGTTGCTTTATAAGGAGTCAAATATTGAAGGGTCAGAGCACCTTTTTCAGCCTAGCCCATATTAGGTTAGAAATCAGTACTAAAAAATAGTGATTTTGGAGACTGCTACCAAGCTGAGGGACCACACGAAGCTTGGCATAATGGGATTAGTTGGATTATGAGATGATCCAGCCTTGGCATGGTGCCCCTTTGGTATTAGCAGTGACTGCTGTGAAGATGAAACAAGCTTCTCTTAAAAATATTTCTAAAACTTCTGTACCAAGCCTGAAATTGTTTGTCCTGGCTCAGGAGAACAATGCCAATACACAACCCACACTGTCCATACCATCACCCTGTCTACAACATACTGCAAATATAAGTGAAGTTCAATACTGGGAGCACATACAAGCTAAACCAAGCTCCTTTCATGCAACTGTGCTCTGGCAGAGCTTGTGTGTGACCACAGTTCCCTGGGACCAGAGCAGCCAGGCACAACCCAGCAGCTGGTTGGTTTCCGTTCACTTCCTGACAACCAAGCAATGCAAAGCTGCAGAGATAATGCTTTATCTTAGTTTGTGAGGAGTGCCACGTAGTGATTACAGATCTCTAGTCAGCCTTTTACACCTCCTCCATCTGCCCTGGTTGCCTTTTGTTGTCCATCCCATCCCCTCATGTCCTGCTTCCTCTGGGGTCCCAGCCCTGGCCACTTTCTCCAAGCCCACCCTACCTGTGGGTTACTGAGCAATGCTTACACCCTCAACCTGCTTCAGCAGCTCACAATGGAAATCATTCTCTGAAGCATTTTCCATTTCTTTGCTTTTTATTCCCGTGACTCAAGCAATTTTGTTCTCTTTTGCTGTTTTGCTTTAGTATAATATTGCTCTTCTGGCCCATTTGTAGCTCCACTCTTAATTCCTTTGACAGCAGAAACTCTTCTGTCTCCCCAAAAGTATCTCTTCTCATATTTGCTCACCACAAGGAATTTTTGGTAAGCTTAACACCTTTCCATCACCTTCTTCATTTAAACTACATGTGTTATTTCATCAAGGAATATCCCAAAGCACTGTATGTGGGCTTCCAAAGATTTATCCTCTCCTTATCTCTTAAAATAGAGACAAAATAGAGAATTGTACATAGGCAGCCTCTATTAAAACATGCCCTTAATGCTGTTTTCCTTTCTCTTCAAACTCTATCCTTTATGGCTGTGTTTGGACATTCATCTCCCTGTTCATAGAAAAACCAGTTCAAGATCTGGACTAGAATTCTTCAGATTTTTTTTTTAAACTCTTTTTAGAGCATTTCATTCCATATCAATAAAGAAATTTCTCTCTGAATTTTGAATTCTTATCCTTGCGACAGGCTATCATGGAAAGATGGTACTAATAATGTACCATGTATTTAACCTTATGGCTCTGCAAAAACTAGTGCTATGATTTAAAATTTACCTTACACTGTGTTCAGAACTGTGTATTGAGGATTTCAAAATACCCCAATTGCTTATGTCTCTTTGTATAAACCTACTTCCTTTTATTGTCTCCCTGGTACAATCTTTCTTCTCTGTATTTCTTTTCCTCCATTTTTTGAGGTTCCAAAAAAATATTGTTGATCTAGTCTTTATGTGCTAATTTTTCCTTGCTTGTGCATTCTAGAACGCCTGTCTCTAGTGAGCCTGCTTTAAGGAATTCATTGGGTGGGAAAGCTCTTCAAAACTGTCAGTGTATTGATAAGTTTATTAAAATGTTGAGTTTATTATAACGTTTGTCCTTGGGCTCAATCCAGGCCTAGTGCAGTAAATGTCTTTCCACAAATTCCTATGAACATTTGACTAGTTAAAAAGAAAATGAATATATTTGCTTTATACCAAACACATCACATTTCATCCTGAGGATGTGGGACGAAGACCAGAGAGGGGAGAGGAAATACTTGTAGACTTCATGTTTGGTTAGTACACAGAAAAAGAACAGCCTAGGCAGAAGAAGGGCAGTTTCCCCACCTAACCTACCCAATGGGTGTGGGGCAGTCACAAGGGGAGGATTTCTACCTAGCAGTGAGATGCCATTTTGACAAGTGGCACTCCATGAATAATCAGCTGCTCCGGCAAGGAGTCTACTGCTGAGCACTTGGAGTATTTTCAGCAGGATAATCTTCACTCTGCAGTATGAAACCTGCCTTCAGACTGAGTCAAACGTGCTGTTACTACCAGAAACAACCACAGAAAAAAACAGAAGCAAACCGTTCTTTGCAGAGAATGTAAAATGGCCCTTCTTTAGACAGCAGAGCTCAATGTGTTTGCTCTTGTGATACCACTCTCAGGACAGGGTGGAGTTCAGGAACAAAAAGATCTGTCTGACTGAAGCCAAGTGTGCCTTGGATCCACCTTCTCTATAGGAAAGGTCTCACTGTGGCTGCTCCTCTGCGTCCCTGCCAAACAGCACTTCATGTTACAGGGAGGTCTACTGATTTCAGCCAAGTTACTGCCAGAAGAAAGTATCGCTCCACTCAGGGGAATGCACTCAAATCTGACTAATTTTCCTATCAAGCTGCTAACATCTACTGGAGCTCTTGATCTTTCTGTAATGTAACACATTAGTGACTTTATTTTTCTCCTCCTCTATTCCACATTTTGATTTCTATGCAGTAGGCACAAAAAGACAAAGTGATGTCAGCCTGGAACAAAGCATTTCCCTGGATGTGTATTTAAAAGAAAATTATTTCCTTCTATAATTCAGGCAACTATCACATACAGCAGCTTTCCTATCAAGCCAAATTTCACAAGAATTCCTGTTAGTGATGCATATTTATTCTACTTTCCTGTCTTTTTTGAATTATAAATACTCATTTCTCCTCTTCTAGGCATACTCATTAATCTGTTTGTCAACAAATTAAATGCTATTATCTTGCCAATGCTATTGTTTCCAACTGTCTAAGTGCATTGGTGCCTCCCCACTCACTGAACACAGGGATGCTGAATGTCCATTACTACAGAGTTTGTTTTCCAAACAAGACATAAAACTGAAGCAAGAAAAGATTTGTGATGTGTCGGCTGTGGATGCCCACTGCTGGGAGTTTTTAGAATATGTCTTAGAATGATTTGGAGGGAAAGGCACTTGGTTTAGACAATCCAGAATGCTAAACGTAGTGAGAGAATGGGAGTAGGATTGTTGAAGAGAAGGCTCTGAAGAGACCTTATTGTGGCCTTCTAGTACTTAAAGGGCTTATAAGAAAGATGGGGACAACCTTTACAGCAGGGCCTGTTGTGATAGGACAAGGGGTGATGATTTTAAACCAAAAAAGGGGAGATTTAGGCTAGATAGAAGGAAGAAATTTTTTAAAATGAGGGTGGTGAAATGCTAACACAGGTACCACCGGTAGATGCCCCATCACTGGCAAGTTCAAGGTCACATTGGATGGGGCTCTGAGCAACCTCATCTAGTTAAAGATGTCCATGCTCACTGCAAGGAATGACCTTTAAAGGTCCCTTCCAATCCCAACTATTCTATGATTCCATGCTGATGATAGACTTAAACACTGATGTCCCACTGGCTGGAAATGCAGTTTGGAGAGAGCCTGGCTGTGGCTGGGGTCCTGGATCAGTCAGCTCCTAGCCTTCTCCTGGGTCCCCATGTATGCCAAGGCAGAGATCAGGACATGTAACAGAGTGTGAAAGTCAAACAGTGAGGCACTGGGTGAGTTTAAGCACTGCCAGAGCCAGCTGGTATCTGAGCAGGATTCAAGGATGTTAATTTTGGATTTCATCACTGAAATTCCACCTATGCCCTACTTCAACTTCATGCCTTTCTGGATCTATTCCCCTGTGCCCTCATCACGGGCAGGTCAATTTGATGAACTGCTCAGTGATTCAGCCTGCACTAACTTTAAGAGCTAAGTGTTTTTGCCATCTTCAGGAGACAATCCTGAAACGAGCACTGCTTCACTATCTCAAATTAAGGCTTTGGTGATTGAAGTTTTTCCTAACCGATCTTCACCAATTCTCTGTTCCACACTAGCTGCTGAGATGGCAAACCCTTTTTTATGGCAGGCTTTTCTTGGTTATCGACTTTAACCTCAAGAAAGACTCAACTGGCACAGTAAGAGAAGACCTGGGAAGCAAGTTGAAGTCATATATTAAATAAGATAATAATTAAATTGTGAAATTAAATGTGTACAACAGTTGGAAAATCAGCTTTCATGTAATACTTCTGGTTTGATACTATTTGCCCTTTGGCTGTGAGTTCCTAGCACAGAGGAGTACTCACTCAGTAGCTGTGCCACTGCAGCTGCATGCTGTAAGAAAATTCATTGCAGTTCTCAAAAGTTGCTTTGCCTTGCTGTCTTCGTTATTAAAAAAAAAGGAAAGGGAAAAAGGCTTAAGGGAAGCTCAGAAGTTTTCTCAGGAACATCAAAACTAACACTTCTTCAATATCCTCATACATTTTATTCTTTACCTGCTGCGGCTGGTTGGTTATATCAAACAATAATTATTTTCACTATAGAAAAGAAGTGCTTCTAGCTGTGTGCCATGTGTTCTGTTTTTCTGAGTGTTCCTGGCATTGTCCCCTGGCCTATCATTATTACTAACTTCATGTTCCATTAATTTTACTCATCTTCCTTCTAGCCAAGAAACCTTCAGCACCCACGGAAGAATTAGAAGATGCCAGCCTGTCAGCATCTGAAGACAGTCCACAAGCCTTACTTGTATCTGAATCCACAGAATCCCCCCAGAAACCGACAGAAAGAAACCCAGCACAGCTTCCCAGCCCTCCGTTGCTCCCAGCTCCACCACCTAAGGCAATCTCCAAAATCACAAAGGGTGTAACAGGTCAGTCAGTACTGGTCAGTAAAGACTTCCCCATCCCTTATGTGTTGTGTGCCTACACAGCACAGTATATAATTTTTTTGTTGCATCCTTTAAGCCTATTGCTGCAAACTGCTGTGAACCAGGCCAGTTATAGGAGTGAACAGAACGCTAACGATTTCCATGAACTGAGCCCTTTGGCTGCCTGATAACAACACACTGATCTTTGTACTTCACATATTTACCTGAATCTCTCAGAAGATTATTTCTTGCAAGTCTATTGCACTAAACACATGTAAACCAAATCAATCAACTGCAAACATCTGCTGAATCAGATGCTGATATTGCCATAAAACCCAGGGAAGATTTGAATGCTTTCACCAGCTAGACTCCCGCTGCTGAAGCACAACAGCCAAGTTCAAGTCAATAGGTTCTGGAGAGGTTTCTGTGTGGAGGATGTGCTCTCTAGGGTATGTCTAAACTAGAGCTATGAAACCTGCTCTAGTTACACAGATCACACATAAGTGACACACCTGGCTCCCAAAAAGCAATCCTCTGTGCCAGACTTCATTGAATGTTTCAAGAGCAATTCCTCTGGACCTGATTTCCTAATGTATTGCCAATGTTGTTACATTTTCCAATATTCTGGCACTGCAGAAAAGGTGTTAAAGTGAATATGATTTTAGTTTGTTCCAATTTTAAGACCCCTACATATGGTAAAAGCAGTTAAAAGGGCCTTATTGCAAATTAGAATCAAGTCTTGACATCTGAATGTCAGACCTGTTGGATATTTAGACTTAAATGACAGCCATTATCTCAGCTCTGATTTGCATCCACACTGGCACAATGAATAGGGTTTTCAAAGTCATCAGGAAACAAAATACCAGAGGGGCATTGTGATCTGACCACTGGGGTTCATAGAAAATATTTAAGTTTTAAGCCTTTTTGAGGGAAATTACAAGTGTTTGTTTCCCATGGAAAATATCCATACTTTTTTCCATGCTTAAAAGCTATAAGTGTTTAAGTGGAAGCTGGATTCAAAATGCTCCTTGGGAGCTGCTGTTCAACGTTCTGTGCTACGGCTCAGGTTCTAGCCTTCCCCTTCCACCTTGCAACACGAACAGACACAACCAGGATACCCCTTTGGCTTGGCTGGGCTGAGGAGCAGGCCGTGCCCTGCCTGAGGGGTAGGCTATTTGGGAAACTTGAACCATAGAGGGTAATGAGATTACAGCTCCTCTGGGCATTTCACAGCATCTTGAGTCTAGATAATTTGCTGCTTAACCAAAGCATTTCCTGTATCTAAGATATTCCAAGTTTTGGTATTTCATTATAATTTAAATTTTCCACAAAGAACCACTCTTAGTTTTCTCAATGACTTCAATAACTACAGACCCTTTTTTAATAGTGATTATACGTTTGTTTGTTTTGGTATGGATGTGGAGGCAGTGGTAAGTTAAGACTAAATACCATCAATGAGTGGAAAGGAATACAAATGTATGGGGAAAGAGAAAGAGCAATGAAAAAGAAGATGAAGAGGTTGAAAAGCTCTTTTGTGTTTATTTCCTCCACCCTTAACCATGTTAGAGATGCTGTTAGCAGAGGAGTGAGGAATAAGCCAAGCACCAATTAATCACAGAGAAGAGGGGGGAGATGCCAAGACATCACTTTGCAAGATTATGCACTGAACAGCTGTCATTAGGACAAATAAGGTGTGATCTAACAAAACTCTCAACTCTCAATATTGGCCCAAGCTGCAATGAGGACAAAACTGGCCCTTGACCTGTTCCAGGAACAAGAAGATAAAATAAAAAGTCTCCTCCCTTCCTGCTTTGAGGTTGAGCTCAACCAAGGGTTCTTGCTCTGAGAGTCCACAGACACCCTCTCTCATTGTGCAGCAGTATAAAGTAACTTAAAAGGTGTTTTTTTTCACCCCCTTAGGCCATGATTCAATGATTGATCATACATATCCTCTGTGCACCTCCACAGTAGCATATAATCAAAACCCCCTTGAGTGCTGAAAAAACATCTTTGCTTAGCAGAGGTCAGCTGAGTCATGGCTGCAGCAGCCATCCCAATCAGTGCAGGAGAAACAAGATTTTATTGTGGAATCAAATCTCCTCATTAAAGGATACTCTCCTCCTCACCCCACAAATGTGAAAAAGAGACCAGGCTTAGTGTTGTCACTCTCAAATTTGCAATGTTTGATTTTGATTATGGCTACAGGAGCTCTTCTTCCTGCTTGTGCTTTTGCAGCTGTCCTCAGTAATTCTGCCCTCCAGCCCCAGATGCCCAGCTCTGTTCACAGCACTACCCTTATTGCCAGCAGTGAACTTAAGAAAATGCATGTATTTGGTAACCATTATGCTAGATGTTGTGTCTGAGAGGAAAGAGTCAACCACTGAAGTTAATATTCAAACCTACTTTGGTCCCCTCCAGTTTTCTAGTAAGTTACCCCTCTAATAGGAACCAAGTTCTTTTCACATGGGTGTTTCAGGATAATCCTGGCCTGAATAGAAGTTTTTCTCTGCTGTGAACTGAAGGATTTTTCTCAAAAGTAAGTGAAAAAAAGTAAAAATGGTCTGTGAAAAGAAAATTGTACAAAAGTTGCACAAGCTGTGCCAGTTTAAATTCCTGTTTAAAACACTAGGTGGCAACAGGAGAAAAGAAATACTCCAATTTGAAGCACTCGTTGCCTGCACTCAGCCCAAGCTATTGGTGTAAACAAAGCCATATGCCAGAGACATGCTTGGGACAGAGATATAAGGGAAAGGGGAAGAGAACTGCAGAACAGAAACACAAATCAGCATCTTTTTCAGGCCAGATGTTCCATTATCTAAAGAGTGTGAAACTACTAAATTTACAACCAGGGAAACATCCACTGTGGTTTGGACTCAGGTGCTAGAGAAATGTATACATCAAAGTCTAATTTAAAACAAAATGCTTACAGTGCATAAAAAAAGTCTGAATCTGGAGGTAAAAAAACATTAGATTACCCCATCCTTCTTTCCACCCTTCTTTTTTCTTCTTAGTGCTCAATACCACATCTTTCATTTGGATTGCATTTGGCAAGTTTTGTTATGTAAATGTTATCCTCATATTATAATGTTTTTGGCATTTCCTCAACTAGCATATGAAAGACAGAGATCTAAGCTGTGCAGGAATCACAGAGGAGGAGATAATAGACACTGGTACATTCTGTCCTGACCGAGAACCACAGTGCATAAATTTTAATACAGTATGCCAGAGTCCAGCTGAGAAAGTGCTAGATTGGAAAGCCACTGCAGGGCAAGCCGTCGGTGGCTGGAAGGAACAGTACTGGCAATCAGGAATGCAGTGGTGGGCTGGGAAAAAGGAGAATCTTACACTGTGGGAAAGAGGGGAAGTGGAGAAGGCATCTATTTTGCTAGATCAAAGATCTGGATCTACGCAGTATGAGCCTTTTGAATTCAGATAGCTACTCAGCTGAATCAGTTACCTCCGAGCATGAACAAAACATCACCATTTTCCTCTGTGCCACAGAAAAAATTAATTTCAGTACAAATTCTGTGCACAAAAAAATAAGCAGCATTTGCACAACCTCTTACCCTCTTGTGTTTTGACCGCAGGAAGTGAAATGGATGACCCAGCCATGAAATCTCCTCCTTCCACCATCTTGAAGAATTATGTCATTGTTGGTTCCTCCCAAATCTCAGGACAAGCTGCCCTCTTTCATCCCTCTGGCCAGAAAAGTTCAGATCCTCATGCCAGAGGACAGGTAACAACACCAACTGGTTCCCCTCACCTGGCTGCCGTCCACCTGCCTTTACCTCCCAGCAGAGTCATTGAGGAACTCCACAGGGCTCTGGCCACCAAACACCGGCAGGACAGGTACCTACAGCCTCTTGGCTATATGGGTGCATGAGGAGAGTCATTCCACTAAATCGTTTTTCTTGGTAAATGTCCCTACCCTGCTATTAGCATTTTATTTACCCCTATAGCTTGGGTTTGCCTTCCTCTTGATGTCACTGCTTTGAGCATCCATCCTCCGTTAAAGTGCTTAATTTGGCAGTTACTTCAAAGTATGTTCTTCCTTTCTAAGGAGGCAACTGTGACACTGAAGTAGGTTTGCAAACAGGTAGAATCATTTGACTTGACGTATTGCAAAAGAAAATCTCCCTGCAAGACACCATGTGAGAGTAGCTAAGACATATGCTGCTCTAAGTATCTGTACTCTACACATGAGAAATGCTACTGGTTCACTATATGTCTCTTGGCTTAGACATGAGCATATATGGTATCCATTTTTAATACAAATGCTTTTGTGGGAGTACACTGGGTCCTTGGTCTGGTTTTCATTATAAGCCCTCCTGTGTATTAGAGGAGGACAGAGATAACCTTTTCAATCATAGAGCTGTGGAGTTCAGCTGGTAACATTTCTCAATTCCATAACAACTATTGCCATGGGGAATCTATTCATATGATATTATTTCCAGGCCCTGTTAAATCTTTGTCATGTTCATAAAATATCAGAATGGCAATATTTCATTCCATGTACGTTTTACATTAGAAGGACATGCTGTGTGGTTTCTTTAAATCACTGCAGTGTAGCATGTGGCTATATATCAAAGAAATACCTTAGTCACCACCTTTCCATGCCTTATTTTTATGACAGACATAGGAAAGTAGATCCATGTTAGCCATTCTCAGCAGAGTCTTGAGAATGCCATCCTGTGCTGTCTCATGTTGAACCCTCTGCCCTGGCCTTTATGAGCTACAAGGCATTCTGCTCATTCTCATATATAAGTTCTCATATATAAGTTCCTACTGTGGCAATAAAATGGTCTTTTGTAAAAACTGGGCTGTGCACCTTTCACCCACAGCTTCCACGGAAGAGAAAGCAAAGGCTCTCCAAAAAAAAGAGTGGATGTGCGTCCATCCAGAACTTCTAGCATTGAGCGCAACAAGGAAAAGGAGAACTCGCTGGGTTACAGCAGCGATTCAGAAAACAAGCGGAACTCAGTGAAAGAGTCAGATGAGAACAAAGAAAACTTGATCATGAACTCAGAGCTCAAGGATGACTCTGTTTTTTATCAGGATGAGGAAGTTTTGAATGACTCTGTTATTTCTGGTAAGGAAAGTCACTTATATTCTAAAGATACATTATTGCAGCCTAACAGAACACTCTAAACAACGCAGCATGCAGCAGAAAATCTCAAGGACTATAAATTGCTCTATTGTCACATCAACTTTTTCAGGGAAACCTGGTGAAAAGCTTAAGTTAGATTTGAGTCATAGTGACTGTGATTATGTTTGTCTTGGTAGGTACTGCGTACTAAGGTGACGTTTGGAGTTGATAAGCCAACGTATCACTATGCTTTACCCTTTCAGCCACTATGTGCCCTTTATACTACTCTATAGGAATGGTGGCAGACATCTCACTGGCAGTTGGCAAAGTTTTCTGTATATTTGGTGCCGATGCTATGGATGTTTTGGAAGCATCCCATTTTAGGACTATTATTCCAGTGCAGTAATGGTACAGTGAAAAGTGGAAGAGACCAATGAATGTAGGAAGGACAAACACCCAGAAAAAATATCTTAAGGAAAAATGTTGCTCTCCATTTGGTGCATTTTACCCTTTCTTGAGACATATGGGGAATGCACTGCATAATCCTGAGCAAGATATTGAAGATACTGAAACCTACTATTTGAAATATTGGCTACAAAACATGAAATAAAAATAAATCACACTGAACAGAAAACTTTTTCCCCTTAACTATAAAATTTGATAAAGAAAACATGTGTACATATAAATCTTACTTCATACAATGGCTTATGTATCTGGCATGATTGGTTGTGTGTTATGACTGGGTAGGCCATGCCTGCTAGAAATTTAGAGAAATAATCTCTGATAGTAGAAAAATTATTAAATACATTTTTTAATAATATATGAGTACTACAAAGATGGAAAAGCTTATAGGACTAATTGGTGAATATAATGAGGTGCGGCTAACACTTTCTTGAGTGTTTTAGTGAATAAGATTAACAGCCCAAATTTTAAATGTCAAGTGCCAGAACCACATAACAATAACTGGGGAAACAAGTCTGTATGGTGTGCTAATAACAGACATGTGTATGCAGACAGCCAGTTAGATACCTTATCTGAGAGGTTAAAAAAGATTTGTTATGATATTAGGTAGTGTGGAGATTATACACAGATTAGTATTTACCTAAAGATGTACACCAAGGGCAAAGAAAGCAAACAAAGATGGTTTATCATTTGATAAAGAGGTCCCAGATATGAATACGATCCCTTTTTCTATGCAAAAGGCTTTCCAATTTCAATAAAAATAACTTTTAGGAAGAATTTCTTTGTAGCTACACAGCCTTCTTCCTCATAATTAATCTCATTCTTTGGCATTTGAGTCTCTTCACACTTGGACTTCAATCTCTGCACCAAGAAGCCTGTTCCATACAGCCCTAAAAGTCAGTCATAAGACTTAAGGTTTATGCATAAGACAATCTTATTTAAAATGACTGAAGATCATTTTGGACTGCCCGTCTTTGCAGGTTTTAAATGTCCATTTACAAACAATTTCTTGTACAGGCCTGGTGCTTGCTCTGCTGGTGTTTAAGTTCAGACACATTTTAGGAACACAAAAAAACCCCATGCTACACAAAGTTTCAGCTGTTTGATGTCTGAGGAGGCTGTCACAGACAAGTACTATGCAAGCTGGGCAACACAGCCACTTAAGCCAGACAAGTCCTGGTGTGGAGTGGTATAACCTCAGCCCCTGAAGAGACAACAGCTCTGGGGATGCCATCACTTCCCCTCTACTCAGCACAAGCTGGGACATAAACAAGGCATTTCTGCTCTTGACACCGGGTGGCACTGCTTGTGCCAGCGTTCATTCAAATGCACCCGTTTGCATTTCAGAGAGGAACAAGAGGTGCAGTGGATAGCAATAGAATAAGTCCTCGGAAAGCTCCAGATTGTTTCTAGTTTAAAAAATCTGTTCTGGTTTGCAAGTCAGGAGGTAAAACTATCCATTAATCTGAAGTTGTTTTACAATTAGCATATTGCCTTAGTATGTCACCAAGTGCAACAGTGCAACAGCCCCACGGTTACAGGGAAAGTGGGACAGACTGACAGGCTACTCTGGAAAAAGTGAGGAATTGTACCTTGGCTTTCCATTAGCACCCTGCTCAATAAATTATTATCTGAAACCTTTAAAAACACAAGGCATGGCAGTAGTCTTGTGGATAAGCTTAAAAAATAATGGAACTAGCACGTAGCATCCAACTGGTAACTAGTGCAAGCGAGGTCTCTCCATCAGCTTGCAGTATTAAAATTTGCCTTTTGCTTTACAGAAAGAACAGTAAACATACAGGAAGTTAAATGTCATGATTCCTCACAAAACAGGAACTTTTGTCAGGAACCTGCAGACCAAGCATGAAAAAGGGTGTGAATTTTCAAAGCATTTATTGTTGACCTAGCTGAGCTTCCATAAATCATGAGACAAGCCACAGCCAAGATCCTGCCTGAGATAGTTTGGTCATGGGGCAGACGGGCATTGAACATGCCTTATTAACCAGGAAAAATAACCCTTAGGAAGAAAATACTTAAGAGTAAGGGTATTTGCAGATTCACTTTCTACTGAGATAGTGATCAGGATGGAATTTGCCTCAGGGTGCTGAAAATGTATGTGTGGAAAACTAGTTTGGCTTTATTTCCTCTTTGTTCTCTGCTTTTGTTTTATTTATTTGTTTATTAATCCTGAAACATCAGAGAAGGGTTTCTGCAGCAGGTGGAATAACAGAACTGGCCATCAGTGGGCTGGTCAAGATGAAAGCAGAGGAATTACACAGTGTTTCCTGGTATGGTTTCCTCAAGAGGGTAACATCATTTCCCTCCTTTCACTTTGTTGGGCAGATATTATTTTTCAGGAATTAACCAAATTGGTCAGGCATGGCAAACGGCTCCTTAGACTAGCAGATCAGCTTAATCCAGATCTCTTGCATTTTTATTTGGTGAAATACCCTAAAGATTAATCAGGGCCCAGTGCATATGGACCATGGGCGTGGCTATAGCATAAGCCTTTTAGAAATCCAGACATCTGGATGAAGTGAGCACAGCTTATCCTGTGTGGGTTACATGCTCTCCACTCCGCTAATACAACAGCTGGATTTGGGTTAAAGTTGTGATTTTTTTCAGATATGATTTGTGTTTTTAATTTCACAAAGTGGTAGACTATTTTTAAGTGTACAGCCGAGCAGCCTGGGAGCACTCAAGGCCATAAAAAGCAGCTTCATTTTACTTTGTCTCAAGCAAAATATTGCATTGTTCCATCTCACTGTGAAATACAAGACTCGAGGGCATACTCTGGGCTAGCTTAAGCCAATGGCTCCACATCCGCTTCAAAACCTGACTTCTTGCTAAAAGGTCCAGCCTTTGAATTGCAGAGCATTGCTTTCAGCTGGCCTTCAGTGAGATGAGGGACAGCAGAAAATGAGACCTGACCTCGTCTGAGCAAATAATCACTGTGATTCTAGCCCTTGCCCTCCCGCAATTTAAAGGTCAGGTATAGAACAGCACAGCAAGCAGGTTACAACAGCCTGAAGGGAGCAGGGACAGTCCTGCATGCTCAGATCTCAGCTGTCACCTGTGCATGGGAGAATAACCACTTAAGGTGCATCTCCTAAAAAAGTGTTTACTACACATGTAGAGCTCCCTTGTTTCCTTCTAAGCAGAGACAGAGATGTATACCTGTGCTGTAGTGTATACATATATTGCTTTCACTGCACTCAAGAAGCACTGAACTGCCTGCAAATGCACATGGGCGATAATCGTGCTCTGGAGACATTGGTCTTAATGTGCATGTGCAGCCTCTCCTCAGCAACCTCCTGACACAGCCAAATTCCTCTTACCACCTGGGTAAAATTTCCAGGTGAAAATGAGAACAAGTTCCGGGATACCTGGGTGTGTGCCCTAAATGTACTTCAGATTGTTTCCAGAAGGAATTCTGTTGGTTCCTGTGCTGTACGGATCGAGCACTGCAAACACCCACTCTGCACCTACTCCTAGTGTGGTGGAAGCTTGGAAAACCCTGACAGAGACCCAAGTCTGGGGTTTGTGAGCCAAACATTTCATATATTCAGTTAGCAGAAGGCTCTGTGTGGCATCAGCCAAACCATTTAACTTCTTTACCCATCTGTTAAATGTATGTCTACTACTTCACAGAGGGCTGTGTGGTTTAATTTAATTAATGTTCGTAACAGACTTTGAAAGCATTAGGAGGAAGGTGCTAAACAAGGGCACAGCTTTTAGACTCTAAGTGAGGTTTTGAGCTGATTATGGTTTATAAAATGCTTAATTTTAGATCACTGCATCTATCAAAACACTTGCCCCTCCTCACACAGGGACACCATAACTACTCTCTGCCCATCTTCCCAACATGTATGTGTGGGTGTGGTACAGACTCCTCCCCTCTGCATAAAGAAATTCAAGATCAATAGTGATAATAATAATGTAGGTCCACAGATCCCTAGCAAATAAAACCTCAATACTTGGGAATGAGAATCTATTTAGGATATAGAATCTTGCCAACATCCTTTAAAAAATAGTTTAATCCTATATCAAATGCCAAACAAAAATACCAATTAAATGTCATTTTCTTTAAAAATGAAGTGACCTTTTCTAGAAAAGGTGGAGCATTAAATTAAAAAAAACCCTTTAAAGTAAATGCAACCAAACCAAAATAACCTCCTATTACCCACTATGCTCCCAAGATGAAGCAATTACTAAGATTTAACTGTAGTTCCTGTGTACTCCAACAATACTCCAAACCCCAGCTGCCTGGTGGTACTCTGCAATGGTAATTTTCAGACTCCACTGAAGTCCTGGACTGGACACCAGAAAAGCCAGTACAGCACAGCAGTGGTGTGCAGGGATCTGGTGTAAATTTACTTGCTTACAACACGTCTGTGACAAGATTGCTTGAAGACTGCGGTCTACCAGTATGACTCAGCAGCTCACTGGTTTTAATAGCACTTCTTTCTTCTTTTCCCCCCATTATTATCAAGCTACCCCTCATCAAATATGGACATTACTCCAGGCTTTCAGTCTGCATTTGAAATAAAGATGGCTTTCTACTTTACAACCATTTTATTGTGTACCTTTTCAAACACATGGAAAAATGGTTTTATAAGCTCAGAAGTCCAATTCTCATTTGTTTAGCCTGCTGAAGCCTAAAGAGTTACACCAGAGACACAGAAACACCTACACTCAAACACAGTTCCCTCTAGTAAGAGTGAAAGGACATTTCTAATGTCATCAGAGGGGCAACATCAAGGGCTCAACATCCAGCACACTGAAGAGCTGTAGACTCTTACTCAAAATGTTGTTGCATGTGCTCCTATGAGCAGTTCTTTTGCAATGGCCATGGTTTTGGTTGTCTAGTTTGATGGAAAACATGTGTTATCATATTTTTACAAGAAACACAACAGGTCGTGCAATTGCAGTATTTGTGTCTCTTATTGCCCAAATGCCCAATTAAGTTGCCAGCACTTTGAAAATCATCATAAAACTTGGCCCTTTTTTCATTCCTTGGAGTATTTGCCCTTACCCTCTTCAGAGGCCCAATGTCAACAGTTAGTATCAATTGCTAAATGAAATTTTGTCAATGTCACACTAGACAGGATGTGGACATACATTTAGTGTTAGAGTTACACACAGTGTCTCATCACAACTCTGACTAATTTCTGATGCCAGAAAAACAGAATGACATTTAATATATATACATATTTATATATGTGTGTTTGTGTGTGCATATATACATACACGCCAAGCAGCAACTTTGATTGTTTCAGTTCCCATTGCCTACTCCTGGTTCTACCTGGTGACCCAGAGAGGAAGGTGGACATGTCCCGGCCACTCCTGTCACTGAGCAATTGAGTCCTTCTGCAAATGAACCACTGAAGGGTTCAGGAAATGGGGATTGCTCTGGGCTACAGGGATGCTCAGAGGCCTGAAGCAAGATACATAGCCTTTGAATTCTAAACTCATGACATGAATCATGTCTCAGCTGCAAATACTTTTCACTTGAAAGCATTACTTTCTTATAATGGATAACAAAGATAGCAGAGGAATGTGATCCTTCTGCATTTGCAAGCAGTTTGGTGCCTGAGCTCTGCACAACTGCTCATTGCACACTAATGTGCAGACCACCATCACTCTATAGGTTTCCTGCTCTTCATATGTTCATGTTTTATCTCCAGGAGCTGTCTTTCTAATAACTTTCTTTTCAATGCATGTCCCAGGTACTTTGCCAAGAAAATGCAAGAAAGAACTGCTGGCAGTAAAACTACGAAACAGACCAAGTAAGCAGGAGTTGGAAGACAGGAATATTTTCCCAAGGAGGACAGATGAGGAAAGACAGGAAATCCGGCAGCAAATTGAAATGAAACTCTCAAAGTAAGTCTAAGAATGGGGAGCAACCTCCCTTTACAATGGAGCGTCCTCTGAGTACTGTCAAATCAGACATTGTCACCCACCCCCAAGCCCATTTACTGCAGTGAATCATACACAAACTAATACAGCACGTTGTCAGCTGTCAATCAGCCCCAGGAAAAAAATCTTAGCTCCCTCTTCAGACAGGATTCCCTTGATTTCAGTAGAAAACAAGACAGAAGTCACTGCAGGAGACAAAATTCTGCCAAATCTACCTGCAGCTCCACTGACGTAATCAAGATTTTGAGCTCCTCAAGAAAGGCTAGTGCTTTAACAAAACCAAAAATTGAATTATTTATTAAATGGATTTTGCTTTGTGAGCACTCTCTGAATTTGAGGATAAAGGTAACTATTACAGCTGCATATTTACTTGACAAAGGGAGAGCTGCTGTATGTCTTGGGGGCTGTATTTCTGCTTTAAGGAAGAAGCCACTCCAGCAGCATTGCCCTCACAGGGTGAGGTGTTTGTGTAACCCCAGCTGCAGGGACAGCAGGGATGGTCTGGTCTTGATCAGTAACCAGGGCAACAGGGTAGAGCTACGAGAGAAATGGCATTACTGTAGTGTGTAGCCTAAAGCAAAGGTTTAAGGTAACTGTGAGGCTCAGACTGCATCATTTGGTTTTTGTGTGTGTTTTTTTTTTTAAGAGCTACATTTGGATATCTGCAAACATGAATATTTTAGATGAAACAAAGTGGATTGTTAAATAATCTGCTCTGCCTGCCCACACTGGGACAGTGAGCACTGCTCACCGCCAAAATGCTTGGAATCAAATTGAGAAACATGAATAGAAAGTTCATTTTCAAGGCTTATTAAATATTAAATATCTTAGGCTTCTCCTGAAAGAAACATTTATTGATATTTTGACTAGCTCATTCATGTGTGTGCATTTGTTTAAACTTCACCTCAAGGGGACAGGGAATGAGGAGCACGCATATGGATCAGAGCACAAGAGTTTATGGAGGAAAACACTGCTGCCATCACCACACTTGCCCTCAGCTAAGGAATGAGCTGCTGAGTGAACACAGATGAGATTTTGGGTTCACCCCACAATACCCTTGCAATGTTGGAGATGAAGCAATCACCTTCCTCCAGTCTCAGTGATTGTGTCTAATCTTTGCAGCATGGTAGCACTTCACATCTGAAGTGCATTGTGCTAGTGTCTGCACAAGGCAGAGCAGATGACAGTTCCTGACCCAGAACACCCAGGTACATCCCATACTGACTTCTAGTGTGAAAGGTCTAATGGATTTGCAGCTTCAGGTGGTGCAACTATGGGCTTTATCCCTTTCCTTTCATTTACCATTTAGCTAGCTTAATAATGAGCCTAAAGAATTATTTTAAAGGAGGCACACCTAAAGTCAAGTGTCAGTACAAGGACTTAAAAAGGAAACTGTCCTACTGGTGAAGAAAAGGGCTGGCCATTACTAGAAGCTAGGAAAAGTACTGTCTATAGGTAAGAAACCTCCATACTGTCTGCTGTGGTCTTAGAGCAATCTCTGGTGCAGGCCATTAGTCCCGTTGGTACTATCTAGAGGATGGCTAAGAGCCATCTTTGTTCCAAGTGCTGGAAGACAGGCTTTCATTCAGCTCCTTCCTCCTGGAACGTGGAAGATTCAGTGCATCTCAGGGAACAGACGGTGCAGAGATTACTGGAATAGTGGAATGGCAAAACAGATTGGAAGCATCTCCCACACAACTTCCAGCACATATGTGCCCTGGCAGAGCTCGGCTCAGCTCTTAACTCATCCACCAGAATAGAACATGACCGTGCAAACAAGCTCAGGTGGTGGATACGTACAGGAGAATATTTACACCAGGAAAAGAAAGTATGTGTCAAAAAAAGAAAAAAATAACCCAACAACAACAAAACCAAGAACCACACAAAGTAAAAATGAGTACTGATAAAGGTCAAAGAATCAAAGCCCTGGAGATATCCCTCAGGAGTTTCTGACTAGGACTGGCTAGGTCTCACCCCACAAAACCCAGACCACCTCTGAGTCCCTACTCAAGGCACAGCCCGGCAGTAGAGTGTAAATGGAACCACACTGGGAGGAGTGAAATTCCTGGATGAGGTTTTGAGGTCTTTCAATCCATTCATTTTACTGGTACTTATGCAGTAAAAGTCTCTTTGTGACAACTTGGAAGTTTATAGCTAAGGAATGTACTGCTAAGTGTTCAGGTGTGACATCCTGACTGGGACCTGGGATCCAACAGGAATGTCTGTTCTCTCTATGATTTTGCCACTACATATGCAGGTAAGAGCATGTTGCTGCTGCTGCACGAGTAACACTGTGATAACAGCAATGGCACTTGCCAGCTCAGTTATGAATTTACATGCACCTACCATCAGGCTACAGACCTGTACTTCAGCACAAAAGAATAATCTGCAGATGCATTAGTGAGTTATTCAGTGGCTGCCTGCATGAGAATGGCAAGTAAACAGGCACTTGTTTTCAAGATCAATATTTTTCAGCACATTTGTAGGGATTTGAAAGTCGATGGCTGTCTAGCAAGTTGTCTCAGTCCCACAGCTCACACAGCCTTGCTCTGTACTCTGGAGGGAAAGCTGTGCTGATGTATGTAATGTGCAAAACACACCAAATAATAGTGTCTATATAACTTCAGGAATGGGGAGACAAAAAAAAATAATATTCCCTCAAAATTGCTGTATTTTTTAAACAATTCTGGTTGTAATACATTTCAACAGTAGTTGTGAACCTTCTGAGAAAACCAAGTCTGTGCTATCATGTTGATGAGTGTTTATAAAGACAAACCTAAAATATCTTTTTTTTTCCTCCATTTTCCCCACTCATTCCATCTCAAAACAGAGATTAAGGAATTCTGTTATATCTTTTGGGTCAGACTCTACTTTTACAGCATTGTATGCCCACTGACTTTTTGACACTGACACTGCTTTATTAATGACTGACAGCAGCGTGGGTACAGATTCAAGCATTCATTTCCTTTGAAAATTGTATTTCCTATATTTCATGCTCCCAGCCAATTTAGTCTACCACTTGTTGCCGTGGAAACATGCACTTCTCCCTCATCCTCCATACAAAATGGCAGCATTCCATTTTCCCAGATTCCCCTTTCCAGTAGCATTTCTCTTACTAATTCATGTGTTCCCAGTGCCCCAGGCCATGGTGTACACTTGCAATATTCTACTGTGCATGCGTCAACAGGGCTCCCAACAGGTCCTGGTTCCCATTATTATCTGTTTGGAGCACAGATAATAAGCCCTCACTGGAATTCAGTGAATTGAAAGCTCTTTGTGTCAAGAGGCAGAGAAGACATTTGCAAGTACAATTATTTGCAATAACTGTTTTCTGCCTTACAGAAACACTTTGTTGTAGAAGGGGTTTAAGCTGAAACCTGTGGGAGTAAAATAATTGCTAGACTGAAGAGTGACGCGGGAAAAGGTTGTTTAAGTTTGATATCTGACTATTTAGGAAGTTAATGTTTGAGCTGCCTGGGTGGCTGGTACTTCTCAACTATGCCTTGTAAAACCACAGTTGAAAACACACCATTATTACTTAATGTTGCAATGGAAACAAATTCACAGAAAAGATTATACTTATAATTTTCACTTTGTGTTCTGTTTCACCTCCTTGGATATTTGCATAAGTAGACAGGATGCATTAAGAGGCACTTAAAAGATCATGGAGACAGAAATTCAGAGACAGAAATGTGAGCATCAAAGGAGTCAGACAGGAAAAATGATGCTTTTGTGGACACAAAGCAGAACCAAAACTCAAGCACCTAAAACTGATCTTTACCACATTGAAAATCTTGTCATGGGTAAGTGGATCACACTGGGGCAGAGTTTCTTGGCAATGCAAAGTGAAAAAGGAGATATCTTTATTCAGTACTTCACCACATCTGGAAATCTGTAGCTGTAGTGCTGCCCTGAGGTTCTTGGAAAGGCATTTTTGAGTCGACTTGCCCAGAAACTGCAGACTTAGCTAAACGTACACCCAGATTAGACCCTGTTTTTCACCTCGTCCTCACGTAACAGAGCATGAAGTTCACAGAGCTGCTGGAGATAGAACAATACCAAGCAAAGAGCATTTCAGCTTGGCAGCATAAAGTGTGACAGTTCAACACAGAGCAATCGTAAAGGAAAATTTTACATAACAAGCTGTGCCCCATTTCCCCAAGAAGGACATGTCCAGTGCCACTTCCTGACAGGAATGTCTCAGTGTAGCTTGCTCACTGAAAAGACATTGGCCCTCCAGACCGAGAGATCCAGTGGGAAACTGGGCTGAATCCACAGAACTTTGGGGAACATTTTATTTGATTTGACCAAAAAGCAGCGGGGTATGAACTACTAGTAGCCCTAATGCAGAAATTAAGTAGATACTGAAGTGAGCCCAGTGTAGAGACTAGCCTAAATTCACCTGGAGATTATTAAGGTTTTTTGATGAAGCTCCAGCTGTGCTCCAACTCCCACTCACTGAACTAGAAATCAGGGAACTGCCCTGGTTTCAGGAGGCTGGGAAGACTTGACACAGATTTATTCCAGAGACAGAAAGGCAGGGGCAGGCACAAAGAAGAGATCAGCCTTCACTGCTAATTAGCTGTGTACAATTTAATGCATTTGATTCTTCTTTGGCAGGAATCATCCAGGTTACCTTGTCACTGATGTTAAAAATAGCCCCAGCGAGCACAGCGTGGGCGTCTGTGAAAGCCTCAGCTCCTTGCAAGAGACAGGAGCTATATATAGAGCTACAATTTAATTCCGTGGGCGTGTGTGTAAGTCGAGGGAGTCTCCCTCCCATTCTCCTTGCTCTACACTAGACAGCAAGATGAGATGCTGGCAGCAGGGACCAGCTCGTGGGGGTTGCTGCTGGAGATTTGCATGTAGCTGTAGTATCTTATTAACAGCTTGCACGGTGCCCGAGTGATTTTTAAACCTGGGGCTACGTGAGGATTTGGGATTTTTTTTCATGTGTTGTCCCTTGTCCTTTAGCAGATTCCTTTTCAGGAATTAACATTCCTCTTTCAGGCTGCAGAAAAGAAAAATATTGTGGGAGGCAAGGAGGGGAAAGGACTAGAAGAATGGGGGAGGTGCAGATGATAGCTGAGATTTTTTTATAGCTGCCTCCAGGATTTAGATGTCTGGATACCATAGGTGTTAATATTCCCTCTGCCCTTCCTTGGTGTCAGGCAGTGACATAGAGTTGGGCACCCTGCTATGTACCCAGTGACAGACAGCACTGGCCTTCCAGTCAAGGGGGCTGAGGTTTAGCGTCTGCTGCCAGAGTTACTCTGAAACAGTCTTCAAGGATAAAAATCAGAGGGAAAGGGAGAAAGCTCAAGTTTTGTTAACGTCTCCAAGCAACAAGTCAGTTTAGCATCCTGTTTATAGGGCTTTTCAGGTCCAAGGTAGCTGCAGTGCAGCTCAAATACATGTATTAGCAGAGGTTCAAGTACATCTGTACATGCCATACCTTGACTTCCCTGTCCCTTTCTCATAAGGGCTGAAGAGCTCTTAGGAAAGACAGCTTTTGTTCCCTTTCAAGTATTACACTTTCAGAAACAGAATGAACCTTACTAATGTGAATCCTTGGTCAGCAAGTAACAAACCTAACTGCCCTGAGTACATGATCATGATGGATCCTCTGGACAGAAGCTCTTTAAACAGAGGTGCTTGCTTGCTTGAATAATGAAGCACAGCGCATGCGCAATTAATGATGGAGCACCCTATCAGTTCCGGGCAAGAGCCATGTTCTGCAGCTGAACCAGAAACAGCAACTTGCTATCTTAGACCAGAATTTTTGAACACACTAATATATTGATAAAGGGTTGCAACAGAGAGGACTTAGTCCTGTGTGTTAGTTTTCAATTTGATCAACATGCACGACTCAAAGCTTCTCTCAGTGTGGGTTGGTATCACTCAGGGTTCAGCACGCACCTTGTGCTGCAAATATTGGATATCTACTCTGTGCAAACACGGGCGAGTGTCGATGCAGGGGGCAGTTACTTCTGCCCAGGGACAAGAAAAAGTTCCACATGCCCAGGGCACAGCTGATGAGAGACTGTGTTCTGGGAAGACACTAACTCCTTGCACTGCTCTGTTCTACTTCCCTGGGTTCAGTACCAGGAATTCATAATCGAACATGTTTGCCACAGCACAGTGAAGGCAAGGGCAGCAGGTCAGTGCACAGCAGGATGGGAGGAGCTGAGCAGCAGGTGTAAAGACAGAGAGGAATATCCAGGGCCTTTTCTGGGACACAGAGTCAATTCCTCAAATAAGTCCTCCAGCAAAAGTGACACACGGGAAAATAGAAATAAAAAACCCCCCAGAGTTCAAAAAGCTGTATCACAAGGGAGCATAGTTTACGTAAATAAACTTGCAGGAAAACTGCTAAAGCAAGTGTAATTAAACAAGGGAAAAACATTTTAGAGGAGAAAATAGTGCACTTGTTTTGCCCCACCAAACTGCCTACAAAGAGCAGCACGTGTCCAGGCCCGGTCCTCTCACAGAAACAAGCCATCCACACACGCCCCAGCCCTGCAAAGTGACAAGCTGTCATAGAACAAAACGGAAATCTGCAGAAAGCCAATAATGCCCTGTAATGCCTCACTTTACACTGGATTATCATTCAGGTCCTTAAGCTAGTTTGGATCTGTAGCACAAGCAATTACGGAAAGAAATTACTTTAATTTAATTTGCAGAGCTTAATCAATAGGGACCAAAGTAAGCTGCTCTGGTTGCCACAGCCATTTGTGCTGTTTTATTACAAAAAACCTGACCAGAACAAGGTGCTGTAGCAGTTGTGAGCTACTGATAATCCAAGGGTTGGGCAGGGATTCAGGGATTCAGGGTGGCAGCCCTCACCGTTTGTGGGGATGGTCGCTGGGTTACTGAGATTATTTGGGATTAGTTTTTTTTGGTTTAGATCTGCCAATGAAATTCAGCAAAAATGTTTTATGCACTTAAAGCCAAGCATGTAATTCCCTGTAGTTGAAACAGAATCAAGATAGGATGAACAGTGTGTACCTGAAAGGCTATGAGCTGGTATAAGCAAAATCTCAGCCAGAAGGGCATTTGGCTGCATGTTTTTCAGTTTTAATATACTCAATTTGAGACTTGCCACTTGAAAGCATATAAGAACAAAAGAGAGAGAGAGGGATTGAGGGATTTTTGGTGTTTTGTTGGCTCCCCCCACTAAATCCAACCAAATTTATATGCAGACTGGATATAAAAGAGTTTCACCGTAACTGTTGCTGTGAATTGCCAGCAGAATACCTGAGTGGATAGAACTCACTTCTCCCTCCAAATCTGTAGTGTGGCTTTTAGTTTGGAGGAGGGAAGAGACAAAGCTTTCTTACTGTATGGTGTCACATTTGCACACCCCATACCTGGAGGGCAGATGGCCAGTACCACAGCACTATCACAACTCTGATTAATGGGGTGGTGGTGTCAGATGAGTCATCTGCACCTCTGCGTGAAGAACTCGAGCATATTTTTGGACTCTCTTCCAGGAACTGGCTTACTACGTGTGATCCAGGGAAACTGCAGTTCACACAGCCCAGTTTCTGGCCCTCCAAATGCTGTCAGAGTTACTACAATTTCTTCCTCCTGCAGCTCTGAGCACAACTTCTGTAGCTTGGTTCATTCAGGTCTTAATTCCTTTCAAGAATCAGAGGCTTGGATTTGCTGGTTTCGTACAGGAAACTGGATCAGTCTAACACAGTTTCTACCTTTTTGAAATAATCTTAGAGAAGGCAAGTGAGGTGAAAAATGAAGGAAATAAATATTTAGAAAATAAGGACAGGGAGAAGGAGAGAAAACAGGTCAGAACAGAAGGTCATTGCTTTTAATCAAACACTACTTAATAATTGATATGACTGTACAATATTTATTAAAATGTAGCTCCAGCTAAATCTTTTTGATTCCATTGCCTGTGCCCACCTGGCAAGCTGCAGCTGTATAATCAGGTCTTGCAGAGGTTTTCCTGTTTGTTTGTGTAGCTTCAGAGCTGCTTGGGTCAAACAGAGCACTGCAAGTTTCCTTCAGTGTCTGTTTTTCAGGATAATAAACTCATCCAAGCAGTCAGCACACTTCCTTGTCCTCTCCAGACTCTGGAGAGAGGTTTGGTTTTTTTTTCCTTGGGAAAGCACCTTCATTTTCTATATTTTTCTTCAGCTTTCACATGTAACACACCAATAAACAAAAAATGACTCCCAGATTTATCAATCCTTGCTCAAATATTTATCAAGTGAAATGAAAAAGAAACAAACAGCACCTGTGAAGGTTGAGGACCCCTTCCTGTTGAAAGTCCACTTATGCAGAGGAATGTATCAAGGGAGCTAGAAAACACGCCTGCTTGAAGATCCAGCATGTTGGTAAAATCTGACTCTTAAACTGCATTATAAACAGGTTACTTAAACCTTGTTTAACTGTTAGTGTACAAAGATGGGACCATTATTCTGTTTTGTACAAAAAATACTACTCAGCCAAGAGACAATCACCACAATAAAACCATGAGTGCCTCACTGTTTAAAAAAAGCCATCCAAATCAAGACTACATGGCTCACAGATGAACAGCCATTGTCATTTGCTTGAGATAATCATATTCATTAAGCAAATTCAATTCTGAATTAATTAATACTTCATTAATTTTTCAGAAAACACATTAAAAAAACCCAAAACAAAGCCAGGATCTCACAACAGTCTCTCCAGACAGCAGCTGGTCTATTGCAAAGAGATCAGGCTAATTTGGGGGTGTCTGCAAAAGCCACATTCTGGCCAGGCTACACTGCAGCTTATTATTGAAATTGTCACAGGGAGTGGCTGCAGCACATCCAAACATCACCCAGGAGAGAAATCCTCCTTCTCGAGAGCAGGCTAAACAAACCAGTACCAATGTTGTCAGGAAAGTTATATTTATAGGCATCATAGAATCATGCAGTTAAGTGTAAACAAATATTTTTGCAGCCTGTTTATAGCATAAAGGGAAAAGATAAAAGCAAATAACAGGTGAGTGGAAATACCAAGCTTAGGTCTACACAGATGATCAGAGCAGGAAGCTCAGCGTTAACGGGGACCTTCTGGTGGACTAGAGTCCCAGTGCTCAAAATCAGCATTACCTGTGACTTACTGTGTGTCAGATGCAATGGAAAAAAACATGCTACAAAAGCCTAGAAAACCAGTGTATGATGGAGGTCAGAGAGTTAAGGCCTGGTCTAGCTCTGAAGGTCACTGCCAACTTACATTGCTCTGCCCAGCCTACCCCTGTCCTAGCAGTCACTCAGCAGACAGAAAACAACTCTTAAGAAGACATGGATGTGGTAAAATTGAATCCTTCCCAAGAACACAGAGACCTCACAAAGGTTTTCTGTCACAGCCTTGCACTTAAAGACAGTGTATGTTGTACCACACAAATCACAGCAATAATGTCAAAACTAAATGCTCAGGTCGATAGGAAATGTTACATAATTAAATTCTTACATTTTATTCAAGCCCTGATTTCAAAAGGTCAGAGTTTTCTGTCCTGACTGAAATTTGTCAGAAACTTCTATTTGCATTGACACCACCATAACTAAACACAGGATCCTACAGGGAACTGGGAAGGGTGCCAAAAAGTTTTGGAGAAGAGCAGATAGGAGGAGAACATTTTTAAATTCAAAACCTCTCTGCATTTTCATGCAAGTTGGCCTGTCTGTAGTGCTCAGTGTCACGCTTTGTGGCACCAAGTGACAAGTCATAGTCCTTACACAATCCAATTTAAAACCAAAGAAAACCAGAATCACTAAAATACCATTTGCAATGGGAAGTGAATAAATCCCTGGAGGGTCTGCAAGTCTGGTTTTGCAGACAAGACACTTTCCTACATTTTCCTATCCTGTAAAATTGAGATAACCACATAGACCAGCTCTGCAGAGCACTACAAGATCTGCTGGTGAAAGGACTACAAAATAGATGATTATTCCTGTCACTGCAACCAGGGGACACACGCTCCTACGCAGTGCTTGGGCCACATCTTGGAGTTGTCAATGGAATTTCTCATTTCACTCTACATGCTGATAGTAACAATGCTCTGAAAAAATTGCATTGAAAAATGCATTGAAAAATCAACATAACCTCAAAAGAAATTTTTTAAAAAGCAAAAGATTAAAATAAGATAAATGGAAATGCAATACAGAAGCAGGACTCAGAGCATGCTGTGGGCAAAGGCTGTGTGGCTCTGGCCAGCCTTGGGTAATGACAGCACGAGGGCAAGTTGTTGGTCTAGCTCTGTGCTGGAAAATGCTGGACTAACAATAGCGTGCACAAAAGAAACAGAAAATAGTACAGCAGATGGTGGTATGCTATCTGAAGGCAGGGATATCCCATCCCTTTGGAGATGCTGTGTGGGCGAGTGACAGGCGAGAACTAGAGAGTACTTGCATTGCCAGGAAGAGTGTTCCCAGAGCGATTCCTGCAATTTGGCAGCAGGTGCTCAGGCACACATATGGTCCCAGCAGGGACTGTCTATCCCAGAAGCATTTGCAACTTCAGGAATCACTAGCATTTAGGGTTGTTTTTTTCTTTAGGGATTATACAAAGCCAAGAGAACACTGCATTTGCCTTGATTTACTTCAGTAATTAAGGAAGCTGTCCCTTGGCATAAAGCCTGACGTGACACCCTGTGTGCAAAGGGTGAGGGCATGTCCTCTGCTGCTGGGGAGTGAAGGGGCTGGGTTAGTAGGATCACACAGCTTGGTACCACCAGCTCTGGGGTAAATCCTTGCTCTTTCTTTTTGCAACGCCTTGGAATGGCAAATATCCCTGCAGTTGTTTATTTGTTACTTCACAGGCTGTAGATTGCTTTCTATATAAGCACAGGCTAATGGGAACAGAGAAGTATATTCTCCAGAGCTCCCATTGCATGGGATAATTCTCAGTAGCTTGTATCCATTGCAGGCAAGGCCATTCTCAAATCATTTTGCATTAAATGAGGGGGTGGAGGAGAATTTACATATAGTCAGCAGCGACAGGCTGACAAGCTATGTATACCAATATTTCTTTGTTTGCTCTCTGCAAATCCATCCACGGTTTCTTCCATTGACCCAAATCCCACAGTTGTACACTGCAGTGGCATCTGTCAGCAGGAACAACTGTTTATAGGTTAAGTGGACAGTATTATAGGATCTTAGTTGTGCAACACTGAGCATCCTGGCTGAACTCGGGACATTTTGGGACACTTCTATCCATATACAGATGGACTCTGCAATGTAGTTCATGCTAGAGCCCAAACTGACAGCTATTTCTGTTCTCCTGTCCCTGTTCCTTCTGATGGTAGTGGCTGAAATTATGCTTCTGGCTGCCCAGGAAGTTGAGTCATGAGACTACAGACACTTCATTTCTTACTGGTGGCTGGTGAGCCAGCCTCAGTCTCCCTGAAGGAGCACAACATAGTATTAGGCATTGTTTATACAGGGAAGTTGAAACCTAGCTTTTTTTTTTTTCTCTTTTCATTTTGCACATATTAACCAGTAAGCATCCAGGAGTGTGCAACTGTGTCACTATGAGTGTTGGGAAGTCTCAGTGAAGTGGGAGTCCCCACCAGTGGGCTAAGACTTGCTTCTGGTCTACTAGTGACTGACTTGCAGGCTCCCCGCTGTTGCTCAAGCAGTGGCTATCAGAGTTGATGTTAGTATCGCTTCAGCAGTGGCAGATGTCTTTATTTAAAATAGTATAATGATAATACATACATAATAGGATAGAACTAAAGCCCTGGGATTTATATGATTGCTTGTGTTTGCTTGTCATGGAAGCATCAAACCCACATTGTTGTCAATTTGCCCAATCTGAGATATGTAGCCTTGCTTTTTTTTTTTTTCCTTTTTCTGTGGGAACATAGGGCTCCAGAGTTCTACTCCTGCTTCAGAGAAGGAAAAAAAAACAAAAAAACCCCCTATTGCTTTTCTATGAAATATTATTCACCATTTTCAGTGACCCGCACAGTGTGACCCAGATCATAACCAGCATGTGGTTTCAGTTGGAAGACCCTTCAACATACATTTTAATACACAGCCTTGAGCCCTCATCAGCCTTCATCAGAGGAGTTGCTCTGGGAGTCTGCACCACTTGTACTGTTATTTGAAGAGCATGTTCTTTCAGCAGTTTTTCTTGCTGAGCTATTTTTAGCTTGAATGTATTCCCCAAACCAGTTCTTTGCCCAGCTGCAAAGCAAAGCAGAAGGAAGAGCAAGCAGTAGTGCTGCTCACGCTGACATTGCTACCCAAAGAAACACTCAAACTACAGACTCAGAGCATGTCTTTGGCTGAATAATCAGTGGTACTCTTGTCACCCTGATGACTAAATACTGTAATTCTCAATTCTCTTACAACAGGAGAGATCCACTATCTAGCAGCTCTTTTAATCCACAGAGTGGGGGAGCAGCTGGAAGGGAGAGGAAAAAGCTCCTGTTCTGAAATAAGCAGCTATTACATTTACACACTAATGTAGGTGCATTAGTTCTTGTATATTAAGTAATAGCTCTACTGAAAATCAAAACACTTATGTTATGTTGGTCCTGGAATGTGCCACAACATCCTCCAAGAGTATTTAAGTGCATGCTGAGAGAGATATGAAAGCAACAGTCCCCTGAAGGTGATGGAAAGACGCTCAGCATCTTCACTGAACTTTGCAGCAGGCCTCTGAACTGAGAGACAGGCTCTGCTCCCCAGCTGTGTCTGCCCTTTCTCCCTCACACATCGAGAAAACTAGGAGCCCAAAGGTCAGATGCAGCAAGGGCTTTCACAGGTGGTGAAAACAGTGATTACTGTAAAGCCTTCTCCATCTGAATCCTCTCACATAATTAGAGCCTGGCTCTGGTTGTGTATCTCAGCCCACACAGTGCTTATCAGTAAGTAACGCTGTGCAATAGCAAACCTGTCACGAGGCTGCAGGTCTCCCAGGGACAGTGGGTTATGACACAGGGGTTGCACTGGGCAAGGATGTAGTTTTTATTCCAACTGAAATCTGAACTCCTCATTGCAGGGTTTATATCATAGAAATTATAATGAGGGACAACTGTAATTGCCTGGGAGATGAGCGGCAACATAATTAACTGAATTCTTGCTGATTTGCAGCCTTGAAAATCCAGACAGAACTAAAGGCCAAACAAATGACTAAGATATGTAATTAAGGCAACATATACAACCTCTGCATTTATCCAGCATCTTCTACTGGACACCCAAAGGCAGTTATTTGGATGCAAAAAAATAGTTTATGAAGGAACACAGACACAAACATTGGGCAATTTTAAAGCAGTAAAGTTTTTGCATTCAATTCACAGAATCTACCATATCAGCTCACCCTTTTCACACTGCTCTTCAGCCTCCCACTATCAGAGAATGGCAGTGACCTTATCCTGTTATGGGAAATGCTGGCACATCATTCAGCTACCAGTTTTTTACATGCTCCAGAATTACCTTGAGGTACAAACAAGTTTATGTCTCAGTGTCTGCCTTCTAATTTTGTACAGACTGTAAAAGGCAAGTCCCTCCTACCAACGATTTACTACTACCCATAATTGTGCATTGCAAGCAGCCCTGCCACAGCGCAGCGCGTGGGTGACTCAAAGCCCTGGCACACATCCTCTTCACAGCTACTTATAGGAAGGATGAAAATAAATTTCTTGTTGAATTGAACATGATGTTCTGGTAATAGAGATGCCAATTTAAGAGGCAGAGCTTTTGCCTCCTGATCAGCAGCAGACACAAGCTGCTTTATGAGGAACAAGCACAGGGCACTCCCATTTCTCCTCCCTTTGCCTGGACTGGAGGGCTCCTGTGAGAGGGATCCTCCCCACCTGCCCCCTCCCAACTCTATCTGCAAAACTACCTGTCATAAGAGGCAATCAATGCAATTGCTGCTGGCTACAACTCACTTACTGAAGGCTGGATTGATTGCTCGCTTGTCAGCCTGGAGTCCACGGGCACATGCACGTGTCCAAGTCTACCCAGTCTACCCCTCCCTTTGTAGAAGATTATCAGAATCACATGGATCTAACTAAGCAAGAGCATAAAAAGGATTCCAAAGTATGTCTTTTGGCTTCAGCTACAATTTCAAAAGAAATCACAATTTATGAAAATCATACTTACAGTGCAACAGACTATGAAAAAACGTATTTGGGACACAAAGGAACATATTCTGGGGGCAGATAAGACATCCCATGAACCCAGAATGTGTGTTTTTGCACTGAATTCTGCTGTTCTAGGGCCTGCCAGGCAGGTGAGACTGCCCACTAATAAGAGCAACTAGAAAGGAAGGACTGTCCGAGGTGTGAGAAGCCAGTACAGTCCCACACACATACAGGTGAGCTGTACCTGTTCCAAATTTGTCTCTCGTCAGCTGTTCTGTGCCCCTACCTGCAAGCACACAGTGTGCTGGAGCTTTGCAGAGATGCAGTTCCCACAATGGACAAAGCAGACACTGCTAAGGTTAACTCTGAGGACAGAGAACTTGGCAGCATCTCCTGTTTGTAGGACATATTGATGCATTGCCCATCTGACAGCAGACCCTGGGATCCCACTTACATGCAAATCCTCGGACTGCTGAGAATTCAGAGTCACCTGTAACAGCCCAATACCATCAACCTTGGTGTAATGCTGGTCCCAAGCCATTAATTTCCTTGAATGTGAAGGAGACAATCTGACTGTGTGAAGCAGATATTGATCTATTGTCCAGCAGTCACAGGCATGTGAAAGAGTTGCTGGGCTCACAAACATGTGACCTTGCTCCAGAGGGGACAAGCAATTAGTAGTTTTCCCCTTGAAACCGACTCCAGCCTCTGCTCTTGTGCACATGTTGAACACGTTAGTTAACAGGACCTAGATCAGACTCTCATGGTGGAGACCTGCAGCCCACTCCACCAGACCAGCCAACAGAGACTTCCCCACCCATGGGGCTGGTAGGGACAGTACTTGTTATCTCCCTGGGCAGCCTATTTTTCTACATTTACACACTGCACATGTATACCAAGGGAAACAGCCAGACACGCATAGATTTATTGCCCCTCTCAGAGTGGAGCATTCACGAACGTCACAAGATTTCTATGTGCACAGTGCATGGAGAAACCAAGCACCTTGAAGCCACATGCAGAGTCTCAGCAGCCAAGGTACTTTGAGACCAAGAGCACACGTGGCCATACCTGGAAGGTGTTCTTATCGAAAACCACAGGTGACTGAGCTAACCTGCCATGACCTGCTCCTCTCACTCTCAGAAATAACACTGCACAGGACATGGGAGGAGGCAAAGTCTTTGGCTTCTGAGAGATAGTAATATATAAATTTATCCAGTTATCTTCCTAAGCCCAAATTACTGGAGAAAACATTCTAAAAATCACCTGAAAATATGCCCAGAACACTCCCTGAACTTGAAACAGGGTCTTGAAGGTTTATGCTCAGTTTGCCAAGAACAACAATAACACAAGAAGCTTGTTAATTTTCTGAACTTAAGAAATAGCTGTGTAGCGTTGTATATTCCCTCCTGGTGATAGCTTTAGCATTATGAGAAAATATTCAGATTTTAAATTCTATCCAAACTTGGAGCATCACTGACACAGCAAACTCTGTCAAAACTGTATCCAAACATCACTTACAGGAATACAACATTGGTGCCTCCAGTTTTCCCTTCCAGCTGCAGTCACCTCAACTGAGGCACTGCCAGTTCAGCTCCACTTACTTCTGCTCTTGGCATCCATTGGTTTAAGTTAATGGGGAAACAAATTCCTGGAGTAGATACTCTTAACACGAGACTGTGGCAATATTAATTGACAGTCCAAGCATTTACACCATAGGGGATCTGGACAGAGGTAGGACTTGCCTGCAAGTTACTCAAGAGTTTTTGGGAAAGTTTGAATACCCTTCCAAAACTGGCTGACCCTGCAGTGGTGCTCAGAGGGAGGGCTCCTGCCTCAGCCAACAGTACAAAAATACCCAAACCGACATTTTAATATCAACCAAGAACACAAAAGCATTAATTGGATGCTTTTCCCAAAAGCAAAAAATAGCTATCTAAATTTAAATCAACTGAAAATAAACCATTACCGCGACACAACAGCAGCAGCGCACCACATCAGTGCTTCCAGCAGAGCTTGCAGCCACCTCACTGAGGTGAATCTCAGAGAGCTGTGAGCCCCCAGATGAAAAAAAACAAGAGAAAAAGAAAGCCTAGGACTCACCCAGCCACGTCCACGTCCACACTGCAGCAGTGCTGAAGCCTCACGTCCACCTCAGACCTCCAAATGGCTGTTACACCCAGAGCTGCAGAGCAATATGGCGCCGGGCTGGCCCCAGGGTGGGGTCCTGCAACCACCCACACTCAGGTGCAGGAACTTTGCTGAACCCACTGCAAACGAGCCAGCACTGCACTTTGCTTCAAAATGGCCAGTAGCTCTGTAATACAGAGTGCAAAGCTTGTGGAGATCATCCACAGCCTGCTTGGGGTTTGGTTTTTAGCCTTCACAAAGGCTCCTTCATGGCAGGTCCTCTGGAATCACACACCAGCTCCCCTCCTGCAATGCATTATGCTGATAATTTTTATTCAGCTGGAATTTGTTTCCTTTAAATGTAGGAGATTTGAACATCCCCTTTCTAGAGCCTTAGTCTCTCAGTCCCCACCTCCAGGCCTGTACTGCCCACAGTGGTGTGAGGGGAGCCGGCCGCCATTTTCTGTGGCCCGGCTTCCCTGAGGCGTGGTAGGTTTCCAAGGCCATGGCCACCTTCTGAGGGAACAACCTGAACTCGATGCACAACGGGTGTTCTCTGGCTCTGTCAGAGGCAGGATTTAATATTTTAACAACTTCAGAGAAAGCTATGAAATAAATATCCAAAATAGAGTGTTTGTTGCTGAGGGGAGCACACAGAGCCCTCTCTGCGCAGAGAACAGCTCACCCAAGCAGAGGCACAAACTCATCTGAAACAGTTTCTTACTTAAAATCACCCTTCAAGAGGGATGTACATTTTTGACAGGGGTAACCAGCAGCTCCCCCTGTGCTACACTGAGCCTCTGACCTGCCAGGAGCCCTCAGAAATGTGCTGGTCTTTATCTTGCTCAGAGCCCGGCTGCAGGCGGGTTTTGAGGGAAGCTGGTGTCTGAGGGGACGCTGCGAGTTCCTGTCTGAGGGCACAGTGCGGCTGGGGCTGCTCAGCCCCTGGGGGCGGGAACGCTGCCCCCTCCTTCTTCCTCCCCAAACAGCTGGGTAACTTTGCTTGCACAATAAATACCCACAGCAGCAACTAGTCCTTGCTATGGCGGGTGATCAGACAAGGCAATGTGCTCTGCAAGCAGGCATGCTCCTCTCTGGATGGGGAAAAGACCTTCCTGCAGAAAGGGCCTCTCATGTCCTGGTTTCAGTGGAGATGTGGCCCCCCCCCAGCCCTTGCTCGCCCAGCTGGGCTGTGCTCATGGCTGCTTCCCCTCTTTGCAATCAGCAGCCCTTGGTGGAGGCATCTGGAGCCTTTCACCTTCCCTGACTCGTGCTGTTTCCCTTCACCCAGAGCCCAGCCATCATGTGGCACAGCTCTGAGAGAGGAGAAAGCAAATCAAAGGGGTTTCTGGGCAGAGAGAGGCTTCTCCTGAACAGAAAAAATAACAGATACAAAATGTCCCTACACCTTGTTAGCGACAACATCAGCAGTGTTGCCAACTCTCGTTTGATCACGGCTCTCACTGTATTTGATATTTTCACTCTACTCCCATCTTCCTGGAATCTTGCTAGAATTTTATTCTGAAGAAAAGTCCACATCTAGTTTTGTGACTATGACAAAAAGCTTGGAAGTGTGGCCCGTGTCCCTGAAAAACTCAGGGAAAAACCCACAGTGCCCTCCCATGAGTATGTGTCTGTGTGTATACCTGCACCTTTTCCTTCTGTTGTGGGTAAAGCTGAGGGTGTTTCTTTGGGCACCTACCATGTACTTATCAAAGGCAAAAGGGAAACAGGGTTTTAAATAATTAACTGTCATACATATTATAGCTACCTATATAAAAACATACAGAGCATTCATATACATATGCATTCTCATACTGTTTTAATCATTCCTGTTAGGCTTTTAATCCCCCAGTCTAAAAGGGGCCTCTGAAATCTAATGTACAGATTCTGGGAGAATCTATAAATCTCCCATGGAAGGGCTGTAATTAAGAATGGCTTGAGAGAGAGGCATGTGAGCAGCAGGTCGGGTGGACCTTTCATTTGCAGATAAGCTCTACCAGTAAGTCATTCTTCCCTGATTTATAAAATGCACATTAATCTCTTTCAAACAAAACCTAGCCACGCTTGTATCATTTCTGAGATACAGGGAAATGAGTGAGGGGGGAGGAGTCCAAGGCTAACAGGGATTGAAAATACATATGTAAAGCCTTTAGTAGGGCATGTCAGCATCACTCCTGTTTCTTTTTGGATTATTGTAACTTCCACTGCTGGAGTATACGACTCATTACTCCAAAGAGAAATACAGAGACCAGCATCAAAACCTTTAGTGATACAAAATGTTAATTTGGATGAAAGAGAGTTAGGCTGTAGGTGTTTCAAAGCACAAGAGCTCAGCATCTAAGTTTTCGGGTGGTGTGAATCTGGTATAGTAGATGTGATACCTTCCTGTTGCCTAAAACAAGCACTTTCCCAGTGATCTCAGAGAAATTAGTTAAAAAAAGGATAAAGAATTGCATTTATATTTTGAGCTGTTGGTCTGGTAACATATGAATACAGAGTTGAATTTGAAGGTATATATGGTAAGGCTTACAAAGTAAGGAGAAATTAGAACCAGGTATTTTTACTAGTTATTTACTGTCTGATAACAGTAAATTCATTTTTTCATCTCTTGTATATTTGATAAAATGTAGATCTTGTTATAGCACCACTTGACAATCATACCTTTATATCCTATACACAGCAGAGGATAACTGCTGCAGCAGTGGTTTGCAGTGTGGTCCCTGCTCTGAGTATTTCTTTGTCTCTGTAACTTCATCTCTGGCTTGGCAACATCTGCTGGAGCGGAGATGATGAGAATCCCTAACGTTGCCAGAAAGCATTGTAAACTCTTTCCGATCTGCTTGCTGAATTATTACTTGAAAGCTAGCAAATGCAGCCTGTGTGCGTGGCTGCCGAGGGGAGGGGTTCCATTACCTGAGATTCTCTGCAGATATCAGCAGTGTCTCGTGGGGAAGTCTCATTTAGTATGCAGAATAAAATCGCTGTGGCACTGATCATATGATTTGAAGACTCAATCCTGAAGCAGCACTACTGAAAAGGGGAGGTGAAACTGCCTGAGACACTCCGTTCAGACAGCGTGAGGCTGTGAGCAGCACACGAATTCTATTCAGCAGGCAGGAGGAGAGCTGCTGGATTGGTCTGCTAGATGTGTAGTCGGGAAACCACAGGAAAGCTTCATTTCTGGCAAGTCTGCATTTTGTCAGGATGCACCACTGGTGTTACTAGAGAAAGGGAAGCCCGCTGCTTTGCGAGATTAAAAGGTAGAGGCAGTGACAGCTACAGAAGATCACTGTGAAACTCATTTGATAACCACCTTAAATACACTCTCTCAAGTGAATTTAACTGTTGGAGAGCACTGGTTTCAACTGACTGACTGGAAAGTATGGTGAAAAGGATGCACACTCGGAGGAAGCATTTCACTGACAGCAGAGCAAACTAGAGGAGAACTTCTACCTGCATTCCTGACATTTGGGAGGAATAATCTAACAGAGCATTCTGGTGCCAGGACTCTTGTTTTCTTTTCTTCCTGAGTTCCGGAGAGGGATTGTGTAGTCCCCTCCCTGAGGAAAACACCAACCAGAACTCAGAATACTGCAGACTTTCCAAAGAACAGGCATGGTACAAAATGTGATTTTGGTGTTTTTCCGCAGGCGACTCAGCCAAAGACCTGCTGTTGAGGAGCTAGAAAGAAGAAATATACTTAAACGTGAGTATTTTTTTCTAAAGTCTTTTATATGTTTGTTGAAACCAGTAAGTGCATTTCTAGGATATATTATTTTTAAATAGACAAACTGATTCCTTGGGATCATTTTCCGTACCTAAAACTTCTAATTTTTCACATCCTGAGTTTCAAATACTGCAGGAATCAGAATTTACACTTTGATAACAGCTTGCAATTTAGTACAGGAAACAATGACTTGTTCAAATTTAGCCTTTCAAATGATTCATTTTGATTACACTGGTATGGTTGTCTAGAAGGGGAACAAAATCTTAGTGTCACACACTGCAATGACAGCTGGACTGTCATGAATATCACCAATGCTGAACTGGAATGGAGAAAGGTTCCTTCACCTTGGTGTGATTCTCCTAGCAAGTACATTTTGTTTCTATCATTAGAGACCTTCCTAAAGACAACTCAAAGAAAAATCATTCTGATATATTAAGAGGGACAGTTCCAGGCCTGGTATAGATGCTGCCACAGGGGAATGTTCTCAACATCTCAAATAGACCCAAGGTGTAAACTTGTAACACTTTTCCTAAAGTTTGATGTTCTAACCTGGGGATCAAACAAGTGCTGAATATAATCCCTTCCCTTCCAAGTGCTGGGAATCCTCTAAGTTAGGGGAAGGTGAGAGAGAACTTTGAAATTGTCTCCATTATAGGTCTCAGACAGGAGAAAGGGCGAGGCCATCTGCTTGAAGAAGTGTACAGCTTCTGTTATTTTCATGGCCTATTTAGTGTTGACAGACAAAAACCAGAATGATGTAAACAATGTTTTGATTCTCATTAAGCAAGCACAAAACATAAAGCCACATAAACTTATGTCACACAAGCAATGCTGCCTATGCTATTTAGTTCATATTCTTTATCAATGTGTTTGTCATTCCAGAGGAAAGAAACTTATCTACATTTTGTTGTCTAAAATTGAATGTCTCAGAACTTCTTAGTAGTTCATAAAAACTCCTTATGCTCTTGCCACTGAAGTTATTGGTGATTTCATTTCATTAACACAAAGGAATTCCACAGGCATCTTATATTTCGCAGTATTTTCAGTCCTGTTCCAACGCACACACCGCACATGGTAAAATTAGATGTATCCAACACACCCATAGCTAAATGAGAGAAAGGAAACATGCTTGGCAAATATTCATGGATGAACTTGGCCTGACTTCACCTGTCATCTACCACAAGAGACAAGAAAAAGCTGTAACCCAAGATTCTGAAATATGCGGGGCCAGATTTTCTAGAGTCAATATCTGAGACCTCTGAAAATCCATTTCTTTTTTTTTTTTCTTCTGGGTAAGAAAGAGCTGACCTCTACTGAAAAAATCTGTTCCTCTATGTTTACTTTCTGAAGTGTGCTGGTTACATCCTTAATCTGGGTTAAACTGACCAGCTTTAATAATAAAAAAGTTTGAATACATTCATATAATGAGCTTAGAGAGATAAAGCAGAGAGAAGATAAAGCAGAATTAAAGATACTTCCTGAATGCCAGCTAAACATACTGGTCTAGATTTGTATCTCATTTAAAGAGCTTCCAGCATGGAGCACATTTATTGACTTCAGTTCAGTTGCTCAGGCTTTATAGAGGTTCAACTGAGATCAGAACCACTTCTCTTTTATTTACCTCTTCCATTATATAAAAAGCCAGGAATCCTGTGAAGAGCCCAGGTCATCACTCGGCTGTGCCAGTTGTGATCTGGAAAGGCTGGACAGATGCAACAACTCTGGTCTCAGTTTTGTGTGAATTTGGAAATTAGTGAAGTTGCCTTTTTTTTAGTCCCCATTCTTGTTGGGGACTTTCAAAACGCCTGGAGTGGTTCTGATGTGCAAAACTGTAGCAGTTACAACTTCCCTTCAGTGAAATCACTACAACCTCCTCCAGGTTGGAAGGGTTTGTACAGTTGCATCCTAAGCTTCCTAACACCTTAGAAGTTCATAATCCACACTGCTAATGGGAGCAATGCTACCCCAAAGCTGCTTCAAAGACTAATCACGTTTACACAACTCTGCCAAAATGAGAAGCACACTGCAAGGGTGTAAGAAAACTACTGTTATTTTAAACCACATCTCAATAAGATTAAAAGAAGTGACTTCTCACCTCCCTTGGGGAGATGCTTCTGAGATGAAAGTAATACTCAAAAACCCACTTTCTCAGGATTTTGTTGATCTCGTAAGTCCTTTCACTATAGAAACACTGCTGGTTTACCACGCAGCATGAAAAGCACGTGAACTAAACCCAGGACTTAGGTGTTCCCATGCATTCCTCCTGTATTCATAGCAAGGTGACACTCCCATTGGAGAAGGCAGCACCTCTGAACCACACCATACAACCCCCAGGTCATTCCAAACACCAGGAATTATTTCAGTGTCACACACAGCTACTAATTCCCTGAGTAACTCTGAGCAGCAGAATGAACTACAGCACTGCACAGGCACTGCCTCCCCAGGAGCCTCCACTGAGATTTCTGAAACCAGCCCTCACTCATGAATGGATCCAAGTGCAGGCAGAGGGATGCTGGTGGGAAAAACCTCCCTGCTTGGTCTCTGTAACCACGCCTGAGTTTCAGAATGCCCTTGCCAGCATTTCCTATCACATCTTTTGTCTAAAAGAACTATTTATTCAAGCTGAAGCACTGCACCTGAGTGAATGCCTCATAGAAATGGGTCACGATACATGCCTAGGGTATTTGAAAAAGCATTTTTTGATCAGGAATGTGTATTTGTGGTTTTTCTTTAGGAAGTCTCACTGCATATCACAGTCATGTCTTAAAAAGGCACTACACCACAGAAAATTCTCTTATTTTAATAAAAATATGTAAATAGGAATATCTGCTCTAGAAGGGGTGAGTTAAAACTGAATGATGCATATTAATAACTCCTTGCAGGTATCTCTACATCTTAGAATACACTCTATTTTTTAAAGCCCATTCTCTTTTTAAACATTCCAGACTCAAATAGCTGCTCATCCCGGACAGAGCACTAATTTTAGCTGTCCTATTCTCTTTTAAACTTGTGTGTCTTGCCATCAAATTGCAACATACCACACTATAGCATTTTAGATTTGATTTACATTTCTACTATAGCCAGTTGTAGCTAGGCACTACTATGTTATTTTAAATAGATACTTATGATTACATTTTGGTGCAATCTAACGAGCATAAAAATAAGGGAGAATACCTCATCACTAAAAATATCACTTTGGAAGCTCATCTGCAGTGCTAGTATTTTTTCAAGGCACATTAAAAATCACGTGTGTGCTTTAACACTGGAAATGCTTAATGGGAGTGGTATAATAAAGGCCACAGTAGTACCTAGAGAATCCCAGAATGGTTAAACATTTTTCTCTACGTCTTCAGCTTTGTTCAGGTCACAGGCTCATGCCTTAATTTAGCAGCAGATAGTACTGGAAATAGCAAGGCCATTAACTCCTTTCCCAAGGCAAAGGCTATATTTCACACTGTGTTACAGCACTCTGGGCTATTTTTAGACCCAGTGTGTAGGAGTTATCACGGCTTGAATGTTAATAGGCACAACACACAAAAGCAAGCTGGCTTAGGTTAGAATGGAACGTTACAAAAGAAAACCCCAGGAGGATAAAGAGGTTCTAATGTCAGTGGCAGATCTTGAATAGCAGAGAAAAAAAGAATGCAAGTCAAAGATGATTCCTGTGGCAGCCTGATCATCTGAAGATGTAGCCTGAGAATAAGGAAGGGAAGAACGTACTTTCCCTGAAGCTCCTGCAATAAATCTTTTCAGCATCTAACAGCAATGAATGGCTCCAGCAATACAGAGAACAAAAAAAGATGATTATCTACGGAATATTTTGATTTTTCCTTCTAAAGTTCATACATTGGAGAGTTGATGTGGCTGCTGCTGTTTTATTAAATTTCGGATTTTAGAGCACAGGAAAAGCTGACACTGGCACCAGTACATTGTCCTTACAGAGAGGTAACTCTGTTCTACTAGAGAACCAGAGAGATGTACTGAGCTAACAAAACACACAACTACGAACTGTTACTAGTTTTCCTGTGCTCTACTTTTTATTGCCTGGCACTTTGGAAAATACCAATCTTCCTCATGAGGAAAGTCATCTTTTTTTTTATACTCTCCACAGAACGAAATGATCAAACAGAACAGGAAGAAAGAAGGGAAATCAAACAAAGACTGACAAGAAAGGTAAAATCTTGCAATACCTTCTATTAGTTTTTAGAAATTTAGCAGAGCTAATATAACATCAACCAGTCATAGAGATCATTTTAACACCAAACCTCCCTTAACATACGTGCTCCTCAGCAGTGTCTGAGGTAGTGGTGTCTAATAATATGAATTACAAAACTATCTAACATCTCAGCTACTTGAGACTTAGTAGAATATTTACATATAAATTTTAAATCATAAACTGGGTATTTGTTTGCACACTGTGTATTTTGCAGCTATATTGCTAGAAAAGGACCAAATTAATTCTTTGTGGCAATCAATAGCAGAGCTGAGCCCCAGGTGTGCTCCCATAGTACATTTCTCTTTGCTTTTAAGGTATTCTTGGAATCAGAACTAGATCTTGTTGTTGTTCTGTTCCTAGGAATCCCTACTGGAATTATAAGCGAAATACAATTTAACAAGCTGATAACTTGTTAAAGCCAAATTGAAATTCTTACAGTCCTGAAAACCTCACACAATCTCCTGCTGACCGTACCAGAATACCCCTACAGTGTACAACGCTATACACAGATTGTAGAAATTCATTCTCATTCCTTTGCATGTTGTAAATGCATTTCATCAATAGCCAGGTTAAAATATATTCTCCTTTTGGCCATTCTAAAGCCACTGTGCTGAAGCCCACATCTCCATTTAAACCATGACTGCTCTCCTAACAATCCTCTGAAGGACTGAGGATTTCCCTGGAATTTCCAGGGGTTGGGGTTTTTCCCTATATACACAAATGCACACTGAGCTAAGATAGGAAGCAGGAACTGCTGCACATTTTATTGATATGTTTGCTATTAACACTGGGTTTATTTTACAAAACTCTTTGATACAGCTTAACCAGAGACCTACAGTTGATGAGCTAAGGGACAGAAAAATCCTGATTCGATTCAGTGATTATGTGGAAGTGGCAAAAGCACAGGACTACGACAGGCGAGCAGATAAACCGTGGACAAGACTCTCAGCAGCAGACAAGGTACTGACATAATTAAAATGACATATTACTGCTTTCTACTTGCTCTGGCTATAATGATGTATCCAATTCTGCAAAGACATTTAACCTCCGGGACATTTAATCTCTGTAAATGTTACCATCATTTTTTATGCTGAAACCACATTGACCAGTGCACATGGTCATAGAAAATGCTATTTGTAAAAATGCCTATTTCATACTATAAAGGCTTCTGCCCAGCCCACCAACTGCTAGGAAAAAAATAGAAAAAAAAAAATAGAAAGGTGGACACAATCCTTCTTAATACTACAGAGCCGCAACTCAAAAACATTCCCAGCCAATGCAGTATTTTTATCTTCAGACTGGAAGTTTTGTCCCAGATATCCTCCACTATGTTTCTAGACATGCAAATATTTCCTTTCTTGTTTCCTATGAATGCTCAAGGAGTTATTTGATCCTACATTTTCACGAGCAGAAACAGACACTTGTTTTTATACCATCACATACCTGCCACATAGCTGATTTACATCCTAATTTAACTTTCACATTTACGTGCTTGAGTAGTAAGAAAAATAGTTCAGCACAATTCCAGAGAGAACAGTTGTGGAGAGTTTTGAAGTTTGAGGGCTGCAGCAAGCAGAATGAGTAAAGATGCTGAGATAATTTACTGTGTAAAGTGGAAAATACGGGATGTTACTTACCCCTTTGTGCTGAGATGTGGAGATCAAACACTTCATTCTTCATCCCAGTGTCTTCCCAGTAAAAAGCATAACAAACAGTTTTAGAGGACTCAAATAGAAAAAACCCCAATGTTTTCCTACTACAGTAGCTATTTGTCTGGGCTTCCCAAAGTGGTGAATAAACTATTGCATATTAATCAATGGAATAATGATTCTGTATTTTCCTCATATATACTAGGTATGTATTAAAATTTGGCTTTTCTGAGTTTTACTGGGTTTATATTGTTAACTAGGCAAGCTTATAAGCTACAAAAAGTGACAAGAGTTCAATTGCACATACTGGTGACATCTGTCAGAAATTCAGGGTCAGGAGTTTGACCATTGCATTTGTAACTGAAAAGCTTCTCTTTCAGAGTAGACAAATACATCAGTTTTCCTCATTTTTCTTTTAATTACTCAAATCTCTGATCTAAAACATAAACACAGGTAAAAGCTTCATCGTTTCGGGGAGCTAAACTACCAATTACATAACAATCAGTGAAAGCACCAGTTCACTCGCAGTTGCCATTTAAACAAAAGAATGATCTCTCTTTTATAGTCTTGAATTTCATAGATTCATAGAAAGCCAGGTTGGAAGGGACCTCACGGATCATCTGGTCCAACCTTACAAGGCAAAAAAAAAATGTTTCCATGAGATGGCCCAGCACCCTGTCGAGCTGAGTCTTGAAATTGTCCATTTTCATTATATTAAGCACCAAAAGAGAACATTTTTCTTCACTTAGGACTGTGCAATCCTACAGATACTGGTGACAACAGACTCTGAACTGGTATTTGCAAGTTGCGAGGAGGCAAACAGTCTGATTTTCATTTAAAAAATGACACAGATTGTCATTCTGTAAAAGTCAGTTGACCAGCTGGTCAAATTTTAACTGGGATCTTATTAAATGTGAGACAATAAGCAATGTGGTTCTGCCCTCCTGGCAGAATTGCTTCTAGACAGTGACCCTGTGCGCAATCAGTACTGAGTGACAAGAAGTATCATATCACCAACCCACATAACCTAAATATTCAGCATCCCTACTGGCACAGTACTCTTTGCTATACTCAAAACCTGGTATTTCTACTTTAGAAATTCTACTGCTCTGCTCTGAAAGTTCAGTATAAATAAAATAAATAACATTATTTGTTAACCTTCTCCTATTTCCAATCCCTAGGCAGCAATTCGGAAAGAGCTAAATGAATACAAAAGCAATGAAATGGAGGTACATGCATCAAGCAAGCATCTGACAAGGTCAGTCTTCCAGCTATTTATTTCCATGGCCTGCTAAAAACAATCTGCTTGAGTCCAGAATCTGTAGATTTTCTCTTAGATGCTGGATGTGGGAGGAGGACAGAAGTGGTTTGGTTCTAACTCAAACCAGGACAATATACAAAGGAAGCTTTTTTTTTTAAAGAAAACAGAAGTATTTATCTTCCTGTTCCAAACCTGGCTTTTCTGATTTTTATTTTTCTACTTTGATTAGCATGTACTGAGAAGCCCCCAGACCTTCCCCAGAACATCACTCAGCTTGCATTCTTTGCACCAAAGATTCAAAAGCTATAACAAAAAATTAAACGTAGTTTATAACATAGAAAAAACATGACTTTTTAAAGTAGATGAACAACTTAATACACTATATAAGGGATTTTTCATTAAATGTACCTGAGTGTGCAACTTTATCATGACAAGCACTGCAACTTCCCTGCTAGGAAACAGAAAACTCCACATCCCCTGACAAGACACACACGCTGCCTGTGAGCAACACGTGTTCTATTGGATGTAGCCTGTAGATTTCTGCATCCCTTGAAGGTTGCTCAGGAGGGGTACCTGGTTTGAACTCCTGTCACTCTCCGTGTGGTTGGGCCAGTGTGACCCATCAATCCAGTGCTTCCTTCACCTGCCAGTGCTGGTGACAGATAATATGTTTAAACAGGCATGAAATCATTAATTTCCCCTTTTCTAGGGGGAGAAACGTGTGAGAGGGGCTGATTCTACAGCCATTGCTACTTGCAAAAAGCCCTTGTTAATCAGAGAACAATCAGAATAGCAATCAGTTATGTGCTAGGATTTCTACCAGGTCTCTTGAACAGGTCCCATTGCTCTTACAGCCCCTGTGGGAGCTCCTGCCCTGTCTGTAAGTGCTCTCAGGTGTGCTTGCTGCTAAAATAAGTCACCTTACCCTGTGCAGCCTCACCTGAGGGCTCAGTGCAGCAGCCAGGCCTATTTCTGAGGTCAGAAAGAATTCCAGCCTAACTGAGCGTTGGCTGTTCCAGTGAAAAGATGGTTTAGGCAAACACATTTGAGTCATAAATGCAATGCACAGGGGTCAAAATGCTATATTTATATAATTCTAGACTGTTCATGCAATTGTTAAAGTCCTCTTAACATAACAGGACTCAGACTCAACGTTTATGGCAAGACATCACTGCATTCATAGAATGAAATAAAGGAAAAAACAAATGGGATGGCTGCAGTCAGAGATATACTTTCTCTAACTGAAGCTACCTGGGGAGTTTAAGCAGATTATAATGATATATTTTGAAATTTGTTCAGGATATTAGGAGTAAACAGGCTTACAATTTACAATTAGTGCCAAGGCATTACAAATGATTGGGACTTTAATTATGTATCTCAAACAAAAGAACATAACAAGAGTATATTTATTCCAGACAGACTCTTAAGACTATCACACATTAAACCAAAAGTATGTTCTCATGTTTTCCAGAGCATCAGCTCAATGTTGCTTAAATCATACAAAATAACAAGATGACTGCACAATAAAGAATACTTCTACCAATGACAAACTGTGGCTTAATTCCTAAAAGAAAAAAAAACAAGTTCAACCCCACATCTATATTTGCAATTGCACCCCCAAATAACTGTAAACTGGTTAGAATGGGCCCAGAAGACTGTAACTGCACTGCAGTCGTGGCATGAGTGGAAATGTGTTGGTGAAAATGAAAGACAATATTCTTAAATATTGTTACTAGAAATAGAATGAATATTGTTTAAAAAGCCACAATTTTTTGTTACTCTAAGATAAAATGTTTAAATACTATATAATATATATATAGTATATATTATATATATATACTTTTTTTTATTTCAAAGGGGTTTGAAAAACGTCTCTTCTTTCTCCTAGATTTCACAGGCCATAGAAATTTTCTTCTGAGAAGAATCTGTCTTTACTTTTTGATACTGCTGCTGAACACACATCAGGGAATATAAGTCTTTCCCTAAAGTTCAGTCCAGGATACCTTGAT
>VYZX01005050.1:42824-53767 GCA_013401335.1 Brachypteracias leptosomus | reverse complement strand
ACGACTTCGCTCTGAAGTCAGAGGAGCGAGGGCCTGTGGAATGGGACAATCTGCTGAAAAAGACTGAAGTAAAGCTACTTGAAAGAACCTACTACTCTCCTTTAACACTTGTTTTAAACTGTTTTGCAGTCTATCTTGGAAAAGGAGATGTGCATGTACAGGCTTTACCATTCCAAGGCCTCTGACATAAATGGACATGACCCACCGTCATTCAGTATTATGTTGACAAGACATTTTGAACTTAACACAATTAGTTTGTAAAACACTTAAGTTCATGTTCTAAAAACTAATTTAATGTATTATAATTTCATTCTTTTTTATATAATGTCTAACAGAATCACAGCTGCAAGCATTTTTGATTCCTGTTACCTTTGTTCTTTAATTAAATGACTACTTATTGCAGGAAATGAACACGTTTCCTAAAGCTCTTTTTTCACAGGGACTGTTGGGAAGGAAAGAGATTACAATTACTATGCACCAGAATATACTGGTTCTTCAACAGTCTTCAAAAGGATGATCTTAACCAAGGTTTGCACCTTCTGGAATATCGATGTTTTGGACCAAATCCTGACCAGCACAACATTGTCATTCTACTCTAGTTGAGGTTCTGTCTCTAAATGACAACTGAGTTCCCTGTTCTTCTCATTCACAATGACTAAATTGGACAACCATAGCTAAAAATGTATCAATGTACTTTGATGCTTAGCAAACAAATTATTTTAATGCTTTCTTGACAGTAAGAAGAAAGTTACTAAGTGCCAATAACAAAGGTTAAGAGAAAAAGGTAAAGCCAGCCATTCTAATAATGCTCAGTATCTAGAAGCATCCAAGAATTCTACTCAACATACTACTAAAAGGGAAAAGTTAGGGAAAAAAAAAAAAAAAAGATTCAGTGATAGCTGGAGAGCATGCCTGGTGAGAGCAGCAAAATGGCACAAACACAAGCCAAAAAATTCTCTAAAAAGGTCTTAACTGCTCTCCTGTTAGGAGGTTGTTCAGTGTTATAGACCTGAAAGAGGCTCTCTCCATCTGGCAGCTTCGTTGAGGTGATCTCCATGAAGCATGAAAATAATAAAGAAAATACAGAATGTAAAATTGTTTGTACAGACTACCAGTAACTTGTTGCAAGATGGTGAATAGAATCAAGGCAAACAGTAGCTGGACTTTGAATTCTCTTCTGTGGTTCAGTCTGGGATGAGAGAACATGAATATAGGGAGTGTCAATAACATGAATGGAGCGTGTGTCTTGGATAAACCAACATGGAAGAGTGGAAGGTAAGAACATAGAGAGCAACACTGAAAATAGGTGCCAGTAAGGGCAATGCTGGAAGAAACTGAGGTGTGGTGCCCAGGACCAAGGAAGCTTGCTGAGTTCACTGCAGCCAGCTGCATTTTGTGCAGCTTTTTAGTGTTTCACTTACGTGACTATCAGTTGAGAACTTGAATTACACAATTACTTGATCCAAATTCCTTTATTTCTATTTATTGCAATTTTAAAACTTGCTGGCTTTTCACAGAAATATATAACTTATAACTAGCCTTTTAATATACTGTTAATTCTATTTATCAATAATCTTAATTTTATAATCAAATACTGTTAATTGTAAGTAACAATGTAATGGTAGTTGAGGCGTAACATACAAAGAAAGAGAAGAGAGAAGAGTTTCTTCAGCAGAAGAACCATTTTGAGTTTGGGAACAGGAGATAACCCATTATTAACTACAAACTTGGCTAATGATCCAGAAAAGTAAACCTCCTATTTGGCAGCAATGAACACTTTCACTAATAATAAAAATACTGTATGAAACGCATTCAAATTATGTTGAAAAACATAATAAACATAAAAAAATATTTAAGGGTAACTTAGAGCAGCTTCTTAAATTTCCAAGAGTGCCTATGAGCTGTCTCTAACACAACTTGACCATCCTGTAGTTCTGCAGCAACAAGCTTCGCTTCCTCCCTGTGCTCTCAGCTGGGCTTCCACCACCACATCCCAGCCTTTCTGCTTCAGTCTGGTAAGAGACAGAAAGTTGTGACTGCTTCAGAGCCACGTGTGATCACTGCGAGCTGCCTCCGGGGAGCTCACTGGGGGGCAAGTCTATCAGGTTGGTTGGAGACCACAGCCCAGTCCCCCAAGGAGAGGCATGTACCATGAAGCACGTCAACCATGCTCAGTTCTGTTGGACCTTGGCACAGCCTCCACTGAAGGCACGTTTAGCTTTGGGAGGCTCTTCTTGTGCCACTTCTTCCCAATGGAAAAAAGAATCAGGCCTGCACTGTTCCTATCACTTCATTGAGGTGTCTGCTTTGAACGACCCCTCAGGGCAAAAATAAAAGGCAATCTCCCTTAGCTGAACTTTGGCTCTGTGAATCCTCCCTGTAACATTCTTCACGTTTTTACATTTGTTAAACTGGATTGTACCTGCTCCAAGTTTTTTGAAGTTAATGGGGTGGGGTAAAGACTGATGAGTAAAGAGTAAAATGTCATATTCTATTTTATCATGAGTCCTCACTGAAAATAGCAGCTGTATTATTTTTCCAATATGCACTCACTCTAAGGAAAGAATTTGGGCCTTGCAGTGCACTTCTAAAAACCTTGCACAGTTGAGATAAAAATACTGTTTCATATAGATAAAATTAAATTACACCAGTAAAAAAAAAAAATTAACATCTCATGAGGTCCATCTAGTGGAGGTGACAGTGATCACAGGCTCAAAAAACCAAACACGAAAATCAGAGGCTCAAAAAAATTCAGAAAAGCATTAAGTACACTTACATAGATGGGATGAGTGGACCAAATTATGTACTGGTAATTTTAACATAATAATTACCAGAAACAGCAGTCTTGTGTTTTTAAAATGAATAAGAAATATATTTCATTTGCAAGTATTTCTGTTCACAACAAACCATCTCCCATTGAGGTCTAAGAACACCAATTATTTTGCATTCTAATCTCAGTGCACATTGGATAGAAATCTATCACATCCATTTCTAAGAAGTTATTTTGTAAAAATGGTATTTTCAGTAAGGACAAAAGTGATGTATTTCATAAAGTCTTAGATTAAATCAGGCTGGTAAGAACCTAGGTCCTTTCCCAGGATTGTTGGCTCCCACTCCCTGCTCTGAGTGAGGCAAACTTTGTTTCTCAGGAAGTGCTGAGCTCAGGCTACAATCTATGAGTATGGATTTTTTTCTTGAGTTTCAAGACAATATCAAGATACAGAAGTAATTTAGAAATCAATAGATTTTCCCATTTTCTTTGCTGACCTCTGTCAAAGAGTTTTCTACCTCTACGTTAAAATTCAATTTTAACTCGTTCAATTTTTTTCCCTGAAAATAAACTTTAGGAAATGTTACTCTCAAAAATAGTGAAGGATAAACCAAAGATCTATGAAGTACCTGTAGGACAGCCAGGTCACATGGGCAAGCTAACAGAATCAACAGACAGAAACTGGGTAAGTGTCAAAGACGCAGACAGAGGTCATGTTCAGCAGGGAACTTCTACTGGGTAAATATTTAGAAAAAATGATTGGTGGGTCTGTAGGAAGTGAAATCAACATGAGACCTAAACAACAGCCAACAACTTAAAAAGATGAAAGTCAATCTTTTAAACTGTTTTAAAAAATATTAGATAATAATAATAATGATAGAGTGTAATAGTTGCATTCAGAACTAGCTGGAATGAAAATAAATATTTGAGAGATAGATTGAGTGGTTTCAGTAAGACGAGAAAAAAAGGAAAAAACACTACTATAAGTAAAGGTCTCTATGCTGATAATAAAAGCAGCATTAGGAATGTAGAAAAGAAACTATGGAAAACCAAAAGAGTTCAGAAGGTAGAGGGGATAATGGAAGAAAAGACAAAGAAGTGTGTATGATGTTAAGAGACAACCAAAGGACAAAATAAGAGGTATAATGGAATGTAAAACAAGGCTATAAAGTAGTAAGTTGTGAAGAGCTGTCACCCCAGAACTTGCTAACACATTCTTTTGAGACAAGCACGTGCCCTCCTCAGCCTTGCTGCAGAAGCTGTGGGCTGTGCTGGTGCAGTGCTGAGGGCTCCTGAGGTGCTGGGGGTGCTCACCTGGAGTCAGTTCCATGGCAGAGGCAGCTCTGCAGGCAGTAATGCAGGCAAGCACCAAGACATGCTCATTCTATGAGTTATTCTCTACATCTGGTACCTCTTGATCAGCTCCAAGTTTTTAATCCCCATTTTTTTAAGAGAACTTAAATGAAAAATAAAGGTATTGTTCCCAGTCCAAAAAGTTTGCAGCATGCAAGACTGCAAGTTAAAAGAAGATTAAAAGGTTGCTAAGGAACTATAAAATGCAAGGTAGTTTTTTGCTTCATTTAAAAGCAAATTCAGAGAAATATTAGCTTAGAAGTTACACAACATAAATAGAATTAACTTTCTCATTGATACATGGCAACAAAGGAAAAGTGTAAATTATGACTTATTAATCATTTTCTAAGGAAATCTTCTGAAATCTAAGTATATGGGATAGATTGTATTGGTATGTAGGACATATTTCTGAACTACAGAGAGCAAAGCCTCTTCCTATCTGTGTCTTACATGAAATTTGTGCAGCAGTGTTATTGACTGATGTGCAAATACGTATTACTGATTTACAGCAAAATAGGAATGACATCATTTTGTAAATCAAAAATAAAAAGGCAGACAATGCATATTTTTTCTTGAAATATTTAATACAATTTTTTGCAACATAGTTCAACCATAAGTGTTAAGAATTGTTTTCTCTTAGAAATTCCTATTGAAGTCTAACACCACTGACAAATAGGAATGGGACTGAAACAAGTGATTTAACCCCTAAATGGTTTCTGACTGTATTCTGAGATCAGACAAAAGGGGTACTCTGTACAGACAGACCTCAAACATATATTCTAAGTGAAATTCAAAGCAATTTATCTGAAACTCAGCTAAATAACCTGTAAAAATTGTTTAAAACTTCTTAAAAAATACCATGTGCTAAAAATTCAAAAAAATTTACATATTGCATTTTAGCACTCAGTAAAATAATTCCAAATCTCACATATAAAAGGAGAAGTCTTATCCACAAAGACTTTAATATTATTAAAGGAAAGTATTCTTTCATTACAATAGTTTCCTTAACTGTAAAAAAAAAAAAAAAAGAAAAAAAAGAGAGAAAATTTTACATTATAAAAGTATTTACATTCACCTTGAATTTCAGGAAGGTTTCTGAAAATATTACTTCAGAATTCTATCTTCTGATTGAAACAACGCCTGCAATGCTGTGCGAACAGTACACAGTTCCTCTTCTTGCTGTGCAAAAAAGCATTACATTTATCACACACTTCAAATAAAATGGTCTTTTTTTCAAGTATTGTAATTCTGGTGCATAGTATATGCTGCTTCTAACGTATCAAATATGATACTTTTCCATGTTATCATTCAACATACTCAGAATTAAACCGGTATATCTATATCTACCTGCTGCTTTTATCACCCAGGTACAAGGTTTAAAGTATAATGTGTCAGTGACACTTGGATTCTGACTCACTTTTAGTTTTGATAGGGGACTAGAAATTACAATTGTTACTAATTTAGTATTCAAACAGCTGTACTTGCACAATAAATACAAATGAGGACAAGATAAATTCATTTACCATTTCTTTAAGAAGTTTCTCTTGGAGTCCTTTTATGTCTTCTTTCATCAGATGCATCTATAAAAAGATACTGAATACATCTTCTCTGCTTACAATTGGTAACCCATTTTCAAGATAACAATTACATCCCTAAATGGTTTATAACCAAGATACAGATGCACCTGCATCCACCTGCCTAAGGGAAGGGACGTGCGTTTTAAATGTGTTCTTTCTTAACTCTGGTAAACAAAGCCCCAGAACACAGAATAAATCTTGAAGGGATTTTCTAGATAATTGTGGACACCTAATGGGTGAAGGCTAGCCCTATATTGTTATATTAAAGGATATTTTGTGATACGAAAACACTTATGTGGCATTAATACAATGCTGAGGATAAAGACTTTGGGAAAAAAGTCAATACTGATATCTGCTTGTAAAATTAAAGTATTAAAAAAAAAAAAAAAGAAAGAAAAGTTCATCTTACCTTGGAAGTAAAAATATGCTCTTCGTAGCTAACAGCATGGTAGATGTTCTTTTCAAATGAAGCTTTAAGAATCTGAATTCTAAAGAAATAAAAGGCATTTCAAACAGCTTTGCTACATATGATCTTTCCACACACATCATCAATGCATCCTATTATGTGTGGTCTATTTGTACTTAAAAGGATGGATAAATATTACCATCATCGTTACTAATGGAATAGTCCAGCAGGCACAGGGAGAAATTTAGCTGGAGAATAGTTACATTTCTCCTGTAATGTAACATTTTAATCTCATTTCCTCGTTTCATCTTTGGCTTCTATTTTATGGAAGAGAGAAATTGCACAGAGAATAGCAGTTGTCCTAACTTACACCTCGAATGAGCAGAACACAAATCTCCACCCAGGATTAAGGAAGCCTACTAACCTCTGTTGCTCATTTTTCCTGTATGTACTAAAAGTATGTGTATGTTTTTCCCAAAAGGTCTGCAAAGAAAGATATTAATGATCAGTAGGAACTAACATTTTCCAAACTAAAACTGACTGCTATCTAGTATGGATAAAATAACCTACAACCAGACCCAGCACAAAATGGGTAGGAGTTACAGTCACCATAGGCACTTCAATAAGTAATAAGCTTAGTGAAATGGATGAGGCACTTCAGCAATTCTGTTTTCATGGAACCAGCTTCATCAAAACTCTGTTCTGCAGAACAGTTTCAAAATAATGAAAAAGAATATACATAGCATTTTAATCAGACTTTCCATATAATTTAAGCCAAGCTTTACAAGGAAAAGGCAAAGACAAATAAAGCCTTGTGTTTATATGAATGTTTAGATATTGATTTTTACATTGCAGCAAGTAGCAGACTTGAAATGTCAACTACCTGTCACAGAACACACAGCAAATAAGGTTCAAATGCCTACACGCTGTTCCTGCAATACAGGCCAGCTGAAAAAAGGGCTCATGAAGTGGGCTAAACAGCTTGCTAAAAGGAGTAGCAGTAGTTGAGGAAGAAATACAAACAGCGGGGATGTAGAAATTTTAAAAGTGTAGCATTAGCCAATCCTAACACATCAAATCCATTATTTGACATTTCACCCAACTTCAAGCAAAATGATATCTTTTAAAATCAGAATTAATGATCTAAAGTTAACAATGATGTGAATAATCTATGGTTTCCATAGAAATCTGCTTTTCTCCATGACCAAGCAACTAAAATACAAACCAAGAATTCTTCTTCCATGTTTTTCAGGGACTGGGAATCTTTTTCAAAATTCTCAAGTTCTTCAAGGAGAGCAACGTGAAATTTGTCCAGCTGCCTGATCCTACCAAAACAAGTTACTTTTAGAAGATATTCATTGCATTTTTAGGGTGTTTTAAAACAAAACTTTTGTTACAGACCTGTATTCATGAAGCTGGTAACTCATTGTTGCCAAATGCTCCTGGGCAGCTCTCAATGATTGCTTAGTGAAATGATCCATTTTCCGTGAGCGGCTCTATGAAGATGTTTTAACATTAAATTCAGATTATTTTCACTTTAGGAATAAAACCCCTGTAGTATGTTTAGTGCTGTAATTGCTTAGAATCACAGATTGTACTGAGCAAAAAAAACCTTTTTAAATAATTATCTTCCCTATCCCCTAAGGGAAAGCTTTTTGTTACTGAAATGTAAATAAACAGGGGTTTATGTTTTTTATTAAATTCTACCTAACTTAATTACAAGTTTATTATTTGAAAAATATTTCCTCAACATAGAGCAAGTACACATGGAATAAATGATGTGTGCTTACAGCTGTGTTAAGATCAACAAATGCATTACTCAGGCTCATGTTTTCCTTTTTGCAAATAGATTTCATTCATGGGTTTGATAATTTGAAAAAAATCAAATCACAGTACGCTTGTTACTTTAGATACATAAACTTGTTTTGAAACAAGACAGAATAGAAAAAAAAAAAATGGACCTTGGAAAGAAATTCATTGGAAAGTTATGGACTTAAAGGAACTGAAAAAGGCATAAAACAAAACGTGAGTTCTGTCATTTCCAGAAATTTTATGCACAAAGCTATTTTCATGTCCTTCAAATCAAATTTTGTGGTGTAAGACAAGTGACCATTCATATGCACAGGTACCCACACAGACAATACTGTACATGAAATGTCTTGCCTCAATTTTCTTAGTGAACTCTTTTTGGAGCTTCTGACATATACTGATAGTTGAACAACCAGGTTCTCTGATTTCTGTATCTGAAATGGACAGATCATTTACAGATGCAGTGGACATGTTTTCAGACACTGGAGAGAGGTTAAAAAAAAAAGATAATATCAGTATGAAGTGTCCCATGTGAAGTTACACCAGGGCCTAGAACAGCTTTTGTTATGCACAGATTAATTTCATATACCTTTTCTGACTTCTAAGATGGATACAGTCTCTAAATATTTAGCATTTATTTTTATTGCTTTTTAAAAAAACATGTAAAATCCTTCTTTATAGATATTACATTTTCTTCATAAAACTTTATTAGTTTATTTTAAACTTTTGCACAACCGTAGTCAACTTTCACTCCATAACTAACCTCTGGAAGGAACATCATCTGTTTTAAATAATTTTCTAGGCTGTAACTTTGTTCTTCTCTTTCCTTCCTTTTTCTCCTCTTTCTTTGTTTCCACTCCCTCAGAATTGCTGTCTGAGTCACTGCGGTACCTTCGCTTCCGAAAGGTCTGTACAGTTGGTCCTTTAATAAATGTGAAAACAAATGCTTAATTTTAGGATTATTTAGCACAAGGACATGGTAGGATAAGAGTTTTCCTCACCCTTTATGGAGACACACAGGAAGCCTTTTGCTTCAAATTAAATGTTCCTACCTGACTCGTGTATGGGGGCATAAGGTTCTTCATCCCAAGACTGCAGTTTACTTTCACTGGAAGCAGACAATGAAGATGGTGGTGCACAATCCTAGAAAGAAAGTCATCAATTTATTAGCTTCCAAATTAAGGGACTTTTAGATGACTTCATCAGAAATCCACACTTATGTTGCTTTTCATTAAACTAGGGACATGAACACAACTCCATCAAGAAAAAAAAGTAAAAAAAACCCCACAAAACCTCTAAAAAAAAAAAAATAAATTAAAAAAATCACTGCATCAATTACTACTAGGTCTCACTAAATGAAAGAATAATTAATGATAGCAGTAAGTCAAATGACCAATAAGGTTTAACTGTTGCTTGCAATAAGACACAAACAAAATTATTTCTTAAAGGAGTGGTCATTACTTTTTTCACCAGAAAAAGTACTTACAAAAAGCAGTTTGAAGGTATAGAGCAGCTTTTATTTATTTCCCGATGCTACAACAGTTGTTATATTAAGTAGCACACTAATGCTAAAACCATGAGAGCACTATTTCACCTCAAGAATTTTTCCATGCAGATGTCACAATTCTTTAATTTGTGAAAAATCATTTATTTTTTATTGGAAGTCAAGAATAAAATATTTGATTCCCGTTGTGTTTTAAGATATTAATTTTAACTGATCTTGGTGGGATATAATTCTTTCCTTGTATCCACGTAATAAACAATTCCCTAACTTATCTCAAATATTTCAAAATTAACTAGTAGGATTTTCCAAGCAGGTCACAAGTAAACATTATACCTAGTGTTTAAAATACATTTCCCTTAAACCCCACCATGGGTAAAGTAGATTAAAGAGACTAAAAGCTGCAGCTCTCTTCTGAAGAGCCAAGGGTTTAGCACCATACCTCTTCTTTACTTTTGGTGATGGGCCTGGTGGTATCTTGGAGTTTTCCTTTAACAGAAAGTGTGTCTGCAAAGCAACGTCTGAAACTTGAATCTTCATTATTATCATGTGTTTCAGATACAAATCCCTTTGCATGTTTTCCACTGGCAGTTTTAGATGTCGTTAAGCTGAGCTACATATTAACAAAAAACATCATTATTGAAAGATTTCTGAAAGGACAGAACAGTTGGCAGCTGAATGGAACAACTTCAGTTAAAATAACCATAGAATAACTTCAACATTCTTACCAAAGATGCTTCAGTCAAAACTGGTGAGAAGCTTTTATTTCCAAGTGTTAACTTTTTAACAGTTGTCTCAGGGGACTGATTCAGACACGCACTTTGAATATTCTTCTTCTGCAGATAAAAATTACCAGGAGAGATCCCCTTCTCAAAGTTTAACATTTCCCTTTTTTCTGGTGTTGGCTCCTGAAGACCAGGTAAGACTTGCTCTTGAGTAACATCTCCTTCAGATACTATTTCAGCACCTAGAAAATAGTTATTTAACTGTCAGCATGAGGAATGAAAGGAAGAAAAGGTAAAGCCCCATATTGCTAACTGTTCCAACTTGAGCTATTCTCAAGTCTTAGATAGGTGGGATTTTACTTTAAGTGCTGCCATAGGACTTACTGCCCTTGCACTTTGTGCACTCTGCACTTGAAGCAGTTAAATTCATTCCAACACTTAAAAGGATTGCACTTCTATATTACACTGATGTCAAATAACTGCACCAACCTATCACAGTGTGACATAATAATAAACTTCCTTAAATTATCAGTGGTACACACCGATTTAGAGGTTATCTCTTATTTTAAAAGCATGGAATAAAGGTAAAATTGTACTACTGTGATAATCCTTATTTAACATCCAACTTTTGGTACAGTACTGTTATAAATTAGTAGTCAAAATACCTACATCTCATTGTCTCAAGAGATGCAGGACTCTCAGATGACAGCTTTTCAATTTCCTTTTGTTCTGCAGAATTCTTTAATTTAATAAATGCTTTTTGTACATAGTCAGCTGCTCCTCTCTTTGGCTCCACAGACAA
>VYZX01005050.1:0-17917 GCA_013401335.1 Brachypteracias leptosomus | reverse complement strand
AGGATTAATCAATTTGAAAATCCAACTTAGTGTGTAACAAAAGGTCACATTTTTAAATGCCAATACCTTCAAGGCTGTACAGGTCTACCTCCTCTTCTGGTATAACAACAGTTTCCCACTGATGATCCTTATATGAAAAATACGTATTTTTAAAGCTAGAAAAGCATTATATTACAATTAAACGAAGCACAGTGATCAGAAAGTTATTGAGCAAGGACAAATTTTCACCTTTTAAACCATCTGTTACAAGGAATGACAGCACGTGCTTCACTGATAACAGCCAACAGTGTTCCAGAGTAGAGACATTAATCTAAACAGTTGAGTCTCATCTACAAAAACCATAACTGTGATTTTGTAAATGGCTTCTTATTCACATGTGCATATGTCAAACTGTTCACCAACAGCATTAGAAAGTCATTACTTTGTTATTGTTTGATCTAAGTATGTACACCAAGAAAAAAATCAAGAATTTTTTTTTCCCCTCTTCCCACTACAGATGCACACACAACTTCCACATGTTGATGTGGGGGAAACAAATTTGATACACCTGAAAGAAAGTCAGTCTCCTGCTTCAAAACAATCCAGTATGACAGACCAAAATTAGCTTACTGCATCATCTGCTGCCACATAGAAAGATATACTTCTGCTACCAACGTTGAAATCAACCCAAAATTCTTCAAGATTTTCATCCACTGGTATCTGAAGCTAAAATTAAAAAAATAAAAATAACAAGAGCTGAGAGTAATGACTTATACCAGCCAACAGGCTTGGTGTTACAGTCTGACAAACTTTAAATACATGCACAACGTATACTGAAAAAAAATAAAATTCTTACTTGATCCTTATTTTTAACTAGAAGGCAAGCAAATTCTGCAGCTCACAAATGAAAATCTGTGGATATACAACTAAGCCTTTAACTTACCTCATATTTATCAAGAGTTGCTGATAAACACGGGTATGTAAAAACCCTGTAAGAAAAGGATATTTTGTCAGGTATTTTAAAATGCTGCAAATGTTGCCTACCTGAACACAGCAACTTTATTGTGTGTTCAGCACAAAACTTGTCTGCTCTAGAGACTAAGAGATCACAGCAATCAAAAGAGCAGTCACTTGACTGCATTTCTACAAGGAGGTAATGGGAAATTTTAAATATCCTCACAATTAAAGCAGTGGTCTCAGACCTCTTGTAATCACATTCATATTTGTAGCTTATCCACCAATATTTTAAGAATGGTATTCAGACTGAATATATACCTGATGTAAAGACAGACCAGACAATCTCTTTGCTGTCACTATAAAAGTAACATGCAGAGCATGTGATCATATAGATAAGAAAAAAAAAGCTTGTATTTTATCCTCCTTTCATTTCCTATTTCTCTAGCAGATATTCTCACTGATCATTACCTTAATGCAAATAGCCTATATCAATAAAGGAATATATGCCAACAGATTACTAGCTGTTATTAGATTATATGTTTATTGAATTAATGAGCATCTCAGGATTTTGCCACAGAAATAAACAGAATACAAAAACTAGCTCCTCATAAACATTTATTAAAGGAAGTGTAGCATGTGTTTTATACTAAGGATCTTTTCAAATGACAGTTCTTTATTTAGCAAGCAATTTCTTCAAGCTGTTCTCTAATAAGCTGAAATTTCATTGTTTGTCCTTTTTGCAAATACAGAAATCACATAGCATTAAGACCTTGATAGAGAAGGCAGTATCAGTGACAATGTGCCAAAAGATGGCATTACTCAAACTCTTTACTATTTAATGTTTTTAAAATATCTTAACTCTGCATAGTTCCTTGAATTTATACCACAGCTGTATTTGTCTTATTTGCTTGTATTATTTTAATTCAGAGTTTCCCCACACCAGTTTCTGTGATACAAAGGTTACTCCTGATGAACAGCCATAAAATCCAACAAAGAAAATATATTAGCTTTAGAAAAAAAGCAGTTTTACCTTCTATTGTCTCCAAGCATGCCATTCACTTGGTTAAGAAATTTTCTGCAATCCTATCAAAACACAGAAACTTCTTAAAGAATTGTAAAATTAAAGTTTACCCCCCTGGAAATATTTTTCAGATGACTTACTGTTTCAAACTCAGAATCTTTAATTCCTTTAAATGCACTGGACACAAACTCCATGGGAAACCACTGGCAGGCCAGCTCTCCTCTTTGTTTCTCTGATAGCATCCTGCATAAAGCTTCCGTAATGGCGACCTGCAGGTCATAGTCTGCAGCACAACACATTTTACAGCAATAGTAGTTTTAAAGATTCTACTGATGTGGAAAAAATATTGTTATGTAGGCAACTGGTATAAGCAGCACTGAACATTTCATATCAGGCATCACAATATATCCAGATACATAACCCATAATGGATGGATAGATCAAGAAGTAAGGGAACAAGGATGACTAAGCTGCTTACCTTCCAAAATGAAATTTCAATTAAACTTCCAAGGAATGTCAGAACAACAGTAGGCTTAACAGCAAGACATAATATGTTCTCAACTTTCACCTGTCTGAACTGGGAAACTGTTGGATGTCAAAGTGATCCCAGTAGAAGTTACAGCACTACTAAACATGACCAGCAGGTCATTGTCCTTAAACACTGACTTCCTTAGGAGCTTTTGCTATTTTAAAATTCATAGTCTAGGGAAGAAAATGACTGAAAACTTCAGAGTTAGCCACGCACTGCAGACATCTGAAACATTCCAGTTTGCAGACTGTTTCCATGCTGTATTTATCAGAGGACTGTCACTAAAACATTCTGCAGCTTCTAAATGTCTTCTCTGGATTTTTAATAGGTCTGCATGTAATTTTTAAGAACCTCAATATTACATTGCTTATTAAGTCCCATACTCACCTCCAGCATCCAAAATTCTCCTTCCCATGTCACTCCTGCCAGACAAAGTAACATCTCATCAAAACATGACAGGAACACAAAGCACAGAAGTTCATTTAATTACAAGCTTCAACACATGAGACAAAACCCTGATTCCACTAAACTATTAGACTACAAAGGGGTGAGTCTGCTACACTAAGGATACACATCTGAAAGTACTGCTGGGGAAGTGAATCACCTGATGAATATATTTTTATTCTATTCATCTTTTGAAATGCTGTAAAAAAATTTTCCAATGTGAATTCCCCAGCATGACTGATTCAGTGTCCTTATTTACAAGACCATGTGTAAAGACTTTAACTATTTTAAGACAATTGTGATGACTGATTGGGAAAAAAGTAAATTTAGTCTTGCAAAGCAGAATAACCTATGATAAAACCTGCCCACAGCCACTACCACGGGCAACACAAGAGCAACTGCAAAAATGAGTTCAATTGGGACCAATCAGCACAGATTATGAACAGCTTTAGTAAGAACTGCCTCAGCAATGTAAATGCTGTAATGATATAAAAATTAGACTGAAGATTATTTACATGACAAGCAACATTTCCTTTGTCGAAAATATCTTTTTCCTGGCATCTCGAGGCATGTTGTCAAGCATTAAATTAAGTTTTCTTACTACCTAAGAAGAGCAGAAAAAAGGGAGTAAGATTAAATATAAAACAAGTTAAGTTATTTTTATGTAGGACCCTTATAATATATTTCATATCACTGAAGAAAATAACATGCCTAAATAATGGCAAAACGAGAAAAGACAATGAGTTCTATCTGATCTTAAATGGTATTTATCTTAATAGAACTACCTCAATTCCTATAAATGACGTTAACAATTGATGTTCACATTAAAGCTAAAGGGTTATGTTTCTTATTTGCAGGTTTAAATATGGAAAAAATCCCAGCCTTTCAGAGCTAGAGTTCTGCCCAAGGTTGATTGCTGGGCTAAAGAGGATCTTAAATAGCATTAAAAAGCCTTTCCTTTGGGGATGTACCCTCTTACAGAAGACTTTTTGGTAACTTTCCCTTTCTTTAGAGAGGAATAAAAACCTGACAACCTGAGGTTACTACAGTAATAAGAGAAATTTGCAGTATACAGATTTCCTGCAACTATCTGAAGAATTTACAACCAAGAATCTTAATCCTATTTATAGCTGTTGTAATAGAACATGTTATTTCCTACACTTTTATACAGCTTTCTCATCAAAATCTTAATACCACTCTTTTGTAATTTACTGTCCAAACCAAATACTATAAATCAGTAATCTGAAAAAAAGCCAAACAAACCCCCCACATATAAATGACAACAAACATTCCCAGGGAAACATTAAATAGCCCTTCTGATACTAAAGCACTACAATACTCTCTTTTTTCATTAAATTTCTATCTTCACAAAGTCTGTTAAAACACTAACCAGAAACCTGTTGCTTAGCAAGAATATTTACCTCCTGCTGAACATAAATACTAATTCTTACATCAGTGATGAGGGTACATGTTCTCAGAGCAAAGTTTTCTAGTATTTGCATTTTACCTAGGGAACAGGAAAATAGTGAGCTCCTGGGAGTGTATCAGGGTGCCCCCTCATCAGCATTTAGGAAAAGATACATTTTCATTCAGAAATAAAATATATTATGCCTCCCTTTTCATATAGGATTACTGACATTTAAAAACAAACATCTTAAGCTTCATGGTTAAATGCAAGACAAAATAATTACTTCAATTTATAGCAAACATGGCTCTTCGTGATGTTTCATTCCTGTGCCTCACTACACAAGGTCCCTGGGCATGAAATTGTTATTTGCAAAATACAAATCAGATCAATTCCATAACTTAGCTCTCTGAGATGTAATTCAGACCCTGGATTTTATCTTCCCAGGGACAAGGAAATGAAACTTTCATTTTGATCGTGACAGCAGAACAGTCTGCAGTGACTTTCTACCTAGTGCTTTACTGAAAGGTAAGAGCAGCATAATATTTGTGAAAACAAGGCCAATAAAGAGGGATCAGTGTGCTATGCTGAGCTGTGACAGTAGCTTAGAAACAACATTGTTAGGAAAAACTCAGTTCAGTTGCCCTCTCTGAGAAGAGCAGTCTATCCCAATTTATTACTGACATCAGCAACTTACAAAGAAATCTGTCAGCAGAGAAACCTCAAATGAAACTGTCCAAGTTAGAGCTGACATTCAAGCCTTCTTCCCAGCGTTTTGTGAGCCCTCCCGAGGAGAAGCCCTTCTCTGTTATGGTTTATTATACAGTGTATGATACACTTTAATATGCAATATACTGCATGAAGCATATAGCTCTGGTGGTACGTTTACTTTAGATCACAAACTCTGTACCCCCCTCAACTATACCTGTTCTTCTCCAAACTACCTTGCCTCAAGATGGCTCCACCAGTACTAAGAGTTATTTTAACACTAGTTACTTTCCAAGGTCTCTTTCAGACAACTTTAACTATCATATCTAGTGCACACTTTCTTAAGCTCACCTTCAGGTCTGTTATCACATAGAGCCTACAATAAAAAACAAACCAAAACACATCATTTTGATACTGTAACTATTACAACATAAAAATCAGTTTACATGTACCCAAAGCAAGTCACAAAAAAGCTTTTAAGATTTTAAAAGTATTTCATCTATAATGAAGAACGTAAGAGACTTCTTCTAATACCAAGAGTGGCTTCCTAAAATTATATTTCAGTTATTACATTTATGGAAATTATTTCCCCAAGACCAAAATTTTTATGAACAGAAGAAAATTCAGACATCTAATAAATCTGGGGTCCTGGGTTTAGCATACCAATGATTTCTGTAATGAAAATTAGATAAAGATGAATTTCTTTTGTTCACTGAACACTTCTGTTGTCGGGTTTTTTACATTTTATTTCATAATGCTAATCACTAACAGAAAACCAGCATGAGTCAGGCAAACTATTTTTACTCGAAGACTTATGATCTATTTCAGAAATCATTGTAACAATGACTTTAGAAAGATATTAAACAAGAACACATTTGAAAGTCTTTTTGTTGCTAAACTAGCAGTAACTATTTTGACAAATATAATTTTTTAATCAATATATTTTTACCAGCAACACATTGAAGAAATCCTCAGCCAGATTTATAAGCATTTCATTCTTTTCATTTCCACTGAGGATCCAAATTCCTTTTACCTTTTCAAACCAATTAACCATGTAAAGGGAAAATAAAAGAAAATCTACTTTAATAGCATGAAAATGGACAATAATTTCTATTGTACTTATGTAAAGTTACTAAAACTAAACAGTTTGTATATACAAACTACAACAACATTAGGAGCCTGCTGAGTGTACTTCAGCTCCAGAGTGAAATTTTTCACTCACACTACATGGATGTAGGTGATTTTAAACTAAGTCATTTCAATAGCTGACTTTCTACCAGTCATCACAGACAAAAAAGGTAAAATGGATAATGCTGAGTGAAGAAGAGTTTGTATGAACACATTGGTTTTTCTAAAGCAGTAGGGAAGACCACTGAGTAACACTCATCTGACATCACCACTTCCTCTCTTCAGTGACATCTCTGGTGAAAGCAATAAGGAAGTGGTGTCTCTTTTTCAGCGTATTTATTATGTTGTATTGCAAATGATTAATGCCTTTAACATGCAGGTTGAGATACCCTAAAGATAATCAGAATGGCACTATAATCTGTTGAAAGAACAGGTATGATATTGCTGTTGTATTGACAAAAAAAAGTCTTAAACTGCACCAGGAAATTCCAATTCCTGACTCAAGAGCAGTACAGCAAGCTCATATAAGAAAGTATAAACTTATTGTAACTGCTGTAAGCATATCTAAATTATATATTCCATAATTTGCAAAACCTTCACTGTGGTAGAGCAGCATCACTTGATAAGGAGCTACTTGTTAAAAAACATTTAAATCTGAATAATGTTCATTGCAAAGTTAGGAGATATTCATAATTCAGAAATAATCAAGGACCAAACTGAATACTAAGCTGTTCCACAAAAGAGTATTACTTATACATGCTTTATTAAAATCTATTTTATTTTACAAGTTCACATATGCTTTATGGTTTTACTTATCCTTCCAATAAGACCCTGTTTTATCATTGCTGGGAGCCCATCTTCTCCTGCTATGCTGACTTTTTTCCCACATTTCTGAATAGAATCTAGTACAGTGGAAATGTTTTTGACTTCTTGTTTGTCAAGTGCCTGAAATTGAAATGATAACATAAGCTTTAGTGTATAGTTCTAGAAGAACCTGTATTGGCCACCCTAACTACAGACTGCAATTAAGATTTCATTTTTATTTCAGTTTCAAATCAACTGCTGGTATAAACCAAGCAAAATGAAAGAATGTTTTCCAGACTATTACAAAGACAGTAGAGATGATTCTGATGTAATGATTGCATTACCTGACACAGAAGCTTATCTAATTTGTTGACAAACTGTTTGCTGCATTTGTAAGAGACTTTTTCACAATCTTCTGTTGTCAGAAATTGTTCTAATAATTGGAAATCTTTTTTTCTTGTAGTTTCATCAATTAACTTTTCTAACTGTCAACAATAAAAGGGAGCAACTTTATGACTGTATGCTTGAGACGGATACTGACTTAAGTTTTAACAAGTTTAACTGTTTCAACAAGTTCATCTGCTGCATTGTAAGCAAATATTTTGAATCACAACACCAGTAAACATAAAACCTATAGAACACCGTATCTAATACATTTTCATGCAAATACTTACTAACTTTTAAATTATTTGCCAACCCAACTGAATGCTTTTTTTCATTACAAATAAATGCTTACGTAAGTGATCCTTGTGTTCATGTCCCTTCCTTAGTATATTCAGTATTTTGCATTTCTAAGTTATCTATTGGAGACCTTAAAAGATATTAATATATCTGAGGACTACTGCCTTCCTCAACTATTTTGCCACTCTATTCTTTCTAAATCAATTATAACCAGGTGTAACATTTTGATTGTAAGCATCATCCCAACTGATTCATGTATGTCAAATGCATATGATTTATTTTCACCAATTCCTCTTGCCTTCTACCCAGCTACTTAGGACTAACCTATGTCAAAGGAAAAATTTCTTCCTATCACATTGATTGTCACTTGCAATTAAATACCAGAAGAAGTGCTTTAAGCTAGTAATTAAAAACAATTGATACTCATATTCTGGTCCATAAGCACATACCTGCATCTCATTCCTGGCTGCCATTTTTGCAACTCACGCACTCAGCTGCCTAAGAAGGGAACAATCATCACTTGACCAAAACACAATTCACTGCTACAGACTCCCAATAGGTTTTGCAAACACCTCAGAAATCAGTCAAAATATATTACAAATTCCAAAAATTGGCAGTTATATGAATATTATTTAAGAAATTAAACTGGGGATATAAAGAAACACCCTTACATGGATAAGAAGTTGCTTAAAATAAGAGTGGAAGGAACAATCAAGTTTGGCAATGCAGGACCAGCAGGTCCTGCAGTGGACTCAGTTATTTTTCAGGGAGAAGAGAGCATGAAGATGGTCAATTGCATTGTCAACATCAGGTTGACACTGTTAACATCGGGGTTGGAGCAGAACTCCAGAAGGGCCTCGTTATAAAATTGTGGATTAAATCATTTAAGGAAAATGTGATAACTGTATGCAGGGAAAAGCCTTCTTAACAATACATACAGAGATGGGCTCTGAGAGGACTATTACCACCAAAAAGCAAAATCTCAAAGTTACAGTTTTCCAAAAACATTGCCTTAATATTTAGGTGCAGACAAGGTGCTTTAAGAGTTTACATGCAAAACCCCAACTTCTTCATGCTTTGTATAAATTAACCTACATCAACCAATCTATCACATGCAGTTTTGGTCTCCCCATGCTAGAAATTACACAGACCCAGGCAAAACAAAGCAAAGGGAAATAATGATTAAAAATAGGGAACCACCTCTGTAGAACAAGCAACTGAGAACACACTCTAGTCATTTCTGTACCCCAAAGTAATACAGAAATAGGAAACACAGGGTGGCTTTAAACGCAACACCCTACACTGAAACCTTTGCTGTCCCCTCACAGGCCTCCTGCCTCCTGCCTAGTCAGACAAACCAGAGAATAAAATATAAACCCCTTCCAGGTGCCTCCTTCTCGACGAAGTAGTGAGCTGCCCACCCTCGAAACGCACGCAGCCGCCGGCAGCTCCCCAGAGAGCTTCGTTACCGAGAGGGGCGCTCCCCGCAGCTCCCATGTCCCCTCAGCAGCGGGGCGCCAGAGAATCACCCCTCACCTCGCCTCCCCTCCCCTCCCAGTCGGAGTGGGGAAAAGCGACACTTCCCGCCGGCCAATCGCTCCCGCCGCCTGTACTCCGCAGCCAATCACCGCCGGCGAGCCCGTTACGCGGACCAATCGCTGCCGGAGATGGCCGGGCCGAAGGAGGGTCTTCCTTACCGCGAGGCGGCCTCGCGCGAAGGTTTCTCTTCCCTCCGCACCTGCCGCGGAGGAGGCGGCGCTGTGCAGGGGCGGTGCTCCGGCCGGGTGGGGACAGGGCGGTGTCTCCGCGCGCCTCAGGCCGCACCTGCCGGGAGCTGCCTCCGGAGCCGCCGCTCGGAGCGGGCTGTGGACGAGGCCGAAGCCGCTCCCGTTCACCCGGCCTTCCCTTCCCGCCGAGCGGGGCTGCAGCCAGCTGGACCGGCGGCCCCTGCCCCGGCTCCCCCGTCGTGCTGGAGCGCACGAAGCGTTCGCTGCGGCAGGAACCGCTGCGGTCACGGCCGTGAGGCGACGTGAGTGCCGGAGGAAAAGGGAACCATCTCCCGCCAGCGGGACAGAGCCCCCGTGAGGTGGTTTGACTGATGTAAAATGTTATCAAAGGGCTACACCTGCTTCCACATGAGCTCCGCTGTTCTACCGACAGCATCAGAGAGTGGGTTAGAAGGGGCCTGATCGTCTACTCCCGACCCCCCTGCAGCAAGCAGGGACATCTTCCACTAGACGAGGTTTTATTGTATTATTTGTTATTGTATCGTACTTAGAACGGTAATTTGAGTGCATAGTGTAGACAGCAGTTACTGGGCACAATTGCTAAACCAGTCTAATTCATCCGTGTGCTTAATCCAGAAACATTTTCATTACTGTCAAGTGCTTGAGTGGTTGGGTAGATGCAGAAGCACAGCTGCAGACCTGTTGGAGGTAAAGGGCTTCTACTGACCTGTGGGGGCTTTATTATACAAAGGGAACTGGGTAACGGTTTAAATCATAAAATGTTTTAGGCTTGAAGGGTCCTCCAGAGGTCATCTGGTCCAACCTCCCTACACAAGTAGGGACATCTCTACCTAGGTCAGGTTACCCTGAGGATAACTGAACGAAATCCAACAGTTCTGAAGTGGGGCTTTACCTGTACTGGTGTGATACTGGTGCATCTCTCACCTGTATAGAAATATGGATGATAAATTCTAACGTAAATCTCCCATGTTCCAGTGGAGTATCAGGAAGCATCTCTCTTCATACCTAGAATAAGCAGCAATAGTGGAGCATCAGGGGGAATAATCACCTTTCACAGCTGATAAACCTGCAGCAATTGTAAATAAAATAACAGCGCTGACTTTTTAAAATAAAGAAAAACCAATACTATAAAAGGCAAAAAAGCTGTACAGAAAGTATTTAAAATACCACCAGATGTCACTGTAGTTCAAGAAAATGACAAGTAGTATGAGAATTGGAGATGTCCACTGAGGAGTTAATCCCATAGTAGTGAGAGTGCTGAGCATTTGCAGGAGGTATGTTTGCCTAAAGGGATTAACTGCTGTCACGTTTGCTGTTGGGATACTATATTAGAAGGCAGTGGGTGATCTGAAGCACATCTGTAGTACAGCTGTACTGAGAAACTTATTAGGGACAAAACTTTGCCAGTGGAACTTGAAGCATCAAGAGTTTTCTATAAAAACTATTCTGAATTCTACTTACATCGTATGAAGCAGAAGTAATAAAAACCAATTTGCATTTGATGCTTTCACTTACCAGTATTCCCTTACATTAGTGTACACACAGGCTTAGACTAGCTACAGATTTTCAGATCTTGTAAAGAAAACAATCTTAACTCATTCTACAGCAAAAGAAAAGCAAGTCACAAAGTATGGGAGAAGTGGATTGTACATTGTCCCTCTGGTACTAGGTACACTGATGTGATTAGGAGGCCACTGTACGTTCATTTCTCATTGTCTAATGTCTATTTAGTTCGGTTTAGCAGAAGAGAGGTCAAAAAAAGCATGGAATTTTCAGTAAGTTATGCATTAAACAGATTTGAACATGCAGTGAAATTATTTACGCCTCAGATATGACACCTACACTTAAAATTTTCAGAGAAAATGGAAGTAAGACCATCATTAGGGTAGCATTATGTACAGGAACCCTTCTTCACTACAGCAGCAGAAACATTTACCTTCATTAGAGGTACTGGAGAACACTGTACTGGTCAATACAACCAATCTTTGGCACAGCTGCCATTATATGTAGAGCCTCAAAGGGTCCAAACTGTTGATGCCAACAGTTTTAATATGAAGTGTCAGCTGAAATAGTTGCAGATCTGAGATCATAAGAAGAAAGCCAAATCAGGAAAGAAGTCAGGACTAACATTAGACTCATGTTGACAAATGACTAATCATTTAGACTTGCTGATGTGTCTTCACCAGGCAGTGCTGTAAAGTACTTATAATATTGTACCGAGCACAGATGATAGCTCAATTTACAGCTGGTTGTTAGCATATTACTATTACTACAAGTTGGAATTTAACATTTTTCTTTTTAAAATAAATACAAAGAAACTATGAATTTGAAACTAAATGTAAAAATAACACCAATATTAAAAATAACACTTAACTACCTTAGTGTTTAAGTTATTAACAATGATTAAAAAGTAACTGCTAATATGTTTCTTTATTAATTATGTCTTCTAGTTAAATGTCTCCATTTCACTTTAGAAGGAACCTGGCCACAAATTACTCAAATCTTGAACTGTATAAAGTAAACGCTTGACACTGGTGGAGAAGCATTTCACACCCAGGATAAATCCCTTACTGCAGAGATGGACACTCACCTAACATACCATATGTAGATATATTTCCAAGAAACCTGCGAGTGAAAAGAACATGGTTTGTGAGGAAAGACTGCAGCAATGAACACTGAAAGAACAAACGGGAGAAAGAGTAACACAACTGTGAGGCACAGAAGTTAGTATGTTAAGTACAAGCCAGCACAGCTTTGGAAAGTGTCTTTAGAAAAAACCTTCTTTTCCTTGAAACCATGTTAAACCAGCCAGCAGTGTGCCTTTTCCTAGCATTAGATCTTAGTCCTGCGGGTGCTGTGTGCACAGAGCTCTGAGGTAAAGCATCAGTCAGCTCCATGTAGGAAGTGGCAGCCTGGTGATTTGTGCAGTGATATAGACTAATCCCTGTATTTTTATCAAGAGCTGTTCATTTTTTAGCAACGTGAACCCACCTAACTTTCCTGAGTATGTTGCTCTGTGACAACTCAGCACTAAGTTGCCTAATGAGTTTCCTTACTGGTTAACAGAAGTACCATTGAGAAAAGCAACATAAAACTGTGGAAAGCTTTTATTACAATCTTTTGTGTTACAATAGACATAGTTTTGTTATTGTTTTTAAAACGAATTAAGCACTTTGCAATTGTACAACTCCCCACTAAACCAAAATGACCTTCTGTCTAGCCTATGCGCTCTATTGATATAATGTACTTCATCCTGGACAAGACATTTAATTGGGAAAGACAACCCCTTTTCATTTACATGGATTCCATATATTTCTTTAAAAAACATGCTTAGAAGAACCTTGAACCTGTGGGCTAACACATTCATTTCTTGTATGACTATAATAAACAGGTTTTAAAAGTGCATTATATGGCAATAACCCTTGTGCAGAATTCACTTTTACAAAATCCTTGTTATAAGGGAAGTGCTCAATTGGAACACAGTGCAAGCAGTCAAGTTGTCCTGAGAATTGATAAAGGTGGTCATAAATTTACCTTCACAACAGGCATGGATTACCACTACCTAATGGCTTAATCTCTTTTTTGTCAACTAGAATCCTTTTGATGTTCACTACTGAATGTGACAGGAAAACATAAGTGCAAATTTCCTCCTTCGTGTGACAGGGCCAGTAGTCGTGTGAATATTTAACAGCTTAACCCAGAGATCACTCTCAGTTCCGTTATAAGGCCAACTGCTCAACTTACAGTCAGCAATACCACACAACTGTTTAGTAACAGCTACTGTCAATTCCTCTCCAGCAGCACAAGACAAGCAAAGAGAGAAAAGGTAAATGTGGCATAATACTTTAGTATTCACATCCCTATACTCTGAGAGGTTGCAGCACAGCACAAGCCAAGCTCATATTGCTGAGACATGAGTTTCTCGTCTCTCTGACACTGTGGTATACACATTAACCTTTAAGCTGACAGCCTCAGCTTTGCTTCATCTGTCCCTGCCTGCACTGAGACTCAGATTTGACATTTGCAAGCACATGAAGGAATCTCTCCCAGAAGACAGCAACAGCATCTTTCTGCCAGCAAGTATTGGCACTGAGCTCCAGCAATACCCATTGTAAACAGGTGTCAAATACCCATCTCATAGAGGGACTTTCTATGGTGTGCTGAGAGGCAATTCAGTGGTTTTGCTGGTGGAAGAGATACGGTAATTTGGGAGGAGGAAAGAGAGGGGGGAAACAACACTTCAAAATAGTGCCTTTTATTCAGCAGAGGTGCTTCTGTGCCTGTGCATGTTCATTTTCTTCTTAGCTGACAAGTACAAAAGATTATGCTTCTATAGATTTTAACAATACTGGATAAACTTTACTGAAATTTCTTAAGGGAACAAGTTTCACCAAAGTAAGGGTATGCAATTTCTATTCATGCCAAGAAAGATCCTTCTGCAGTCACTGAAGGTGTGCTTCAGCTCATCTAACTTGACATCTATAGGCTCTGGCATAATTTGGCACAATCTGCACTAATGCTGAGAATTTCAGTGTGGCAGAACCAGCCCCGCAGAGTTCTCTCTGCGCTCAGCAGAGATGATACAGTTTGTCACACGACAGGTATTCCACTAACTATAGCAAAAACATCTCCATTGGCTTTGAAGAGTATAGGCTGACTAGTGCAGATATATTATGTCCTATATTGTCATATAAAGCCCACCACAGGAGGCAAAACCCCCTTATAAGTAGACAGCACCTTTTCTTACAGAGCTCTCATTTTTTGTGCCGTTGATTTTTCTAGGGGACAAGAGTGGCTGACAAATTGATAATCATCACTCCTCTAACCCAGAGACAGAAAATAACCCAGGTGGATGAAAGCAGGCAGAACTTTCCTCTATCCTCACAATCAGCCTCACCTACTCCTTCAAAACAATTTCAACGTAAATGTTCCACCTCACAGTGCTCCAGTACAAAGTTAAAGCAGACAACACAATTCTCAACAGTTTCAAATAGGATTGAGTTTTCTCAGTATGCTGAAAGAGGTGCTCAGCAGCTCACACAATCATCATTCACAACTTGGTTTCTTTGAAAGCCAAAGATTAATGGAACCAGGCAGCCTATTCACTTGAAATCCTGGCTTTGCTAAATGGGTATCACAACTAAGGAGTAACATTAAGTTGCCAGACATGAATATTCTTGGTGTTTCTGAATTTCCACTAATTACTCAGTAGACTTTTTGAACTAATATACTTGGACTGCAGGTTGCTTACAACAGTGATTTTAGAAACAACCTGTGATTTTGATGAATAAACAGCAATCCAAAATAAGATGCCTGAGTAAATGGCCTGATTTTCACAATGTTGTCCTAAAAAGCATCTCTAATACAGCCAACTAGTTTTGAAAATTTATGCTACACATATAGTGCTAACTTTCCATGCAGTCAGGAATATGTATGAAAAAAAAAAAGGACAATCTTTTACTTACTAGATTTCAGCCTGTTGCCAACCTTAAACCACATTAAAAACACCGTAGTAGTAGAGCAACAAGCGTGTGAAGGCTGCGTCTAACCATTACTGTGCTCTCCCTGCTGCAGAAGGGATTCTGTTTATGGCCCTATGGATCAGCTTACTAGTAAAATGATCATCTTGCTTTGAAGTTCCCACTTTATGTTGCAAAGGATGCAGTCTTGGAGTTCAACTAGTTTATAATGAGTTGTTGATTAAAGAACTCAAAATAGTAGTACTGGGATGCTGGGGAATGGAGAGCCAGGATTCTGGCATGCTACTCCGAGGCTCTGTAACCAGCTCCCTGCACTGTTTATTGTTGGGGGTTTTTTCATGTATCTATCTCAAATCCATTTCTTGATTTATAAATTTACCAGTAACAGTGGTGAGATCATTAGCATTCATAAAGTGCTTTGAGATTTTCAACTGCAATTGCAACACAAATGCAAAACCGCTCTGGTTTCCCTTAGTAAAAACAGACACACAAGGAAAGGACAGTTCCTGTGCCACCACCTGCAGAAAAAGCCTACTTGTGCATGACCTGAAGAAGATGAGAACCTCCCCAAGAAGATCTGCCTTGCACACACTTTCGTAACAATCATTCCGGCTGCCTACTGCAAACACTGGAGATAAAATGAAACAAAAAAAAGTGCCTTTTCTTAAGGAAAACAGAGGGGCTGATGGCACATTTTCATGTACGTTCCGCTCATAATAACATGGAATTTCCAACCCAAATATTCATGGAAATACTTAACGTGGTTACAGTTTTAATAATATATATAGAAATACAAGTACTCCCTACAGTGCCTGCCATCCAAATTATGCATAAATGGAATAGTGCCCAGACTTGGTGAGATAATATAAACAAAATTAGAAACAAAACCAGTAAAGCCACGCTGTCCACTTAGAAAGCAGGTAGTACAAAATGGTAAAATAAGTCAGTTACAAATATTCTATGCTACCTAGAATATTGTTTGCAACATGAAGTGTCTTCTTCTGCGCTCTGGTATTCTGACAGCATCCCCTGGAACCATTATGTAACTCGTACTCTACAAGAAACCACATGGGCTTTCAACGGCTGTAACTCAATACCCATTTTGGCCCTTTTTGCTTTCTGAGAGATTTAGAACAGTTTGTACAGGTCATTGGCTACTTCCCTGCCCTAGGACACTCTGCCATGTTTCAAAAAGGAGACTGTTGCCATAGGAGCAGGAGCCATGCCAAGGAAAAGAATGCTACTGAGACTACTGACAAGCTGCTCCACATCCACTGCCTCCTTAGATGAAGTGGATCCAGCTCTCCTCACATTCCCTGGGCATCTTTATGGGGTGAGTCCGACAGGTAAGACTGTAGTTTTTGCCTCTGTTGTTATCCCAGTACTCCTGGCCGTTGACTTGATACCTTGCTGCAAACTGGACTATAGAGCACAGCTGGAGGAGGAAAGGAGGCACAGGGAGAAAGAAAGTGAAAACATCAACCTGATCCTGCTCATTTTTCGCAGGGATGCTACGGTGCCAATGAGCACACAGTTCATGGAGGCTTTTCCACTGGTTGAAGGTGTATCGCACAGATACCTGCTTCTCAAAAGCAATATTGCGAACGTGGATGGTGCCACTGAGCCCCAAATCTGAGCTGGTCACTCGTTCAAGGCACACCTGCTGCTCCTGAAGTCGGGAGGAAAAATCCATACAGTCTGCAGGCTGCTGGAAGTCAGGGACCAAGCACTGCATAGTAAACTCCAAGTCCAAGCTGCTGTACCAGAGGTCTGAGTTTATGGAGAGCCTGGAAAGGACATGCAGGGGGATTGATGGATCCTCCCCAGTCTGGAAGACTTTCACTTCAGTGAGCTCCAAGCCCAAAGCATCTGCAAATCTCACCCGGTTCATGCGACTCAGGCATCCAGGAACTTGACACTGAACTGCTGCTCGCTTCCTTCTTTCGGGAGATGTAGGCAAAGACCTGGCTCGGCGGCGAATGATAGGCCGTAGTGCTGGGTCACAGCTGGAGGAAGTGCTGCTCTGAAGCTTATCTGGCTGTGGGGCCCCCTTGACTGGGGTACTGCTCCAAAGAGTCATGCTGCCACTTGTACGGACCGATGGGGGCTGCTGCTGCCCTCGTCCTGGTGCTTCTGCAGCCCGTAACATGTTCTGATAGAGATCTGAGAGGTAGCTGGGATTTCTCCGAGGACCACGCACCTCCATTCTTAACCGATGACAAAAAAACCAACAGTGTTAACGCTAGAGGTAGTAACGAGCGCTGCCACAGCCTGGGAATGGCAGCCCCGGCCAGCAAGCACTTGAGGTTATTGCACTGAATGCAGCAAGGATCAACCGGAACAACGTAGCCTTCTGAGTGAAGGACAGAAACCTGGAAGCTCTCACAGCAGCTGGAAGTGAACCAGAGGGCAGCGTATTGTATGGGGAGGAAAAAAGAGTCTCACTGGCTGGAAAACTCGAGGCTGCTTTGCTGGCCGGTGGACCCGCAGCTGGGGCTGGAAAGGGATTCAAGGCTGTCTCCGCTGATGCTGGAGGACTTAAAACTCTCACTCAGGCTGGAGACCGACTGGAGGCTGTCGAGCTGGGCACCGAAGGACTCCAGGCTGTCGGAGAGGTCGCTGGATGCCCGGGGGTTGCCGTGGCGAGCCCTGAAGCACCCTCGGCGGTTACACAGGGCGAGGGGGGCCTGCAGGCTGTCCTCGCAGACGCCGACCGAGCCTGCGCTCCAACAGCAGCAGGGACACTCCAGGCTGTCGCACTGGGTGCTGGGCGACTCGCGAGGGCTGCCGAGGCCGGGGTAGGCTTGCAGGCTGTCGGGCGGGATGGAGCCGGAGCCGAGGCCGGGGCTGCTGCAGAGGCTGGAGGGAGCGCAGGGGCTGTCGCGGCGGAGGCTCTCGGGCGGGGCTGCAGAGGCAGGCTCGGGACTGTGGCCGGAGGAGGAAGGATCCACGCTGGGGGACTCCAGAGCCCACATCGGCTGCGCAGTCCGCCCTCAGCGCCGTGGCGAGACACTGCCCGGCAGGACACTGCCCG
>VYZX01005049.1:43413-61000 GCA_013401335.1 Brachypteracias leptosomus | reverse complement strand
CTTTGGGGTATTTTAACTGGGGTGTGGGCAATGACACAACTATTCTGATGTAAATAAACTAAAGAAAATCAAACAGCTCTCCTTATTGTCAAAAAGGAGGTTTAAGACCAAAAAATGCTATTTATTTTCACACAGAAAGCAAATAAAAACCCCAACAACAAATGCTGCAAAACAAAACCACTTTGTATTAATCATTATGGTTGTTAAATTGTTCTGTAAATAAAACTACATTTTTTAGTTTTCCTACTAATTGTACTGTTTTTAAATAATTTAAACTCAGATCTTTCGAGGTTTAAAGGAAATTAAAGGATGTCACCTTTTTTTCTGAAGTGAGCTGGATTATACAACACACCCAGATAAACATGAATGCTTTTATACATTTTATTTTTATGTTGGTTTTTTTTTTCCTGTCCAGGCTGAACAATACCAACACTCTCAGCCTTTCCTCATAGGAAAGAGGTTCCAGCCCTCTGATCACTATGAAACACTTGATGTTTATCTTAAAGCCATAGCCCTTCTATCTTTAGCAAATTACAGGGATCTTGAGTTNAACAACAAATGCTGCAAAACAAAACCACTTTGTATTAATCATTATGGTTGTTAAATTGTTCTGTAAATAAAACTACATTTTTTAGTTTTCCTACTAATTGTACTGTTTTTAAATAATTTAAACTCAGATCTTTCGAGGTTTAAAGGAAATTAAAGGATGTCACCTTTTTTTCTGAAGTGAGCTGGATTATACAACACACCCAGATAAACATGAATGCTTTTATACATTTTATTTTTATGTTGGTTTTTTTTTTCCTGTCCAGGCTGAACAATACCAACACTCTCAGCCTTTCCTCATAGGAAAGAGGTTCCAGCCCTCTGATCGCTATGAAACACTTGATGTTTATCTTAAAGCCATAGCACTTCTATCTTTAGCAAATTCCAGGGATCTTGAGTTTTGTTATAGAAGGAAGCTCCCAGCTTTCAAATTTGTTGATAAAAGTTTAGAGTTGTGGTCAATGGGTAACTTAAAACCAAAAATCTCCTACAAAAGATATTTAAAAGCAAAGGAGCACTGGGCTTTGTAGTGAAACAGTTCAGCTCTCTAAACAAAAATTACTTTGTATTTATTAGCACTCATGGTAAGATGTTTATTAGGCATACTTAAAGCAGATGGAGGTAAAACGAAACAGACAGGTTCCTTTTCAAAATATAGTAACACCTTTCCTATGATAAATCTGGATGTCTGTTACACTACTAGTAAGTACAGGAGCAAAAGCTCAAAAAGCTGTGTCCCTCAGTCTGTTTGAACCAAATGTGCATAATGTCTGCCTGATACACCTGCAAAGTAAACACTTGGTATGAAGCAGACACAAAGACCACAACTGAGGAGTGTCAGAAAGCCAGCTGGAAAATGATCAGGCAGAGAAAATAATCTGCCCCACGCTGTTAAACTTTAAATGCTGAAGCCTGCTTTAACTTATCCACTCTTCACAGCTGCTGAAGAAGTCTAATGCTTAGGAAATGCATGGAACAGTGCTATTTCAGCTGGCTGCCTGCTTGAAGGTCGCACCCCTTGATGTGTGCTGAGTACTGCTGGCGAGGAGACTTGTTCTGTTAGCTGAAATTCACATCAGCCTGAGTGACCTGTGGAAGGTCCAGGAGCATCTTAAGCCTCTTTCAGTCTTCAGTGTAACTTAATGATGCCCAGGGCTGTGCTCTTCCTGTGCTTCCAGACAGCGGATGGCAGTGAAGGTGTGGAGAGGAAGGCTCAGGTCTGGGCTGAAGTCACTGGCACCAATGGGATTCCTGCTGTTGGCTTCCATGCATTTGAGATCAAGACTTTGATGCCTCTCTAGCTCACCCTTTCCACAGCTTGTCCCTTATGTAAAAGCCATCATATTAGGCCAGGGTGAAGATCTCCTGTCTCTCCTTGTGGCTTATGATGGCTTATGAATGGCTTATGATGGCTTATGAAAGATGACTGGAAAAAGAATATGGGAAGCAATGAATGCCTTCACCCTGGCTCCAGCATGTGGTTGATGGTTGTTCTGAGATTTCTCAGTCCTGAGGCTGCAGCCACAACACCATGTTTAATACATGGCCATTTCTCCAATAAATTTGCTGAACAGCTTCTGAACTGTTCCTATTCCCTTCCTGGAACAATGAATTCCATAGTTCCATTGTAGCTATGTGGAAAAGGGCTCCACATAAGCACTTTTGCCAGTTAGACATCAGCTGTACAATAAACTTTGAGGGGAAATGGAGAATAAATGTTGCCTATTGGTTTTCTCTCCTCATAGTTTATCTAAACTAAAGAAAAAGGAATGTTTAATTCTTGTCAAGTAGAAACTCTTCATCCATCTGATCTGTTCCGTCACTTTACAGTATTTCTAGATCTTCTCCATGATTTTGAGAGGGAGATGGCTAAACCTATAGCCAATATCCCAGAAGTCTACCCAGCAGAGATTGAAATGATGATGTAACAAGATACTTTTTTTTTCAAATAATCCACAACATTTTACTTGTGATTTTGAGCTGATATTTTCATAGAACCATCCATAATGACACTATGCCCTCTTTCCTGAGGAATTGTGATTGTTTTCCCCTTTGTGTGCATTATTTTACATTTATCAATGCTGGATCTCATCTGCCATTTTTATCACCCAGTCATTCACAACTGTATGATCCCTCTGAGGCTCTTTGTAGTCAGTTCTCATTTAGTACTGTTAGCAGGCTGTTGTTACCTCATTATTTTCCCTTTTCCACATTATTTATGAGTAATTTGAGTAGTATTGTGCACAGCACAGATGCCTGAACAGCTCTGTGGGAAATCTCCATTGTAAATCAACATATTTCTTTGCAACTTTGATTTCCTATTTTTTACCTATTTCTTCCAATTTTGTGTTACAAATCTAAGACTTCTACACCCCTCTAGCAATGATGATTTAGCCTTTTTGAGAACCATTGTTAAGGTAACTTATAAAAGATTAGTGGAAATCCAAGCAGTCTGTATCATCCTGATCAATCTTACCCAAAAGATGTGATACAGATTCGTAGTCATTACTTCTTTGAGTGAAAGTTGTGTTAAATCTTTCCCTGGATGTCACTTATCAATGTACATAAGTCTATTCTTCACTGATTTCTACCAGTATGTCCAGTACAGAGACCAATGCTGCTGGTCTGTAGTTCTTCCCATTATCTCATGCAATCTAGTCTCCTTCAAATAATGGATTATGCACTAACAAGCAGTAATCTGATAGTGCTGTATTTGAGCTCTTTTGGAGTTTTGGGATTAATACTATTTTGCTTCTATATAGTTTTTTCAGTTATGATTCTGTTCATTCCAATGCTTTGTTCTGAAATCTATTCTACTGATACTTCAATGTAAGATATTTTATCAAATGAACTGAAGATCTCAATAATCTCTACCGTGAACCTCAGTACAACAACAACAAAAAAAGTATATTTTCTGATCTAAACCTGTATGAATTGATTTGATTCATCCTTACAACCTCAAAGTGTCACACTGAAGACATGGACTATTTAGCTTAAAAATGAAACTTTTGAAATACTGCACTGAGAACCAACATAAATGGTTGAATCAAATACTTTATCACGTTTTGTTTGCTCTCTATTTGCTTGTGAGGTGTAACTTCAGGCTAGAAAATTTGTAGGGTTGCTGTGGTATCCTGGAAGTATAGTTAAAGTGTGTCTTTTCCATTCTTATCACAGTTTCAAAGGTATCCAGGCAATGCTGTTCAGAAATATAGGGCAGCTTTAGAGTATGACTTGCAGAAGACTCTCCTCTGCCTTTTGCATAATAAATATTTGTGACACTAAATTGCTTCTGCCTCTTTTTGTTTCCTTCTGCTGAAACATCTGTCAATATCCTTTCTTAGAAGTTAGCTTATCAAAAATATTATCTCATATTCAAATGACCTGCATCCTAGCTTCAGGGAAGAAGGGTATTTAATCAGCTCTGAATGATATCACGAATATTTGATCTTTATAACTGCCTTGACAGGACCAAATAGCACCATTTCTTTTGAAGGAGAAATTACAAATCTGATCAAAGTATTATTATTAATGTTATTTTTGACGGACATAACAACCCTTCAACCTTTATGTAAGTAAATCACAGAAGTTCTCTATTCATAGAGTGAGCATCACAGACAGGCCAGATTCACTATATACTGCCTTCCCACTACTGTTCTTTGGATATAAGCGTTGCTTTTACTCAATTACAACATTATTACCTGCTCCTAGTGGCTCTGACCTGTCTGTGACTTTCACCTCACAGCAACAACAGGAGTCAATTTGGACTCATTCTTTTATATTTCCTTGTGTCCCTAGAATATGCTTCAATAAAATGGCAGAATTTCAAGTCTCCTGTATTCATCTGATTAACTTTACATAAAAATAAAAAAACAAGGTACCAAAGAGCATGACGTGTGTGGTTACACAGCAGATGTCTGGCATGACCCACCAACACATGTGTTCTAATCCTGCCTGTTATTACTGCTTAGCTTTTCTCTGGGGTGTGGATGGTGGGGTTTTTTTGATTGTTTATTCCATTGAATTTTGGGTTGCAGAGTGGGTCAGAGCAGGTGTTATTGCTATAACCTGCAAAAGATACATCAACATTTAATAGCAGTAACATTTTTTCCCCAAAATTATTCAAATAATTTCCTACCCTTGTGGAATTGCCACTTTGTGGGAATAAAATTAGGACATAATTTAGGTCATTGGCTTTCAATTCCTGAGATTTTAAGTCTATTACCTGATCTGACACCATACTTTTTCTATAATTTTGAAATAATAATATGTTATTTCCTGATGTGACTCAGATTTACTTTCCTACACTTCCCTATGCAGTGATTCTTACTGCTATTCAAAGCCTTATGACAAGATACTTTTAATTCTCAGCATTTTACCAGCATCATAGTCTGACAATCCTTTTTTTTCCTAAGTATTTGCTAGTAATATGTTTTTGACATTTGTTGCAAATTTGATATTCATAGCCAAGAAATATATTAAAAAATTACCGCCTAAAAATGTGTTGTTATGTGATTTAAAAAAAAAAGCCAGTCAAATTATCTTGAAGACAAAACAATCAAAAAGGTCAAATGTAGTATTAACAGGAAAAAAAATTATTCTGTTTTCTCATAAAAGAAAAATTAAAATAAAAAAAAAAAAGGAAGATTTTCTGTATTGAATGAACACCAACAATCACTTGTCAGATTTTCATGCTACAGTGGTCCTTTTCTCCTTTAAAAGCCCAACATAATATCTTTCTTGTTCTACTTCCCTGATCCATTTTCATGTTGGCACTTGTATCCCAGGAGTTTTGAACACATGCTCTTACTTAGGCCTTCTAGAGAGAATTCCATTTGCTATATGCTGCATCCTCCAAAATCTAGCCTGATTTACACTGCCATGGTAAAAAATCCTCAATGTTTTTGTTTAAATTTAAGAGAAAGAATAAACCTCAGCAATTAAAGACTGAAAATACTCAAAGTATCTTTTTGTGTAGTGGCAAATTAATATCAATTACCTTTGTTTTCTAATCTGAAGTGTATCAGCAAATGAAAGTTATTCATTGCTGCTGCCTACTTATTTCTTTAATGACATAATTCACAAAGAGTGAGGGATGAAGGAAAACTGTTATTAAGCTACATACACAACATCACCAAACTCCTGCTACCACATGATGCTTCCTGACCTACTACAGATTGTCTGGAACATACATAGAGAAAAGCAATCCGTGCCACAAGCGGGAATGGAGCAGAGAGAATTTAACTCTTTCCAAGCAAGATACTCAACAGCTCCTCTGTCCCCTGTAGTTCTGGTTACTCACACAGTTTCACTAAAGTCTCTGAAATTAGCTGCTCTCTAAGTGACATCCGTTTAGGGATTAGCTAGTCGTGTAAGGATCAGTGTTTAAGTAGGGGCTTGTTCCCTCTTCAACCCATCTGTCATTTTTCTGAGATAATACATTAATTTCCATAGCAACAGCCTGTAATGTTACCAATAGGATTATTATGACTTTGCTGCAGGATCAAGCGAAGGAAGCTGGACTGCGCTGGAATAAACTGTTATCCAGGCACAGGAAGCATGAAATAATAGAAAAGCTGTTATAAAAGCTGTCTCTTTTGCTATCTGTCACATTAAAATAAAAAGGAAAAATAAGTTAAACGCAGTGTGAACTGTCACCATTTGTAAATGTTAGTTATGTCCACTTGACTGGTCTTATTCCAGGTTTTGCTAGAGTCCAAGAGATGCACAGCCATGGCCTGAATCCACTGTAGCTTTTTAAATAATTAAAAAAATACAGCCTGGATTCATTACACATTATCACATTGTGTAACACCCTAAATACAATTAATTTTGATTGTGTAACAGAAAAAGAAAAGCAGATTCATGTCAACACTATATAGGGTGAAAGACATACATCAACAGTACTTCTCAACTTGCTGGTACTTTAACGAAATTGGAATTTCCTATTAAGTGAATCTGTGACAGATCTAATGCAGGAACTCTTGTCTCAACCCAACACACTTTGGGAAAGCTCTGTTCTTACTGTGCTCTATATCTTGTGACAATTTCTGTGTGATATCTTGGATGGTTTTGACTAGCCTGACAAATCTTCCTTTGGGTGGCTGAGCTTCTTCACCCTGCCTCCTGGCAGTGCTCAGAAGTTTAGGAGTGCTCCTGTTCATCCTTTAGCCAAAGACACACTCAATTGTAAGGAAGTAATTCCTGAGCAATGTTTGTCCAGTCTGTTTTAAATAAATGGTGATAGAAATAGCTTTGCCTTTCCAGATAATGCTTTCTCATCCTTATGGTTAAGAAGTCTTTTTTCTGCTTCTTTTTTTTTTTTAAATTTTTGCTCTGTAACCTGATTCTCCCTTGTTGTAAACTAATCTCACATGTAGAGAAGGTAGATTTCTCTCTGCTTTCAGTATCCAAGCTGAATCAGCTGTAGCCTCCAGAATGTGATATATGTTTCTGTTTTGTTTGTAGGCAGATCATGATTATGAGTTAGGCCAATTCCATGATATAATGACTTTTTCTAGATGCAGATTACAGACCAAAACAATAAAAGAAAGCAAAATCTAAAATACTTAGAACATTGACAGTTATTACATTAATTAATGAATAGTACTTATATAATATTCAAATAATTCTATGTCCCAGCAGTTCAACAGTGATATATATCAGCATTCAATTTAGAGAGAAAAACAATCATCCTATTAAGCCAATAAAAGTAAATTTAACAACTAGGGAGTATGCAATTATATGAACTATAGTATAAAAACTATACATGGAGAAAAAATATTATTATGAAGCTAAATTGTTGTCATATTTTGTTGAGCTAATGCTGTAAAAGCTACTTATTGACGTCTACACGTCACTAAAGTGGTATGGGTTAGGTGACCTAGATTTGCAGGGAAGCATGAACTATTGGGACCCTCTTAGAATTCAAGGAGATCCTCTGGAAGTCTTAAGTGAAAAATTGAGAAAGTGCTTCTTACAGATAGGATTTGGATTAAGTACTTTGGTCAAGTAAACTGCATCTACTGGCTTAATTGCTGAGTTCCCAAAGGATTCAATACTGCCATCCTAACTTATTTATTGAAATCAACCCATCAGTGTCAGGGTATTTAGTGAGTTTATAATCATACTGGGAATTACTGTTTTGGGCTCCAAAATATACAAGTTTCACAAATAAACTTCAGATTGGATGACTAACAGGGGTTTTTTGCTTTGTTTTGGGTTCTTTGTTTTGCTTTTCCTTTTTCTTTTGTATCACTGTGGAGGGGTTCTTTATACATGCAGGGATGGCGATTCAACCACTTCCCTGGGCAGCCTGTTCCAGTCTTTGATAACCCCTTAAGTGTAGGAGTTTTTCCTAATGTCTAACTTAAACTTCCCTCTTGATGCCATTTCCTCTTGTCCTATCACTTGTGACTTGTGAGAAGAGACCAACACCCACTTCCCTGTAACCTCCTTTCAGGTAGTTATAGAAAGCAGTAAGGTCTCCCCTCAGCCTCCTTTTCTTGAGAATAAACCACCTCAAGTCCCTCAGCTGCTTCTCATAAGAGTTATTCTCAAGATCCTTCATCAGCTTTGTTGCTTTTCTCTGGACCCTCGATATCTTTCTAATACCACAGTGACCAAAACTGAACACAGTCCTCAAGGTGTAGCCTCACCAGTGTTTAGTACAGTGGGACAATCACTTCTCTAGTGCTGCTGGCTACGCTATTCCTGTGAAGCTGTTGCTGTTGCCATTGAAGTGCTTGCTGAACTTAAGAGCATCATCTTTTCCTCTTACTCTCTACACCATTCCCTGAACGTGGCATACATCAAAACCTTTGTCCCTGTCAGATCTTTACTTTAGATCCTGCTGTACATGCTGGTGCAGCTGCTACCTTGGCTAGTGCATTTTTCCATGGCACTCACAGCAGATGACCTCATGGCTGCAAGCCACAGCTACTCAGAGAAGGTTATTGTGAACACCACTCAAAATGCCACTGCCAGGACACATCGTGATTTCCCCAGTCTTCACATGGCCATCTGGGAGTTTTGGCTTTCCCAGCTGTGACAGCCATTCCCAGCAGAGATGTCTGCTTCTGGGATCCCTGGTATGTTGCCATTTGAAGATGTGGTTGCCAGGATGCTCTGCCTCACTGTCCCTGCTAAAAAATCAGCTCCAGGTTCCCTCCAGTACTTTAGCTGAAGCTGCAGTCTACTTCTGCCAGTATAGCAACTAGGGAAACTGGCAATCACTACTGATAGCCCTTCTTCGTTTTCCTGTTTTCTTAATCCATCCTCGCTTGAGTCCTCAATTAAGAAAAGAAGAGATTTCAGAGCAGCGCTATCCACATCTTGTGCACAGACCAAACACTCTTCCTAGACTACCAGATGATTAATTCTGTATCACTGCATGAAACATCTTGCTGAGGTTTATGTAATCCTTGAAAGATTGGCTCAAGGTACTTTGAAATTTCAACAGTTGAAATAAACTCAAAATCAGACCAATACCAGCAAATAAAAATTTGGCTACTAATAAAAACTCTTTCAAAATACTGGCAATTAGGACTGCTCATGTCTCTTTTCATTTAAGCTAGATTTTCAAGGATTCACACATCCAAAACCATCATTCTTTTCTGTTAAATGCTCTGGAAACAACCCGAAGGAGACTTACATTTATCTTACACAGTAACTACTTGCCCAAATTATATTCTGCAAGAAAGAGCTTGATCTTATTGCTGGAAAAATATTTTAATTATTGCTATTTTTAATATAACAAAAAGATGAGATTGTTGATGTGTCAGTGTCTGTGAGCTGCAGAAGATAAAAGATGAGTAATGTCAGTATACTGTAGATCTTTTCCACATAAGAAATTTTGAGTAATGTTACACACCTCACTTATTGAAATGAACTTAACATACTGCATACCAAACATGAGCTCATCCTTTCTGTCCTTCTGTAAGAGAATAATGTAGTGCTTCAGCATGTGGATAATTTCTCTTTGTGTTAATCACTGAATTAATGAGATGTTCAGACTAGTTTCTTCCTTTGCTTCTTTGTATTCCTACATGCACACACAGATATTTTGTCATTAGACAGGAACAGGTGAGAAAAAGGTGACTTGTATATGAAAGACTGGAAGAATATAGTGGATTATTGTCAATGTATTTATTTAATGTTTAAAGATTTGAATACCTAATGTTAGTGTCTTAAAAAAAAAAAGCCAAATTTTCAGAAGTCTTCTACATAACTGATTTCTTTGGGAACTAATTTAATCGTAATCACTAAGTACTTTGGAAGTAAGTTCATTTTGCTCAAGATTTAGAGTCAGACCACTAGACCTGTAACAGATGCTCTCTGTTATCTGCCTCTTTTCCCCAAAAAAGGAGATAAGGGAGAAAGACTTATGGACCACTGTTGGTCCCCCTCCCCTTGNGCTAGGAGCAGATACTGTCTGTGAAAACATGCTGTGCGCTTCAGAGAGTGCAGTTAGTGTGCAGAGACTCAGCTGAAAAGAAAAATGAAAAGAACTGTTCAGTTCTAACTTAAACCAGGACAATTTTTATTTAGAAGCTTCTGTGTAAAATGAATCCTACATTTGCACTTCAAAATTTTGAGTCACCTTATATATTTAGTTAGGTGATGTCATAGCAGATGACCTAAGCACCAGTAATCAAATAAGATATTTTTACTAATACACTTGATAATTAAAATCATAAACATTGTTAGAATCTACAATTTAAAAGTTATTTTTGTTACCAGAGATTTTTGTACTAGGAAACCTAGGAGATATGTTGATTCATATCTTTGAAATTGTTAAGGCTGAGGTAAATAGCACTTCCTAAAAGAGAGGATAGTCTCTTAGATATTTGGGTATAGTCAGCATCAGCTCCTGTGGGTTTTTTTTCCCTTCAGAGGAAAATACTCAAATATATAATAAGCCTTCCATATAAATAGCAACTACTCTCCTCCCTCTGCAGATTCTTTTTTTTCTACGATTAGTTTTGATACTGGATGATTTAAGGGAACTGAGAGTCCTATATAGTAGAATAAGTATGAAGCTAAAAAAACATTTTAAGGAGCTCAAGTTCAAGGTTTAAGACTGTAGCAGGAAAAAGCACAAATGGATTCAGGAAAATGAATTTGTAGTTCTTAGGAAAAGCACTGGTAATCCTTCTGCTGTTCTTTAAGCCCATGCCTTAAGAAATGACCAAGTACCTTAACAAATATCCCAGAGCATACTTCTGTATGCAGAGAAACCCTACATCAAAGCAACATCCATTTTAACTGCTTAAAAATATTCTTCCTTCCTCTCTGACATCATAGATACATGACAAGCTATGAGAGGAGTTTCCATATTTCCTATCCACCCGTCTGCCTGCTACTCTGTAAATGTGATATTCAAGCATTTGATTTTTAATGAGATTTTAAAACCAATAACCAAATTTTGTGTCAGCATTTGACATACTATTTTTCTAAGACTCCATAAAGTAGACTAAGACTATAGATGGTTATAGAAAACTGGAGATATATATACGAAATTCTGATTTGAAATATGTGGGTTTGTTTCTTGCTTGTAGTTTGTGAATGACATACTTTGGCTTTGGTAACCTTCTCAGTGCTTTTATGTCAGCTAATGCTAAGTGCATTTACAGGATAAGACCAGTCATATGCCATTACAAGAAATTCAAATGTTTTTATTAGGGACTGATAACTCCTAAGTGCTGTACAAATGTACACACAGATACAGCTACATCTCAAGCACTGAGAGCTGTTAATGGCTTAACCCAGTAGTGAGCTACAAACCACGTACAAGATGACTACTATAAATAGCATGTGAAGAGTTGCCTGCCATACGTTGGCAGGGAAAAGGATCACAAAAGGATGTTTTTCTTCACAGCTCCTTCTGTATTTATTATACTCAGTGTAAATCATCATTAACACATTTATAGTACTTGGAGAATACTATTAGTATAGGCTGCTGTAAATGCCTCTCTATAGTATTACATTCTGTATATAGATTTTTGTCCACTGTTTGGACCTACCTTTCCACGGAAAAGACCAATGAATGGAGGGATCCTTTGTGGCTTCACCTGGAATCAGATCAGTGTCCTGGGTTCGGTTAGGATAAGGTTAATGTTTACAATATCCAGCTGGGAGAGGCCACAGCTGAGATAAACAACCAAAACAGTCAATGGGATATTTGATACCATACTGACATCATGTCTGCTATATAAAGGAAAGGCTGGCCCATAATACCATTATAGAAGAAAGACAAATCACAACTGGATTTGGTGATATATTTCCATTGTGGCCCATGTTCTGTGACTAAAATGTGGCAAATTTAAACCTTCGACTGAACAGTTGAAGTGTTTCAAAGAACTGTGTTCAGTTCACAGACCATCAAGTGCAGTGGGAGACTTTGTGTTTCTTAAAAGAATGCAAAGACCTTATGTTTCTTAAAATTCCAAGACTTTTTAACTCTATGATTCCATTTTCTCCAATGTAAGAGTCTCCTACTTTCAAATACAAGTGTTCTTCAGAATGGAAGAGATTAATCTTTAAGTTGTAATTATTCTGAGGGGTTTCATTCTTCTCTCAAAACTAGATCATTTCTGCTTTTCTCTTTCCTGTCAGCAACTGTCAGTACTTTTGTTTTCAAACCCAGATGAAACCTAAATTCATCTCCACTTCTGAGATAGTAATCCCAGCAGCAAACATTGCAGAAAGAAATAGTAAAATAATTAGAAGATGGTGACTGAAAATCTCAAGGATATCCCCAAATTTCATAAGCAGTTAAAAGGAACACATTCCTCTAGCTGCAGAGCAGAACAACCACCTGTGGCTTATGATCATTTAGAGAGGTACTAACATAGTTTTCATTTAGCACAGTGTGCACCAAACACTTGCAGAATAGTGTGACTTATGTGCAACACAGAATTGAACAAGAATTTGTCCAAGATATTAATATGCACATTCAAAGAATGTATAGTTTTTTCATGGACATATCACAAGAAGGAAAAAGCCCACTTTTTTTTTTTTTTACTATTTGATTATTTGCTCAATGTAAGTGTTTTTCCACTCTATAAGTATCTTAAAATGCAAGGTGATTTTAATGATTGATAATTGTTCTCTCCAATTCAGTGAAGCACTTTAAGAATGTAAACCTCTTCAGAGTCAGCCACTGCAAGGGAAAATAATTCAATGCACCATAGTGCCAGCTACCACATATCATCTGCTGTTCCAGTGGTAGCAAACCACTAGACATGAACATCAAGGATAGTCTGTATTTCAAGAGTCAGCTGGAGGCAACTTAACTGTTTTACCATTGTTAACTGTCACCAGAATTGTGATATGCTGCTCTCTCTGTTTCTAAGTGATGTCAAAATGAAGAGCATAAAAGTAACTGAATAAACCACACGATCTGAAGTGGTTTCTTTGTCTAATAGCTTTCTTTCTACAAATAACTTGATAAGAAAAACACTGGTCACAGCCTGTATTTGTGTAAAAAATGTAGACTATTATTGCTGAACAGAGTTTGAAGTTATTAAAAATCTATTTCTAAATCAAGTTCTGAACACGATGTCCTGCATCCTCTGCTCCCCAGCAAATTGTCCCTTGGAAAAGGCATTTGTGCCACTGGTGCTCTACAATTCATTCTGTTGGGTGAGTCATGCTTGTGTGAGTCATGCCTTCAGGTTCTTGTGTGTTTATTATTTTTTAGAAGTAAATGGGAAAGGATTTGCAAAAGACGTTCTTAACACTGATGTTGAATTTTTTAGTTACAGTGTGGTCTACATTTCTGCAATTTGTCAGCACACACATCACCCTATGACAACTACGCTTGACTGTTGTGGGGTTTTTTTAAAGGAAGGCAAGCTTTCATCTGCATGATTTCCACCACTGCCATTAAATAGATCCTGTGAATGGCACAGGAGTTGCAAGCTGATCACAAGAAGCTGGCGAACAAGATGATGAATAGTTGAGCCTACAGCACTACAATGGTTTTGCTTGGTATCACAACCTGATTGCTGAGCTACTCTGGTTAGCACAGAGGGTTGTGCAAGATTCAAAAATTCCCTTGGAGTCAATTAAGGTGACGCAACACCAAGGGGGTGATCAATTTGTTAATGTTATTTGAAACAAGAAGCGTTATATGCAGCTCGGAAAGCTTTGGTAGCCTTGAAGATAAGAAAAGTTCACAAGAGTGAAAAGAGAAAGAAAAGGAAAAAGAGAGAGGAAAAAGAGTGAGGCAGAAAAAGAATGTGATATCACCACCCTTGGATCCAGCAATACTGAGCAGGACTGGTGCAGATCTTGAGTTCTTAAGTGGTGGGTGCAGGTTCAGCAATGTCATGAGGGACTGGTCCAGTTCCTCCATGGAACTTCTACTATAGCAGCCTACCATAAAAGATATATATTATTAAGATTAGAGAGAAAGTTAAGAAAGCTGTTGTATCACTTGAAACTTGATTAATTAAGACTTTCAATGCATGTTTTCTTTATCTTCTTTCCTCTTGGTCTCATGGACACTTTTAAAAGAAGAAACATATTTCCAATCTTAGACAGTAGAAAGAAAAAAAATAACTGTCTTTTTTGGAGGAAGTCAAATAGACACTGTCTGTTCTTGTTGATGATGGAGTTTGATCTTGTTCCCTTTAAGAAAAATAAAACAATTTTGTACAAAGGGAAATAAAAAAGAAGAATGAAATTAAAGAAATTACAACTTCTGTTTCTGATGTTTTCTTACTTGCAGCTAGCTTCTGGCAAACTACAGGCATGCCAATTGCTCACTAATTTTTATAAAGCTCCATCTGTTTAAGGCTTTTGCTTTTAGTTTGTTTTTCTGTTCACAGACTCATGGCTGTATTGCATAAGTGGAATTGTCCTGGCTAGTTAATTTTATACTTATGTTGCACGGGACAAAAATATATAATTACATTTTCCTAAAGTAGAAAGAAATGAAATAAGATGAAGAAAGGAAAACAGCAAGAGCTACTGTTAGTCATAGACACTGTAAATCACAGAACGTTAGGGGTTGTAAGGGACCTCGAAAGATCATCTAGTCCAACCCCCCTACTAGAGCAGGATCACCTAGAGCAGGTCACACAGGAACACGTCCAGGCGGATTTTGAATGTCTCCAGAGAAGGAGACTCCACAACCTCTCTGGGCAGCCTGTTACAGTGTCTGTCACCCTCACCGTGAAAAAGTTTTTCCTTATGTTTACCCAAAACCTCCAGCTTGTACCCGTTGCCCCTTGTCCTATCACTGGATGTCACTGAGAAGAGCCTGGCTCTTAAATGGCAAGATGGACATCGCCAGATCCCAGTGGATGTGTTTAACAAAGTAACAGCTATGTCACCACCAACTGACAAAAAGGAAACACAGACTTTCTTAGGTACTGTGAGTTTCTAGAGAAATAATGAAATAGTTTTCTAACAATACGCACAATTAAGAGACAGAATGCAGAAACTGTTGGGTTTCTGACCAAGGAAACCTCCTGGTGATAGTTTTGAAACCTTATTAATGAAAACCAGATTCAAGGAAGAAGATATTTTCCTACACAAAAGCCATATGCAAAATAACTTTGCCCTAAGCTCAGTTAAATATGGCCAGGGAAGAAGATGACAAAGCAAATGGCAATAGATCAGACTCCGTAGAAAGATCTATTCAATGCTAAGGAATACTAAAAGAGGCAGCAACTTTAAGTATTGTGGAAATGTACCTACATATTTGAAAAGTTTTTGGAAAAGTTTAATATTAGTAGTACCATATGCATTGAAAATAGCATTCTAAAATGTAATGAACATGTCAGTCGCTACAAAGGGTTCAAGTAAGTTGTAAATGTAAAACACGACTAAGAAGGATCTAAAATGCATGTAGAAGACACTCTTATGTCTCTTTGTGGAAGTGAATGCAATTTCTAATCAGAACTTGCTTGAGAAATATGCTCACAGGGCACAAAAATGTCCAGTGCTTGTAGACTTGCATAGGTCTGGGTAGAGGAGGATTGTATTTAAATTTATCAGCTTGTTGAAACAAAGGACAAAGTTTTTGTTCATTAATTCCAGATTTTTTTCAGGAAGCATATGGAACTAAATACTGTTGTTCATTCCTTCTTCATTCAGCTTTAAAACAGAATACAGAGCAGATACAAACTGAAAGGACTAAGAAAGTTATTAGTGTTAACACAATTTGTATTAAAAATATGAAAGAACACAACTGGTACTGTACTTCATGATAGCATATTCCATAAATGGTTCTTTTTAAGAGCACTCACATGTTAAAGCTACAATTCTGTGCAGAAAACAGACATGTAACACAAATGAGTAGAAAAAAAGTCTGTTGGCATAGGCAAAGTGGATGTACAAATGATGTCTGTGACCCCAATACATGATTTATCTGTGACAGAGTTCTGGGAAGTGGGCAGGTGGCAGTGGCGGCTGCTGGTGCGGGAGCAGTTGTTGCTCCCGACCTCCCATCTGCCAGGCAGCAGGAGCAAGAGCAGGCAGCTGAGCTCACCACAGCTCTGCCGTGGCTCTGTGTTCCTGCTCCAGCCCTTCTCAGATTCTCACCCATGGAGCTGCAAAATTTAATTTTGTCCATGTTGCTGAGAGGTCCTGAGCCAGCTCTGGGAAGCTTTCTGAGCAACTTGAAAGAAAAAAAGAGTGAGGCAGCAAAGCTGCTGGTCATTGAGAAACCTCACACTCTCTTTTCCTCTTGGTTATATTAAACTGTAAGGGTTCCGTGTAAGATTTGTACGCCTGTATTTTCTGCACGTGCATGCACAAGCACATTCCTTCCTAACTTCTGTCAGAGAAGTCCTATTAAAGGTAGCCATAAGAATTATTAAGTGTTTCTGGGATTCTCCAGACCCAAAGAGGTGTTAATATTTCACATTGTTGCAATTTTTTTATTGTCAAATCTGGGGTCCTTACAGCTTAGTATTGCAGACCTTGGGATGATCTCGAGAGGTCTTTTCAGCTGATGTTGGAAAACAACAGATGATCTAAATCACATTAGATCTCTCTCTTGACCTTCTGTCAATCACTCTTTAAATAAACAAATGTTTCTTAATTTATATTCATAAGCTTCTCACCCTCATTCAGAAGTCAGATTATCTCAGCTACCAGAAGGGGAAGATATGAGTCCTGTTAGATGGCTTGCTTTAAAAATAAATAAGCCGCCCAATACAGCTTTATCAGCAGTTAGTCAGTTTTTCTACTTAGCAAATGTACAGTTTTGCATATTTCTAAACTTTTCTAGCTAAGTTACCCAAACTGGCACACAAAATATATTTACTACAGCAAAAACATGATTATACTCCAGACTCTTCTCCTTTTTCTTTCTCTATGCATCCCTTTCCAGGAGTGAAATCAACTAAACAAATGAATACATAAATCCTATAAAATTAAATTGATATTTACTTGATGTAGAAGTAGAGAGGAGGGCATGAACAAGTATTTTCATCTGTTTTCACTCACAAAAGAGCTGGATATACTGATGTCCACTACAGATTTCCCTGTCAAAGTAGGCTAGGCAGAAGATCAGTTTCCTTAAGGGACTTAACAGTGGCATCTCCCAGAAGAATCCAGGTGACAGATAAAGAGCTGAGATAAGAATGGAGGGCTTCATCAAAACCATACAGGTGGTAACCTAATGGGCAGGTAAGATAAACAGCAGTGAGGTTTACAGCTGTAACAACAGTAAGGGATGAACATGGAACTAGTGTTCCACAAGGAGGGAGCCAGCTCAGGCTGCATTATAGAATCATAGAATCATAGAATGTTTGAGGATGGAAGGGACCTCTAGAGGTCATCTTGTCCAACCTCCCTACACAAGTAGGGACATACGATCCTGGCAGCAAGGCAGAACCAATACATTCCCCTGGAATTCTCTCTTCACAAGCTACTTAATGCTGTACTTTTACTTCCTTATTCTGTGAAGTATTACAAGAAGCCATCTTCCAGCCAGTAGCTTCAAGTCACCTTCTGTCTTCTTTTACTAAGGAGGAAAAGAGGAACTCATTTTGAACATGGAAAAATCTAGAACTGGTAAATG
>VYZX01005049.1:10608-43399 GCA_013401335.1 Brachypteracias leptosomus | reverse complement strand
AAAAAAAAAAAAAAAAAAAAAGGAAAACAAGAGCTAAGGAGGTACAAACCAGTCTGCTTAATTTATACTACTGGAAAATTTACAATTATGTTACTTCTTGCAATAAAAGCACGTATCCATGGTGAAAACCATGTCTGAACGGATTTCCTCTGCTCATGCTGCTGTGGTAAAAGATCAGCCAGTAAATATTTGAAATATATAGATGAATTGAAAGGAGTCTGAAGGAAAACAATGGGATTGATCAGACATTTAGAAAACATAGGGAATATGACAACTAATGTAGGCTATTTAGAGTAGAAGATGGAAGGGAAAAGTTAATTCTTCAAATATATAAAAGATATCTGTAGAGCAAAAGGTTATAATCTGTTCTCTGTGCCAACTGTCCATAGGACAAGAATAATGGATTTTAAATAGAACAATGTAGGTTTAGTCTGAACAGTAGGAGAAAAGTCTAATGGTAAAAGTACACTTTGATCAATTCCTAGAAAGCCTGTACCTCCACCTTCTGAAATTTTAAAACACCCAGTTCTATTGTTTCTTCAGCAGACAGAATGCACGAAGCAGTAGAGCAAGTACATTGCTTGCCTGGGTGCTTCATTATTTGCTCTGCCACTCTAGAAAAATCTGAACATACTGATGAGATCTGGGATTTCCAGGTCAGAAATCTTGGTCTCCTGAAGTCTTCTCTCTCATGCCTTTATAAACAATTAAACACAACAAGAATAGTTTGCTTTACTTTAGTCCAAGAAGCAGGCATGTGTCAAGACATTTTCTGTAGAATATCCTTTCCCCAATATGTTACTCCTTCTGGAAATCCAGAAAATGGCCTTGAAGTGCTAAAAATATCTTTTTGAGTTAATTAATAAACGGAACATTGCAGATTTCCTAAGAATAAGGAAAAGCTTTTCTATTTATCTCAATATTTTTTTATTTAATAAATAGGAAAAATTTATTTTTTAATGATTGTCCTATAGGATACTGGCATTGCTCAATATGCAGCATAATAATGAGGTATGCATGGTACTTGTAAAGGTATTTATCTCTTTAGGGGAGTGCTTATTCCACTGAAATTTACATTCTTTAATTTCTGTATTGGATCCAGCCACATATCACAGAATTACTTGCTTTAAATAAAGTTCAGTTGTATCTGAAGCAGATTTAATAAATACCCTGATTTGTAAATAATAAAAGTACTAAACCATGTCAGAAACACAAAAAAACATTTAAAAATAGATTATGATAAAATGTGTATCACAGAAAAAAAGGATTTAAGAAAAAACAAGCTGTTAAAGAATCCCAGGGTGTTTGTTTTAGGTTTTGTGGGGTTTTTTAAATAAACTTGTCTATTCTGAGCATCCAGGAAGAAGTGTTTGAAAGGAAACAAGAATGCTCTGCATTATGGAGCAGATAGCTTATTTGGTCAGGTTCAAAGCAGGAAAAGGTATAGGTACTTCTTAAAACCACTTTATGAAATGCTGAAGCCAGGAGGGAAAGGAACCAAAACTAGGAAAAAAAAAATTAATGGAGTGTGGGATTAAGATTGTAGGAGAAAGACCTACAGCCACTTGCAGCCTGGGTTGTGTTTGTCTCAGGATTTTACATCTATGAGTGCCAGACTCTTTTCTGTATAGCTGGTTACTTTGGTAAGCTAGGTATGTTAAGAACTGACAGATAACCATTTGAAAATGAAAGCAAATCAGTGGCTGATCTGAAACTAGTGGGAATTTTTCAAAAGGTTTCAGACAACTTGTCTAGCACATTTTGTCATGCTGATATTCGTATCTTCAGTCCATAGCAGGAGGAGGCAGCTTTGTAACTTGTTGAGGTTTCTTTTGCTTTTGTTGCTGTTGTCTACCGCATTTTGTACACGTACAATATTTCAACTGTCCAGGGCTAAGCTAGTTCATATAGTCCTTGGCTACAAAATAGCTTATTTGTTCATAGAAATAGTCTTTGAATAAAACTTAAAAATACTGCCTTATGTTTTATATCCAATAATAAAAGGGATTTTTTTATGTGCCACGCTAATATATGGTCTTTGACCCCATGTGTGCTGCAACCACACTATGCCATGATCTACAAGATCAATGAAAACAAAGGTTTTTAGAGTTTGCTCTGAAGAATACAGCACCACAATTTAAAACAAAGTGAAATATGATTTCAGCACAATCCATTCGTCACTGGTGACAGTTCACCTACAGAAAGCTTTTCAAAGTAGGAAAATCAAATGCGATCAGGTGTTTGGGGCAGTGGAGCTAATGAAGACTTTTTCCAAATACGTTCCTTTTCCCTGAACCCTCATCTACTGTATTCCAGGAGAGAGTTCTTATGTTGTAGCCTGGTTCTCCCTATGAAATACTGCAGACAAGAAAGAAACTGTGGCTAGTTGCTTCCTAGAAAAATACTAAATATCTGAGTTCTTCCTGCCTTTGCCTCACTGACAGTAGTAATCTGCATCTTCATCTTCCATCTAGTGGTTCATTTTTAAGAAATATGAGGCTTCTTTCCAATTGCTGTGAAACTGGCCAATATGCTTAACAGTTCAGAGTGTTATGAAGAACAGACTGTCAGCAAGAAGACAAATGGGCAGCATAGTCACCTTGATAATCTAGTATTTGAGATGTTTATAGTAATAGCATAAGACACTTTTCTCAGCCCCTAGAATACCTACATCACCTCCAAAAGAACTGATTGGATCCCTCAGATTTGTGTGTGCATATACAAATAGATATACACATAACTACAGACACACTGAGGGGACAACATGCAAATATTTTGTGGGGAGATTTTTGCTTTAAGTCCCTCTGTTTGAGCTTAAAGGAGAGAAAGGACAAACAATTTCAGTATCACCCTTCCCAACCCCCATGAAGAAAGATTATTTTTTAAATACAATGACAAGATGTGTAAAGTGGATTGCTCACATTGCTCTCACTACAGATTTGTACATTTCCTATTGCTTTAACACGTCATAGATGCTTTTTACCTGAGCTATAAGTTAATTAATCTCTGATGGTACAAAATCAAACGCAAAGCAATGGTACACTGAAATTTAGTTACTGTGTGCGTTTGCCTGCCATACTAATTAAGAGAATAATTTTCAGACCTTTCTTTTTCTCCTGATGGAGAAAACTAAGTTCAGACATCCTGTCAGAGATATAAGCATATGATGTATGTAACTTATAGAGGGATGAATGCTCTGCATTACTGTAGTAGAATGAATGATTCTTGCATAGGAACCAATGCCAAAGAAATTTGCCAGTTGGCAAAATCTGAGGATCTGATGTACCTGCAATTAAATTTACCATACAGGAGTCTTTCATTTTACTTCTCTGAAAGCTACAATTAAACAGTAGATAGTTACACAGAAACATGAAAAAAAAACCCCAAATTGTTACATAAAAATAGTAACTATAATAATAAAGAATAACTTAGAAGGAGAGCGATAATGTTCTGAGAATTAAAAAATCCCTAGCAAAATATTCTAATGTGTCCATTGTTAGTGATGGTGATGTACATCACAAGATTTATTCCCTTTGCTTTCATATTTTAAGACATAGAATCCATTACGTCTTTATTCATTGACTTATTTTTGCTAAGAAGTCTGCAGCTGACAAGGAAACAGGCTAAAAGTTTTAAATAAAAAAGGTTCATTGATAATATAGATAAAAGATTTGTATTCATACTTACTGTCATTTTGTAATGTAGTTGATCCCACGGTTTCTTCTAAGCCAGGGCAAAAATATCTCATTATGTATATTTTTCTCCTCAGTTTTACAATATATCAGATCAGTTTACATTTAAGTGGTTTGATAGAGCTAGATTAGTTTTGTCACCTAACTAAAGGAGCAGAAGTCGGCTGGGATTGCTGCCCACTGAGTAGAGTCTGTCCCTGATGTACCAAAAATGGGAATTAGATTGAAGGAGGTAGCTTGTTTTACTCCGTGAAAACTCTGGAGTACAAAGGTTTTCATTTTCCACCTTTTGAACTTAGATGAAAGCCACTGATTAGCTGAAATTGCAATTAACTCTAAGTAAATGCATAAACAATTACACCGGTGTATGTTGGTGACTATATAGAGGAACAGTAGTATAGATATTGATGCAGAGAGTTCAAGTCAGCATTTATGCAATGATCATAATGTTATCCAAGCTGTTAAAGTAATTTCCTCATGCTGGACAAAAAAGTACTGTCGTACTTTGGATCATGCCAGGCTACACTGGGTGCCATTCCACTTTCTGATGCTTACAGAAAACTGCTGTTCAGTAAGGTTGAGCAAAAAAAATATTTTACAGGAGAATATAATTTGATTTGGAAAAAAAAAATATTATATGCTTATCTCAAAAGTTTATTTGATAAAAAAAAATAAATTATAAGATTAGAGGGAAGTATGAAACCAAAATGTTTTTTTTTAAAACAAATATTTTATAGTTTTATTTTTACGTTGGGCAGTAGGCATGAAATGACTCATCTTTTTATCACATACTGACTGTGGCTGGTTAAAATATAAATGTCCCTGAGAAGAAGGCACAAAAATATAGCCTATAATCTCTTGTGTCCTTTTATAATGCCATCTGAAGTTGGGGGCTAACCAAACATTTTCCAAAATACTGAGAATATGTAAGAATCATAGCCAAGCTGACGTTCATGAAAAATTCAATGGACTTAGATCCTTAAATACTTCACTTCAGAATCTTTGGATTTAAAGAATTACACTTTAATAAGTGAAAATGAATGTAATGAACGAGAAACAGGTCCAAATGTCTATGACCAGTCTGCAGTTGGCTTTAACACTCAGTTGAAATATGTACTTTTTCTAATTTTGCTGTTAATCTAGCTTGCCAAGAATTTCTAGAGAATATTTTGCTCTTAGAGTTTTCCAACTCTGTTGCCACTTACATCAAAACTATGATTAATAAGTATATCTAAATTCACTGTTTGCATATTTCAAATGACATTTTAATAGCGTATTTTTCACTGGTTTTAGTAGAAAACAAGTTTTTGAAGTATTTGGATTGCATGCAAAGCTTTCACCTAAAGAAGTGCTCAGTGGAGTTACATTTCTTACACAGAATTGGCAGCATTTTACTTCAATTGTAAATGAATCCAGCTAGCAAAGCTAGCTGCAAAAGCATCATCTTAATGTGTAATAATGGAAAATAAACCCATTACTTTATGTCTACTCCATCCTTCTTCCCCAAATTGCAAAAGTTACATTAATATAGACAATTTATTACATCTGAAAGCATCATTATGTAAATATGCTGGATATTTATTATAAAAGCATATACTATATGATATTATGGAGACAGGAATTTTTTTTTGTAGTGTTATAAACACTATATACTGAAAGTCAGATAGAGTTCATCTGGTTAGACATTATTTTGACTATTGGAATTTTGTGATATTAAGAAATTGACAGTACAAATACAATTGCTGCATTATTTTGTGGGTTTTATTAATACTGTTACTCTAGGAGAAAAGTTCAGATTACAGCTTTCAGAAGCTCTTTTCTAATCCAGGGGCCATGGCAGATAAGAGGAATAAAAGAAAATATGCAGACACTGGATCACTTGTTCAAACACTGAAGAAAAAATGATTTTACTAGAAAATGCTATAATTAGAGACTATTGTTAAAGTTTATGCTGTCATGGTAGAAAGGCAGAAGAGTGAGGAGATGGGTTGCACAAACAAGGTGCAGTTGACAGGTACAGCTCTGTTAAACAAAAAAATGAGGATCATCTTAAAGGGCAAGATTACCCAGCTACTGGATAACTACCTGCCTTTTTTGTATAGGCAAAAAGAATCAAATTGATGGGAAATTAAATTCACTGAACAATAGTTTGCTCCTGCAGGTCAGTATAAATTTTCTCACCTCAATAAAACAGGACTTTTGCAGATTATGCCCTACTTTATGTCTGGAACTGTACGAGTTGAAAGACAAAATCCCAAACTATTGGAATATTATCTGTAAGAAGTGATTTAAAAGAATACAGCAAATGATGTTGCATTAGTCTAAGCAGCTGTCAAGAAGCAGCGAACAAACTTAAATGACATGGCATTGTGTTTCTGTGTAGGCATGCAGGTAGATGTATACAGACCAACACACAAGCATTGGTCCAGAAAAGAGCAAAGAAAGATGTGGAGAATCAAGTAAGAACACTTCTGGATTGCTTTTAGCTACATTTCTATCACACATACACTGTTGAACATCCAATGAGAGGACTACAAGCTGTTTGCCATACTATGGTTTTAGGATATCCAATTAAAACTAAAGAGTAAAGCAAGAACTATTTGCATCAGCAGAGTTTTCTTGATATTAGTCTGGTTTTATTGAACTTAGAGTTACTTGGTTTGTGCATTGTTAGAAAACCTGTACCTTTGACAAGTTAAATCTTAGGATGATGTCAAGGGTACCTCAGTATTGATCTTTCACTAAGATTTTACATTTCTCCAGACATTCTCATGACAGGCTCAGGGGCTTGTTCATTACTTGAACCAAGTGATGATTACCATTAAAATGCTGCCAATACTCACTGGGATGCTCCATTTATGTAACTAAAGTTTTACTGAATGGTTTCCCAGTACAGAATCCAATTCTGTGATATTCAGTAAACATTAAACTCCACCAGAAACACACACATTTATGAAATAAATGATCAGTTCACTTGAGCACATAAGTTCGGACACACTTGAAAATCTAGAATATTTCTGTAGTTAATTGACATAATATTTGGAAAATAGGGTATTTTTGGAAAACAGGACTAGATTACAAACTGTTACTCTAGAAACTGAGAAAAAAATACTGTTATATACTTAAAAAATTTTATTGGGCAGTCATTTCTTTTTTTGAGTTTTACCAAAGACACAGTTCAGACATCCTAATAAACAGCCATTCTACTCAGAAAATTAATTAGTCTGCTTTCTGTAAAAGCAAGGATTTGAGTCATGAAACAGTATTCACAGAGGATGAACATGGAGGTAATACTGTTCTGATTTTTTTGACCTTTAAAAGCAAGAGATACGTTCATTTTTATAGAGTGCAAAGCCATATTCTGCTAGAATCTTTCCAGGACCACCAGTTCCTCTACAAACGTCCACGTTAGGGCCAATGTAAGTTTTCAAGTAAGTTTCTGAATTTTTCTGAACTTAATAGCTTAAATGACAGTATCAGACACAGCAACTGCTCCCTGTAGAAAGGCTCTGTGCATCCTAGCTCTCCCAGCTGGCAAGGACAGCCCTTTTATTCAAAAAATTCACCTATTCCCTATAGATATGTGGATCTCTGTAAGCTCCCAGAAAGTGCTCTGTGCTGCTTCTCTCTGAACACATTTTTTTCTCTGGCTAAGTACAATTTATAAAACATGATTCACTATATTTATGTATATGTGTGCCTGCACTTTGCCCTTTTTCTATTTTTTAGTCTTGCTTGACTGCAAGTGAAATATAAATTTTGTGTCAAGATTTCTTTGGTTGATAGTTTGTCATTTTTTAAGGTAAAGTGACTCTGAAATATGTTACATGCTTTAAATAAAATAACAGAGAAGGGTTATTTTAAAATATGTATAAGTTAATAACCTGATCATTTGCCTTCAGAGCATGTACAATTTTTTGTTGCTTGGTAGAAATGTAAAAACATTCTTGCTATGCAGAATAAAGAAAGAACAAACATTTTAGCATATAGCAGAAGTCTGCTTGTAACCTTCACTATGCAGCTGCTCTTTATCAAAGCATTTTTTTATGACCTCTAACTCAAAAAACAGCTTGACAGATTTAAATTCATAATATGCAGGAAATATACACATTTGGGTCCCACTCTGCAACAAATCCATTACCACTGCACAGACTATAATCTACATAAACCATACAAACCTTCATAGCTAGGATTAGCTTTTGCTAATCCCCTCTTCTCTCAACTGTCTTTGCCTTCCCTGCTGCACCAAGCATAAATGACTTGCTCTCATATCTTAAGTCCTTACGACCTATATGTCAGGACATTTACTCACACCTAGTTTTGCTAGATATATAGCTGGTTTGCAACCAATTTCTTCCCTCCTTTTCCCAAACCACTTTGCAGGAATGGAAAATATATTCTTTCCATTCTGACTTTCCATATCTGTAAAATGATGAAATAATCTTTCTTGAAATCCCTTAAATCTATTCTGTGCTTTACAGCCTGTAGGTAAACAAAGTGTTGTGATACAGGTGTACCCCTCACTTCATTTCACCTATCCTGGATATCTCTAATTCTACTTCAGTAATCCTACAGTACATAGCTATGTTGTTTTTCCTGACACGTTGTATTCTCTGTACTTGGTTGCTGAAGGGCCAGCTCATATTAGAACCAGTCAAAGTTAATTTCTCTCTTTTCTGTTTGTAGAATGTTAAGATTCTAACATGTCAGGTTTGGGAAAATTTCAAGTATCCTGAATTTCATTTGTGTCCAACGCAACAGATTGCCTAGAGAGGTGGTGGAATCCCCATCCCTGGAGATGTTCAAGGCCAGGCCTGATGGGGCTCTGAGCAACCTGTTCTAGTTAGAGGTGGCCCTGCTTGACTGCAGGGGGGGGGTTGGACTAGGTGATCTTTAAGGTCTATGATTCTATGATTCCAGTCTTTACATCAAGCTGGTATGTCATGCCAATTTAGGCCTTTATAGGATTAAAAAAGTGACAACTTATGTCTCTCCAACAGAATGCAATCATGTAATTTCTCAGTAACACATGTCATTGAAGTATAAATTATCTGCGTTTTTCCTAGCAGAAAATAAGAGAAAAGCTTTTCAGTCATCCTGTGGTACAGGTGCTGTCTTTTGGGGGGCTAGCAGAAAAGGTTTGAAACACAGTCTTCTGTTTTTTGAGACTCATGCCATTTGTCAACCTCAATTTCCATGTAACAAACAAGAAGATGAAATGATAAAATGATGCTTGACAGCAAAAGTTTGAAGCAATAAAATGTTATGTTCATCTGGAAATGTTGCATCTATCCATACTTTTCAGTGTGGAGAAAAATAATTATGCTGAACTGGCTTTTATCTGAGGCATAGAAATTGAATCATAAGCATGTTTTATATTTTTAATTGTTATTGTTTAGCTGGATTTTAAAAGTGAAATGATAATAGTGAATAAAAAGTGTAATTAGCCTTTCACTGGTATTGCACGTAAGTGACAACACACACAAATCCCATGTGATTTTGTTTGTGCAATCTGATGGTCAGCAATAAATAGCTGATATGGGATAGAGTATTAATTTTTTCAATTTTTTTCTCTGTTTCCATGGTCTGACTGTTGGTCTGAGCACTTAGACTAGTATGGACAGTTACTTACATATTTGAGTGGAGTAGGTATTTTACAATTACGTAGGACAGGAGTGGGAACAGATGTAGCAGCATCTGCCTGTACACAAATAAAGTGAACTTTCCTTTGCACATTATGTTGTTTCTTAAGAAAGTGTTCTTCTGTGAAAACTGGACCACTTTTGGGAGCAGCTATGAAGAGATGGCTGAAAACAAATTAAAATGGTAAAGCAGCCCAGTATCATTCTGGAAATTATATTTTGCTTCATCTTTCTGAAGTCCTGCCATAAAGATTACTAAATTCTTAGGCTTTTCCTCACTGGGACACCAATAATCTTGAAATGCTTAATCCTGGATTAATTCTCAAGCTTGTCAACTTTACTGGAGAGTCTTGCATTGTCCTTGATTAGCACTGTAATTACGTTAACATGTCCCACAGCCATATTTTCCACCTCATTGACACTTCACTGCAAAGTGTTCATCTACCCTGCAAAGCCATTGCTGTATTTCCTTAAATACCTACACTGATTCCCACAGACCATCTAGTTTATCACACATGCATGTACAGAACTGGAACTTAGGTTTCAGTGAGCCAAGTTCACAGAATAACATCATGAGTACATTGTTTCTTCTCCAGTCTCTAATGTGGGTTTATACTATGGTTCTAGCATTTTCAATCTTTAGATCAGTTCAGAATGCAAACATGATTGAATTCATATCAGATGGTAAGAAAAAAGTATGGCTCTTCAGAGTCTTCAGAAGCTAAAAATAGTACCAGTATCAGAGTGCTAAACCTAAATAGTACCAATATCAGCCAGCTAAACCTAAAGGATGTGTGGATGAATTCTAGTTTTTCTGTATAACAAGCCCAGCAATTCATATAGTTCACACACTTGTACAGAAAGACATACATGCTTTATAAAATAAAGGGGTTGGTTGGTTTGTTTTTAGCTCAGTGCTGAGGAACTTCAATTTATTTTGCATTTGGTGGGAACATTCCTATTGCTGATTTCTCATGTCAATTAAATTAATGCTGTGGAACAACTGTCCAGTTGTTCTACCAAATGACCTCTGGACTTTGCTTTTGAGTGCTGAACAAGTAAGCCTGCAAGACAAAATCAGTGGGAGATGTGGATGTTCAGTACTTTAAGAAAAACAGAAGTCATCTTACTGCCATGTTGACTACTCATACAAGATGAATCATACAAAATCCACAACTAGTTATAAACCTCTTTGTAATTATTTCCAAGTGTATTGTTCTCCAATATTTGAATTGCTAATTAACTGCCTTTATTGTGTATACTTGCTGGGTTTATTGCAGCAAGAGCAGTCCCTGCATACCTTGGGTAAGGGAGAGTAAGAGGGATAGAAACTGGAAGATGTAATAATGTAATTATTTTTTACTGTTACTAGCCTGGTAAGTGGATGCTAACAGATTCAACTGATATAAGTATTAAGTTTTCATGGCTAGGAATTTATTTTTAATATTTAAAGTCTTTAAACTTGCACACTGAGTCTCCTCTGGTATGAAAGCTTGCTTTGAAATTTCTCCCCATAAAAAACATACATTGCGGTTATTTTAGTTGTGTGAACTTCTACCAGATTTAAGATTGATTTCTGGCTGTACAACACTAATTGTATGCTGGTCATGGTAGATCTAAGCTACTTGTTTTTCTTGCCTACTTAATTTTCTTGGTTATAAGTCTTTAGTCACCCATCTGTAATGCCTGCATATAGAAAGCACAAATATGTGTTGATGTCTTTCTTATTTAAACATGTGAGTATAATGCATTTTTTTAATTGTAGGCTCTCTTTTAACGTGTTGTCCTGACATTCTTGTTCCATGCAATATATGAAACTGCACAGTGTGACTGAACTAACTTTACAAATTCTATGCCACATCAATTGAGAGATATAGATCCTTATTTGTCAAGATGGAAGAATTTACCAAATGTGATTTGCTGCTTTCTTGTTTAGCTACAGTACTTCAAAAATAGTTCCTTCTATTCAGCTGAAAATTATCTCAAAGTTTTCTAAAAGGAAAATGTTTACATCAATATTGATTAGCATGAAAATTTGAAGTTGGAGCATGTATAGGCAATGTTAAAATATTCAAGGGCAGAATTATCCATATTGCACTTGAATAGGCAATTGCCTATTGATGAAAATTAATCTGAAAAATTAATTTGGTAAGGTTCAGATCTGGAAATTCCCATACTTAGTGAATCAAAAGCTGGATCTAAAATGCACATCAAAAAGGCTTATCACCAATCATGAAAACACATGAGAAGCCTTGAAAACAGCAGGGTGAGGAAAACTGGCATTGAAAGCAAGCAACTTGAATGTCAGCTTTGATCAACATTGATAAATTTGTTCTTTCAGCCCTTTTCCACTATGACTCAAAAGTATTGAAAGGCCCTTGAGGGGATAAATTTTGTGGAAGCAGGAATGAAATGATCATACAAATCTGAACATTTATGACATAAATTTGCTTGAAAATTAACTGTCTTATAGATACATTATGAGCAGAAAATGTCAGCTTGCACACTGTTATCAATTTTTTCCTAGACTTGTGACAATGTTACCCAAATCTGAGCTGTGAAGTGTTTAGGGAAAAGAATGAAGTGGGGAGCTGAGATGACCTTATGCCATCAAACACAGAGCATACCTGTGCTCATCACTTGAGATTACTTTTCTATTGGAAAGAAAGAAATGAAACACTAAAGCGCTGATCTGTAAAATAAGAATCCACAAAGAGATTCAGGAAGTTTTTGATTGTTTGTTTTTAAAGTTGAAAATAATTATGGGATGAGGGAAAGGCAGTGGATGTTTGTCAAGGTTTAAGTTCAACCCATGAGACCTACAACAGGCGGCCTCTGTTAACCCCTCTTTCCCTCCCTCTTCCCTCCAAATAGAGGAAAAGAAAGAGGATAAGGGAGAGAGACATGGCCCCCTCCCCTCTGTGACTTTTGCCCCTCATGGACAGGACCCTTATCTCCTTATCTCCCACCTTGCTAAGCCAGATTCAGGGGAAATACATAACAATATCATAGCCATGGGCTAGCTTGAACACTACACTCAGGTGTAAGAGCAATAGGAAAATATAACTATAAATCAATCATCTTACCCCCATAAATAGTAGGCAGCACAAGAGCCCTTTGAGCTCTCCTGCAGAGCAGCTCTGTACTTCAGGATCTCCCCTTGAGCAGGGACACCTATCAAGGACACTCCCCGGGGTTAAGAGATTCCTTGCCACAACAGAACCTTGGTAAGTGACATATAACATGCTTAAATTTTGAATCTTTACTAAGTGTATACTCAAGCTTAATTGTGGGCATCCTGTTTGCCTAAATGATCTTTAACTTGATCCTCCTTGACCAAAGGAGAATCTTCCTTCCTCCAGACTTTCTCTTTTACCTCCAAGGTCCAGTATTCCCGAGGGCTGGCCTCAAAAGCAAAGACTGAAGCAAAGGAGGCATTCACTATCTCCACCTTCTCTGTATCCTCTGTCACCAGTACACCTACATCATTAAGCAGTGGGCCCACATTCTCCCTAGTCTTCCTTTTGCTACTGTTCTACTTGAAGAAGCCCTTGTTGTCTTTTACATCATTTGCCACGTTTAATCCCAAGAAGGCCTTAGCTTTCCTTGTTGCATTCCTACATACTCTGGCAAAGTTCCTATATTCCTCCCAAAAGGCCAGTCCCTTTTTCTACATACTGTCAACTTTTGTCTTCCATTTGAGCTTTTCCAGAAGCTGCCATTTTGAATCTGTTTCTTCGTTTTGGTGAAATTCACATTTTTCTGTGTGCATTTAACAGTGGGAGGAATAAAATATAATTAGTCTTTTTCTCCTTTATTAAGATCCGTGAAGGTCCTCTTCAAGGTCTTCTTTGAAGCACATTCTCTTTGGAACAGGATGCTGAAGTACATTGCTTATCTTCTGTAAGAAGTCTAAGTTTCTGACTGAAGCACTAAATGTTTTTAGGGAGGAATATAGATTATCTTGACATTTGCCTATATTATGTCCTTCTACAGATGAATGAACTATTATAATGTCTTCCACCCAGTAAATGACAAGCTGACATTTTATATTAGATAAGAATAAACACTTATCCTCTAATAGCTACTTAGAATCACTTGTTTTAAAAATCTTATTGTTTTGCGTACCTAACACCTTAGACATTCTGGAAGAAATAACTTTTGATAATTGTCTGCCTTGAAAATAGTAAGAGCAAAAGAAAGAGATCCACTAAAGCTTTTGCTCTTTGAAGTCCTGATAAAGACGTAGGCAAAGTATCATATAGAAATAAATTGTTTACTTAACATGTTGAAACTGACTCCTAAATCAGTGAGGTATTCCTGCACATCCAGAGGAAGTTTTAACATCTGGAGTTGTTTTGTTTTCTTTTGCCCTTAAGATATTAGTTGTATTTTTAACTTCCAGCCCAAGGTTCTTGTTAAAGCTCTATCTATGTTAAATCAGCATGTGGCTAAGAAACTTTCTTAAACCTTTGATTCTGTCCTTAAATCACACANAAGAATCCACAAAGAGATTCAGGAAGTTTTTGATTGTTTGTTTTTAAAGTTGAAAATAATTATGGGATGAGGGAAAGGCAGTGGATGTTTGTCAAGGTTTAAGTTCAACCCATGAGACCTACAACAGGCGGCCTCTGTTAACCCCTCTTTCCCTCCCTCTTCCCTCCAAATAGAGGAAAAGAAAGAGGATAAGGGAGAGAGACATGGCCCCCTCCCCTCTGTGACTTTTGCCCCTCATGGACAGGACCCTTATCTCCTTATCTCCCACCTTGCTAAGCCAGATTCAGGGGAAATACATAACAATATCATAGCCATGGGCTAGCTTGAACACTACACTCAGGTGTAAGAGCAATAGGAAAATATAACTATAAATCAATCATCTTACCCCCATAAATAGTAGGCAGCACAAGAGCCCTTTGAGCTCTCCTGCAGAGCAGCTCTGTACTTCAGGATCTCCCCTTGAGCAGGGACACCTATCAAGGACACTCCCCGGGGTTAAGAGATTCCTTGCCACAACAGAACCTTGGTAAGTGACATATAACATGCTTAAATTTTGAATCTTTACTAAGTGTATACTCAAGCTTAATTGTGGGCATCCTGTTTGCCTAAATGATCTTTAACTTGATCCTCCTTGACCAAAGGAGAATCTTCCTTCCTCCAGACTTTCTCTTTTACCTCCAAGGTCCAGTATTCCCGAGGGCTGGCCTCAAAAGCAAAGACTGAAGCAAAGGAGGCATTCACTATCTCCACCTTCTCTGTATCCTCTGTCACCAGTACACCTACATCATTAAGCAGTGGGCCCACATTCTCCCTAGTCTTCCTTTTGCTACTGTTCTACTTGAAGAAGCCCTTGTTGTCTTTTACATCATTTGCCACGTTTAATCCCAAGAAGGCCTTAGCTTTCCTTGTTGCATTCCTACATACTCTGGCAAAGTTCCTATATTCCTCCCAAAAGGCCAGTCCCTTTTTCTACATACTGTCAACTTTTGTCTTCCATTTGAGCTTTTCCAGAAGCTGCCATTTTGAATCTGTTTCTTCGTTTTGGTGAAATTCACATTTTTCTGTGTGCATTTAACAGTGGGAGGAATAAAATATAATTAGTCTTTTTCTCCTTTATTAAGATCCGTGAAGGTCCTCTTCAAGGTCTTCTTTGAAGCACATTCTCTTTGGAACAGGATGCTGAAGTACATTGCTTATCTTCTGTAAGAAGTCTAAGTTTCTGACTGAAGCACTAAATGTTTTTAGGGAGGAATATAGATTATCTTGACATTTGCCTATATTATGTCCTTCTACAGATGAATGAACTATTATAATGTCTTCCACCCAGTAAATGACAAGCTGACATTTTATATTAGATAAGAATAAACACTTATCCTCTAATAGCTACTTAGAATCACTTGTTTTAAAAATCTTATTGTTTTGCGTACCTAACACCTTAGACATTCTGGAAGAAATAACTTTTGATAATTGTCTGCCTTGAAAATAGTAAGAGCAAAAGAAAGAGATCCACTAAAGCTTTTGCTCTTTGAAGTCCTGATAAAGACGTAGGCAAAGTATCATATAGAAATAAATTGTTTACTTAACATGTTGAAACTGACTCCTAAATCAGTGAGGTATTCCTGCACATCCAGAGGAAGTTTTAACATCTGGAGTTGTTTTGTTTTCTTTTGCCCTTAAGATATTAGTTGTATTTTTAACTTCCAGCCCAAGGTTCTTGTTAAAGCTCTATCTATGTTAAATCAGCATGTGGCTAAGAAACTTTCTTAAACCTTTGATTCTGTCCTTAAATCACACAGGGAGTATGCTTCCAAATGCTGCAGAATAGGAGACACATACTATTACCAGCTACCTTTCATCATTTCCTCTGGGCACAGCAGAGTTAAACAAAGATGAAGGTGTAATATTAATTCTGTCTGGGCTAACTTGCTGTCTAAAGGTCAAAACCTTAGGTCTTTTGAAAAGTGGTTGTATTTCAACAGCTGCTATTACGGGGTTTCTGGAGCAGAACATTGAAAATCCATTTCCATTAAAAAGTCACATACATAGCGTCATATCTTCTGAACTTCCCTATATGTTTTGACATGCTCAGTTATAGCAATAAGGCAAATGTAGCCAGGCTGCATGTGGAAACATTGAGAGAAGAATACACTGATATTGATTATGCATTCTGGCCCACTCTCCCATACTTCATGCTCTCTCCATGCTCCAATCACATTTTCCTTCCCTCAGACATTTCTGTTATCTTTTTTTACTCATCTTCTCATTGATCTTGAGTTCTTTTGCATACAGCCTCTCCTCCAATTTTCATTCTTTATACCAGTCATTTAGTTCTTGTTTGCCCATTCACAAAAGAAAAGCTTCCAACAAAATTATAGGAAAAAAAGGAAGCAGATAAACAAAGCTTTGGAGCTAGAGTGCCAGGCTGGTCAGAACAGGGAACAGATCAGAAAGGGAGCATTTTATGACAAACATAAGTGTAATTTATGGTCCTGATCCACACTGTTAAACCTAAAGATGGTCTGTGAATTGACTGCCTCAGGACTGAGGTATAAGCATAGCCTTTGATCCTTTGTTCCCTTACCTCACTCTGTGGCTTTTTATACCAGAAAATTCTGATAGATTACGGGCTATGATCATCAAAATCTAATTTCAGCCTAAAAAAAATGTAGATTGTCAACCAAATATGGCTGATAGATCCCTGAAAAATCCAGTTCAGTTTCATGTATGTGCTACCATATGGTTTTTTTAGCAAATTAAAGTGTAATTGTGAACACTTCAACACCTGAAGTATAATGAAGTGTAAGTATTTACATGAAAAGAACACAAACATAATAATACAAACATAACTGGTATTATACCACATAATATATACAGCAAATGTCTTTCTTCTGTAACAATTTTAAAGGAAACAATTTTTAGATTGATGATGCCAATGTCTAAAAAATAAAGTATTAAAATTTCTCCTTACTTACATAAAAATGTTGTAAAAAAAAAAAGTTAACCAATAAGAAAAAGCAAAAGAATTTCATCTGATACATAATTCTATGCAGAAATTCACCAAGAACAGAAAGAATTCTAGAACATGAAATCTTAAAGCCTTTAATTTACCTCTATTTTACCTCTAAAAGTGCTTTATTTTACCTCTTTGAATATTATTATTTTAATTCATGAGTATGCCAAAACTGCACTTTATGACATACACAGAATACATGAGGAAAGTTTTATTTCCAAAACTACTAGAAGTTTTTTATCTACTAAGTAACTTCCTCGTAGCTCATTACTCATAAAGAATTGATACTGACATTCCATGCTGGTTTTTTTTTGCTTTGTTTTGATTTGTTGTATCTTTCTCTTTTACTTTGGACAGGAGGATGGGGATGCCTACATTATTTTACACATACTCAGAACTCACTCCTTCAGTGTTCAGCATAAAATGTAAACAAATTAAACCAAAGACCACATTCCCTCCTTTATAAGTATCATTGACATTCAAACTATTGCAATCAAATGCAAGCTCATGGCACGTAAAAATAAAGCTCTGGATTCCACACATAAAGTCCCTTTGGAGTACAAGACTGGGAGAACTGGTGTTTGATTTATTTCTCTTTTATCTCTGTAGGTACAGTAATTCTGGACATATGTAGTCTGTTTTTAATTGAGTCTTTGTGTGATATTTTGTACCCTTTGATGCAAGATTTCAAAGCTACAGTGTAAGGTTGCAAGGTGACAAAAAAGGGTCAAAAGAAAACCCTAGAGGATTGTCTGTATCTTGGACAGAAACATAAAAATATGCCTAATTCGTTAGCTGGGAAAAAAAGGGGATGAGATTGCAGTAACCTAGAACTGTAGCTGTGAATGAAGGTAATGCTTATAATGACAACAGGGATCAGGCCTGTGACGAAATAGTTTTCCTTCAGGTTATGTTGTAGCCTTTTCTTTGGTGATCAAAGTGATTGGTTTAATTAGTTTTTGTGTTTGGGTTTGGTTTTTTCCTTTTTTTTTTTTAATTGAGTTCCCCTTTACTTTTGGTACACACTGTACACACCTCAGGATTTGAGGGAGGCCTCTTCTTCCTGCTAGTTCTTACCTGTACAAGCTCCCATCCCTCAGTATCATCAACTTCCCTCTTTTCTGGGTGTGGTGGGCGAGAAGCTTTTGGCTGTTTGGCCAGGGGCTGTGGCTCCACTGCAGCTTTCTCTTGGATCTGTCTCCTTTTCTGCCTTTTGACCGTCTCCTGCATCTCAGCTATCTGCTGCAGGAGGTCCTCCACCTGGGCACACCTTCTGCAGGCAGGATCGCTGCCACAGGACGAAGGTCTGGGCACTTCCCACTGGCTGAGGTCGGCACCGCAGCCTCCCCCTTCAGCCGCTCCATGTGTCCGGAGGCACTGGGCAGCTCCGGGTGGATGGTGGAGACCCCCAGGGAGTCTGAGGGACACTGAGGACGAGCGCCCCTTGGCCTCTCGAGCTGCCTGAGGCACCGCACCCGCGCGACTCCCGCCCGCGCCGCGCCGCGCTCGCGGAGGGCTCCTCTTGTGAGCGCGTCTCGTGAGCGCGTCCCAGGAGGCCCCCGGGAGCTGCTGCGCCCGGGGCAGCGGGTCCCGCCGGGCGGGGAGAGGTTGGAGTTTCGCGGCGTGGCGTTCTGTGCTCAAAGGACAGAGAGCGGGGAGAGCAGACAAGAGTTTCGCACAGCTGAAGGGGCTGTGGATAAGCCCGCTGCTGAGGTCATGGACGAGAAGCTCAACGTGAGCTGTCAGTGGGCACTTGCAGCTCAGAAAGCCAATGGGATCCTGGGCTGCAACAAGAGCAGCGTGGCCAGCAGGGCGAGGGAGGGGATTCTCCACCTCTACTCCACCCTCGAGAGACCCCACCTGGAGCTCTGTGTCCAGTTCTGGAGCCTCTATTACAAGAAAGATCTGGACGTGCTGGAACGTGTCCAGAGAAAGGCCACGAGGATGATCAGAGGCTGGAGCATCTCTCCTACGAGGACAGACTGAGAGAGTTGGGGTTGTTGAGTCTGGAGAAGAGAAGGCTCCGAGGGGACCTTATTGTGCCCTTCCAGTATCTTAAGGGGGCTACAAGAAAGCTGGGGAGGGACTTTTTAGGATGTTGGGTAGTGGTAGGACTGGGGGGAATAGGTCAAAACTAGAGGTGGGGAGATTCAGATGAGATGTTAGGAAGAAGTTCTTGCCCATGAGGGTGGGGAGACACTGGCACAGGTTGCCCAGAGAGGTGATGGAAGCCCCATCCCTGGACATTTTGAAGGCCAGGCTGGATGGGGCTGTGAGTAACCTGCTCTAGTGGGAGGTGTCCGTGCCCATGGCAGGGGGGGTTGGAACTAGATGATCTTTAAGGTCCCTTCCAACCCTGACAATTCTATGATTCTACGAAGTCAGGGGTCCCAGACCTCCAGATTCAAACCCAGGAATATTCTATTACTTTCTATCCCACTAAATCATGAAGTTTACAAACTCATCCAATGGCATTTAATTTGGTTGCCTATTTAAAGGACTACAAAGATCTGCATGAATCCTTGCAGAATCTAGTTCCTGTCTATACTAAAATGTAAGAATTTGCATAAAGTCTTCAGAGACCTGAACTTTAGGAGATCGAAAACTGCGGTAAAAACTTTAAAGTTTAAGCCTGTCTTTGGTAAGAACAATTTCAAGTAAACTTCCCCAGGAGTATTTTCTTAATAAAAACCACAATTGCCTTGAAGCTCACTCTGAAATACAAGATATAATATAAACAAGCAAACATAAAATAATGAATAGATGTGCCCATGCCATCACTGTGTTAATTCAGTATTTCACCTTTATGAAACTTCCTTCCAGTTTTATTCTCTTCTGATCAGCCACTCTCTTATATAAAGATTAAAAATTAGTCAGGAACCTTAACTTTTTTCTGTCTGTAAAGCACCTTGCCCAGTTATGGATTCTGGAAAATAAAAAAAGCCCAACAGTGACCCTTGCATTCTTGTTTGAGTTATATCTTCCTCAATATATTATCGCTTCACATGAGCATAACAAAAACAATAAAAAGCCAATTTCTGAGAGTAAACAGTTTAACAGTCTATGTTTTTTAATACTCAAAATATTTTCCTAATTGAGTTTAAATGGTTTCTTAAAAATTAATAATAATACTGAATTCTGCTGTTTTACAGGGGAAAAAAAAGTTTCTTTGTATAAATTCATTTTGATGAATGGAAACTTTTTATAGGTCAATATTTTTAATTGCCAGAAAAGCAAAAACCAGCTGTTCCTTATCTGAGGGGTTTGAAAGCCAGCTGACAGCATTTTATTGCTATGTTATAAGGCCCTGAAAATGGACATGCTGACAAAACATAAACCAGAGCAGTTTAACTGACATTGCTCTCTAATACATTCATCCATTTATTTATTAGTGTCATGTCTAGATTTTTCTATTTAATTTTCTATATTTTTTGTTTACTTGGTGATATGAATTGCTAATTTTGCTGGATAAAAAACTAGTGGAACTTAGAAGGTGATTAAATAATGCAAACATTCCGAATTTTTATTGGGATGTCAAATAAAATAAGTAGCAATCCAGCAACATTTGATCTGTGTCTGCAGAGGAAACAGTAAAAAAAAAATGTTCTGTCAGGAAGTGTTTCAGTGCTCCTGTATGGATCTCTAAGAAATTTAGTCATACAATAAAAGCCTGAAACTTCACCTAATAGCATAATATGCTTCTGTCAGCTCTTATTAGTAAGACAAAATTTAAACTGTAATTTTTGTATACTCTTGTATAAGTCTTTATTCATATTCATTCTGTTTCCCTTAGGATTTCTTTTAGAGAAACTTGTGCAATGTTTCTTGCTTTTCAGGTGTTTCTCTGTATGTTTTCTTCCCTAATTAAGAAAAAAATAAATCTCTAACTTCATTTAAAAAATAATATTGTAGAAGACTGGAGCATGCTGTCAAGGAGTGGACATTCATTTGCATTAGTATATTATCTGTAGCATTCTTTCATGAGTAAATACTGTATTACATGTACAGTACACAAAATTCTTGTTTCATTGTAAACTTCTAAATGCCTAAATAATTCCTTCAAAAAATAAAGGCATTAGAAACTCTTCTCATTATATAGCAAATATTGTATGAGATTTAATATACACTTTATATTTAATATATAATATTAAATTATTACTATTAGATAATAAATAAATGAGAAGTTGGTCTCAAGGGCTGTTTTTTTTTCCTTAGGATGAAGCATGGATATGTGGAGTAGGATTGCAGGCATAAATTACTTAGTACAATGAGATCCTAGTCTCTGGATGGAATTCCTGGGCTTCTGAGAACAGAGATGGCTGGTAGACATTGTTATGAAAAATCTTAAGCATCAACATTGTTATTATTCTTTCTGATATGTACATGTCCTTTTTAAACTTTAGTACACTACTATAAACAGTGCTATCTTCACATTGTTTTCTTAAATTCTGTACAACACCATGCATTTTGACTTGTGAGCTTACATGACTATTACATTGGTGATGGGAAGAAAAGCTGTGAAGCACAGCACAGAAGTTATACTGGGAGTCTGTGCTGTAGGTGATTTACAATCCAATAGGATCACTGGCAACTCTGGGATGTTCAAGACATGTAGTATCATGCTTTCTGTAAATAACATCTTGTTGCAGTAGGGAAATGGAAGAGAAGGGAATTTTTCTGGCCTAAAAGATGTTTGTGTAGCATGAAAATTTATCTGCACTGTGGGATTGTTTTTGCCTAGAGTGACAAGGTCAGGTAACGAACATCAGTGAGCAGTGAAACAGAAGCAGCAGCACTGTGTCAACATCTCTATAGGAACTTTGAGGTGGGTGTGATTCTAAATTAAATGAATTAAGAGATTAGAGGCACCATTCTACACCACTGTCTTGATGAATTTATAATTAAATGAGATTATAGAAGATTCTGTCTTCTTACTTAGACTTTTCAAGACAATAATACTCTTCTTCAAAGACTTTCAAATGCAGTTCCCAAGTCTTTCTTCATATTTTGTTCACTTCTCCTTGAAAGCTCTGCAAATGCATTATTTTCTATTCAAATTTCGCTTTGTAGGATTTCATCAAAAAAACAGAGTGCTCTTCCCTGTTGTTCATCATCAAGCAAGATAAATGTCAAACTTGCTGCCTCAATCCTAATGTGCCTAGCAAGACTTGGACAGTTCTTTCACAGAGCAGACAAAAACACATTCGATTAGAAATGCCATTATCTCCTATGTCTGTATGTCAAACAATTAAAGCACTGGCAACTGTTGATAATTAGCAATTGAAACCATAGAATCATAGAATGCATTGAGTTGGAAGGGACCTTCCAATGTCATCTAGACCAACTCCCCTGCAGTCAGCAGGGACGTCTCTAAATAATTGATCAAGTTGCTCAGAGCACCATCAAGCTTGCCCTTGAACCTCTCCAGGGATGGGGCCTCCACCACTTCTCTGGGCAACCTGTGCCAGTGTTCCACCACCCTCATAGGAAAGAACTTCTTCCTAATGTTCTATCTAAAGCTACCCACCTCTAGTTTAAAACCATTTGTCCCTTGTCCTATTGCTACTTGCCTTTGTAAACAGCCCTTCTCCAGCTTTCCTGTAGGCCCCCTTCAGGTGCTGTCAGGCCACAATAAGGTCCCCTTGGAGCCTTCTCCTCTCCAGACTGAACAACGCCAACTCTCTCAGCCTGTCTTCGTAGGGGAGGTGCTCCAGCCCTCTGATCATCTTTGTAGCCCTCCTCTGGACCAACTCTATCAATTCCATGTCCTTCCTGTGTTGAAGGTTCCAGAACTGGACCCCAGGTGGGGTCTCATGAAAGTGGAGTAGAAGGGGAGAATCACCTCCCTCGACCTGCTGGCCACGCTTCTCTTGATGCAGCCCAGGATCCCATTGGCTTTCTGGGCTGCAAGTGTGCACTGACGGCTCATGTTGAGCTTCTCACCCACCAGTACCCCCAAGTCCTTTTCTTCAGGGCTGCTCTCAAGCCAGTCACTGCCTATATATAGCTACTGCTGTATATTTTAAACTACAAGCTATTTAAGTAACGTGCTTTCAGAGGGTCACATGCTCGACTATCTGCCACAAGTCAATACTTCTCATTCATATTAGAGAACTCCAGTAGATACAGAACTGCAAAGTATTTAGCTTGCCATGTGTGAACTGCTATGGTTTTTATAACATCTAACATTTAAATTGTTATTTTTTCCCATAAGTACATATATTGATTGAAACTTTTGACAGTTTTTTTTAACTTTTGACAGTGTTTGAAATTAGGTCAGTGTTTTATTATTATTATTATTATTATTATTATTATTATTATTATTATTATTATTATTATTATTATTATTATTATTATTATTATTATTATTATTGTCTTTTAAACCAGTTAGTTCACTTAGTTCATTTAATTATTTAGTGTTTTATTTTGTTTGGGGGTTTTTTTGGGTTGTTTGGTTTGTTGTTTTTTTTTATCATAACATCTTCTGTGATACCATTTTATGCTCATACCAAAAAGGAAAACTCTAATGTTTTCTTACTTTGAAACTCTTTAATTCCATTTAGTTCAATTTTGGGGCAAAAGCTTAAACAGTTTTGCAACTTAAAAAGATGTGAACTCACCATGTAATTTTTTTTAAAATTCTATAAGTCCTAGTAAGCACTCTTCTGAGCATTTCATCTGGCTAAATTGTAAATTACAAACTGTGAGTATCTCCCATTAGTTTCTCAGTTGCTCAAAGGCTACCCATTAGCAACAGAGCCAGCATAAAAGGTTATATTTCTTGTCGCATAAAAGAAATAAACTCTCAAGTTCTTTTTTAACTAGCAGTGGTATTCAGAGAGGCAACCCTGTAAGGCATGTGCTTAGAGAATGTGAAATTCAGGTCCTTAGGACTGTATTTTGCAGCTTCTTTCACTGTTATCATTAATTTTGCTTGCCTTTGATACTGCAGAATCACTGAAGCTGACATCAAAGCCATCTTTTTTGTCCCCTCGGGAGACTATACCAAAAGCAGGGTATCATACTAGAAAGCAATAAGCATAGGATCAGGAATATATTTCCTGAGACAGTGGAAATATTCTAAATAAATATATGTCTGAAGGGAAATATATGCAATTAAAGGAGTGAATTATGCATTTGAACATACACTTTTCTTCAATAAAATAAACATGCTGTTGATAACTTTCAGGAGCAATTAAAATTTGATATCTATGGTATTTTAGAACATCTACTCACAGACATTCCTGGTGAACTTATTCTCCTTTGTACTGATCTCTGCAGTTCTATTAGTAGTTCTTCAGTCTTTGCTATTATTTTTTCTTTTAACTTACCATATAAAGTTAGAGTGGAAATGGCATTTAACAGGAGATTTGACATTTGATGTTTATTTTAATTTGTTTTGGAAAGAGCCTTGAAAATTTCTGAATTTTCCAGAAGATGGAATTGAAATAAAAACTATCTTGAACAGCTAACGTTTCATTTTAATTTGTTATTTATCATATTATAATATATAGCAACTAAATGTCAGAATGCAGTGTTATTCTAAGACCTAATATTGACTAATTTCATTTGAAAAAATAAAAATGTCTTCTTCTGTGAAAAATTTTAGTGCAATCAGTACAGTTTTCAATGAGATTTCATTTACCATTTTCCTCCCTAATAGGTGCACAGAAGTAAGCATCCTGGATCTCAGACTTTATATATACCATGCATGTATCAATCACATTGGTATAAAATATTTCAGTCATGTAAGTAAATATTATGTAGCAGCACTTGGTAGTATTTCTGGGTCATGAAACACTGATTTAGTGATATCTAAAATTATACACTTAGGACTATTTTCTTGTAAAGAACAAATCTTAAAGTAAATAAAAATGCATTTGCAGGAGCTATATTGTACTTAACGGTTAAACTGTTGGGGTTTCTCCCTGCATAGAATCATAGAATTGTCAGGGTTGGAAGGGACCTTAAAGATCATCTAGTTCCAACCCCCCTGCCATGGGCACGGACACCTCCCACTAGAGCAGGTTACTCACAGCCCCATCCAGCCTGGCCTTCAAAATGTCCAGGGATGGGGCTTCCACCACCTCTCTGGGCAACCTGTGCCAGTGTCTCCCCACCCTCATGGGCAAGAACTTCTTCCTAACATCTTATCTGAATCTCCCCACCTCTAGTTTTGACCCATCCCCCCCAGTCCTACCACTACCCAACATCCTAAAAAGTCCCTCCCCAGCTTTCTTGTAGCCCCCTTAAGATATTGGAAGGGCACAAGAAGGTCCCCTCGGAGCCTTCTCTTCTCCAGACTCAACAACCCCAACTCTCTCAGTCTGTCCTCATAGCAGAGGTACTCCAGCCTCTGATCATTCTCGTGGCCCTTCTCTGGACACGTTGGCCCTCCTTTGGACACATCTTACTACATCATACTGCATCTTACTATAGAACAAAATTTAGCCTTATGAGGCCACGCTTAGATGTAAAACCAAGTTTGCTCATCCCTTTACTTCACTCTTGCTGTGTATATGCAGAGTTTTAGGTTGGATGAATGTTGGAATTGCATATATAAGAGGAAAAGGACTGCTCTGTTCTTGTACTCTTACACATGTATACCAGCCATAGTCAAAGACAGGACATTGAGGCAGTTTAATTCATAATTTCTACTCTTTAGTTCTGTTCTCCATGAAGCTCACAAAAGCTATTCAAATGGCGCTGCAGGGCTATTTAATTAGAGCCTGTGAAAATTCACTTGGCAGTCAATAATGTAATGGCACAATTATATTAAGGGTATTATAAGGTGTAGCTTTCCTTCTGTGAGATGACAAGGGAGCACGGCAATCATGCAGTGCAGAAAGATAATAAATTAAGGCATTTGTATGTATTACAACCACGAAACAAGGGGCAGGAATGGAATTAAGCAACAAGAAAAGTATTTGTGTTCACAGATCATTATTTTTAAGATGTGGAAAAGGCCTTTGTCATTTTTGTTCTATTTTATTATTGATTACTGTGGTTAAAAAAATTTTAAAAGTTATATAATAAAATAGAAACTTTTTTCTTGGATAATACAATAGGAAGGGGGGGTTTTAAATATGAAAGTTAATTTCTGCCAGTGATTATCACTAGCAACACTAGTAGAAGTTTCTCCTCCTTCAGAGGAATTCTTGGCGTTCATATAACTAGGTGTGTCCTAAGCTGAATGACCTCTATGAATGACATGAAAAGAAATGTATCTAAAATTTGATTACTCTTCCTGCTCTGTATTTAGTCTTCCTTTAATTAGGTAACTCCAGGGTATCCTTTTTTTAAAACAATTTTGTATATATTGGAGAAAAAAAATGTCTTTCAACATTTTTTTTTATGTTAATGGATTTTTGGAACACACTTCTAAATAGCAAAATTTTTATTGATGGTACTTGGTAATTCTTCAATGTACTTGACATATCTGTGTACTGTCAGAGTAGCCAAAACATGTTTCTTCAGTCCAAATAAACTAACACATACCTCCAAAAGCTCTCTAAATGATATGGAGGATTTTACTGCTTACTGGTATGTTTAAGGTTCATCAATGCCATATTATGCCTTGAGAAATGCAATAATATTGCCCTTAGCTTGTTTTTGAACCAGCCTAAGTTTTCTCTTTCTCGTAGCTCTTTATAGTTTCAAGGATTGGGGCTATGTTAAATTATTTACATCCAGTACTCACCAAAGAGGTAGCTGAGATTTTTACATGGTTTTCAGGCAACTACCTGACAAACACAATTTGTTGACAGCATTCAGTTTTAGTTTAGTGTTAGAAGAGTGTTACCTCTTAAAGACAAATGTTAGGATAATGACTCAGGGAAAAAAAAAAAAAAAGAAAAAAATCTTGTGCTAAATGAATGAAATATTGACAAAAAATGGAAGAGAAAAACTAGACATAGAATAGAATTAGAATCATAGAATTGTAAGGGTTGGAAGGGACCTTAAAGATCATCTAGTTCCAACCCCCCTTGCCATGGGCAGGGACACCTCCCACTAGATCAGGTTGCTCAAGGGGTACTCAAGGAATAATTATGACTCATTCAGTACAGAAACATGATAATAAAATGGATTGCATTCACTTGAAAGTCACTTTCCCCTCCAGAAAACGTCTCTGGAGTTACTATAACATATGTCAACAAAGTTAATCACCATATTGTAATTAAATTGATAGAAAGATGCTTAGACCAATTAAATACAGTGCATTATAAGTAGATACCAAGCTCACAGGAGTAGTTTATTTTTCACAGCAGCATTGTTGCAGGTTCACAAATGTCTGCTTCCTTTATTCTTGTCACCCTAGTTATGAATGGATCTCCTAGGAAGCTTAAGCTTTAGAATTTCCAAAATTCTGTCCCCACTTTTCAGAGATCAAAGTTATCGACTAAAGAAAAATCATTCCTTCATAAAGGCTTTCACTGGGGAATACTGTATTAACAGCTGGGGAGGCCTGGAGGCAGAGTGGAAAAGAACTTCATTTCCAGTAGGAAACTTGATGAGACAGACTACCCTTCTCTGCCTCTCAGCAAAGTTCAATGTAAAAAGCAAGTTTTCTAGCCCGCCTTTCTAGTTTCTGTCCATTACTCTCATACAGATTATTCATACCAGGTAATGCCAGTTACCAACAAGGCCCAGATCTGTAAAGTTAGATCTTCTGTCTTCTAGCTTGGTATTTTCGCAAAATTTGATGTAGTTTCTCCTACTTTTTTCTCTTTATCATCTAATATGATATTTGCAAGTAGCTAAATAGCTTTGAGGTAAATAAATGTTACTAGGTTACTAGGTAAGTGTTTGGATTTGGGTTTTTTTTCTTTAAAGCTGTAATTTTCAAGAACTTGAATCATAATATGTCTTGCAATTAGCATGGCTGGCACTAAACACACGACGTTGATAGAAGTCAGTTAGGGAAATAAATACCGTAGGTTCATTCATTTATAAAACAGATGTATGAACATCTGCATTAAAATAATAATTTACATAATTTGCAGTTTGGTAATTTCATGTTTTAAGTGAGTTATATTTCAATTAGCCTGAAATCAGTCTACCAAACTAACCAAATCTGTGCCAAGTTGAAAAGTGATTACAGAATAGCTATAGTACATTGCTTATCTCTTTAAAAATTATTACAAATAAGGACGCACCAAATTGAATATTAAAATAACTATCGAGATGCTTGCCTGCAATTCCAAATGCCCTAAAGTGCTTAGAAACTTTTAGGCTGTACTTGTATGAGAAAGTATAGTGGAACAAAAGGAATGAATCTGGAGGGTGCAATGGTTGGCACTAAGGAGCTGATGCTTCCAATTTATCTCTCTTGGGAGGATTTGCTATGGATCACATGTAGTCTGATTCAATGGGACTCCTCCCATTAGCAAGATGAGTTCAGGAACTGTGATCCTACGTTGCATCTTCTGGCAAAGCAGAGATGATCAGGAAATTTGCTGCAAAACTACCCTGAGATCTGAGCTAGAGAGCTCTCCTGCAGCAGCACCCTCGTGGTCTCAATAACTCCATGATTACATGAGCACTTTACTAGCCAATTAGGTCTCTAGGTCCTAAAGACTCTTTGTTCCAGCTTTTCCTAGCAGATGTTTCTCAAGCTAGACTGGGAAAGCCACAAGTACTGCTGGAGAACAGAGAAAGATGCTGGAGATCCTTGGATGGCTCACAGACCCTGTCAGATACTATTCAAAAATAGGCAAGATCTTATCCAGTATACAAGATTCTATTGTCCTTCTATGTGTTGCATGATTTTATAGCTATCATTGGGAGTTTGGGGAGTGATAGCATTGAAAGTACTGACAAGTTTTGAATTGTGTTCATTCTAATGTTCTGTCTTTGGCTATGAAAAGCTCCCAAGAGTCAGCCATATTTTAGGAAAAATTGGCTGGCATATGCTTGCTATTAAGTATAAGTGAATGCCAGTAGAATTACCTATATAGCTGCTAGACATGTGTTTAAAGATCTCTCTAATCTGGAAATTCAGGAGGTTTAGAATAATTTTTATGGAAATAAAATATAGTGACTCTTACCTGGTTCTATTGGTATTTACAAGAGTTTCAAAATTAATATTTTCAAATGTGCCTTAACTATGCTAATATAAAAGTTACACTTTCCATATGATTAATATGACATTTTTAGCAATCAAATACCTGCTCTGTTTGTGAATAAATTATAATTTAGATATTTACATATATCCTTTCTTGTTTGAGAATTACAGAATTTATGTTTGGATAGCTAATCTACACGGTTCAAATTAATGAACATTATTGAAAAATGAGAGAGGACTATAACATTTCATAAGGTGTTTTTTTTCTCATCAAAGCAATACAAGAATTAATTTTTTTTTTGTGACTTGAGACCTGAAAGTCCCTTAGCAGCAATTTTTCTTAGTATAGTTTAAGAAAAATCAATGGATTGTAACAATGATTATTAGTCTAATAAAATATATATGTGTGTATGTGTGTGCGTAAATAAACTTTTCCACTCTGGAAATTACAATAAATGTTCAAAATAGAGCTATTGCCAGCAGTTATTATTGAACAGCCCAAAGTACAGACTTCTCAAAAAATTATGCATGTACTCAGCTCTTCATTGTTTTCCTCAAGGCAGTTCATGACAGCATTTTAAATAACTAAAGGCAATTTTCTGAAAATACTGCTTGGGAGGTGAGGCAGAATAAGGGCAGTGCACATATAACAAGTTAGCAGATATTTCCAGGTTTCCTTTCACAACATAATAATAGTATTTTATCCCAGGCAGAATGAGTTTTAATTGAACATCTTTCAAACTGCAGTACGTGGAGTAGTTTGGATTAATGTTAGCAAATGTGGCGAGCTTAGTGCTCAGCTTCAGAGCATGCAATAACTTTCTGTTTTATTGACATGCCAGACTGGAGCTTAAAACATATTTGACATATTTACATAGTCATGCTACACTTGTGCTGATTCTGCAATGTCACTTTGGAACTACATGGTGAGGAAACACAAAAACAAGTTAACATTATGGTTGTTCAGAACCTCCAATATTTTTCCAGTTGTCTTTATTTACACATAGCTTCTTAGGTCAACAGTTTACACAATAACTAATCAAACAAATTTGTTGCCTGCTCAGAATGTAATGTTTAGATTAGAACATTTTAGTTGCAGGTCTATATTTCCCATATATAATCTAAACTGCAGAACAATTTGTAATCACTTGTTTCTGTATAGAGTTCAAGTTGGCAGAATTCTGGATGAATGCTATAGAGAGGAAAGAAAAAAGACTGAGGTTCAATGCTTGCACTTTTGGAGATACTCACTACAGCAGAGGTACTGAAACCACAGATATCTGAACGACAGGGTGTTTATTTCACAGAGGCACCCTATAGCTAAACTAACTGTATTCATCCTAGTTCATTTATAAAAGTATTGTCAGTGGGTCCTCATTATTTTCCAAGGAAATTGGCTGTTTCATGATCCATGTTGTGCTTGGACTTTTTGTTCCCCAGCTGGGGAATGTTATGATTTATTTAAATAGTGCGTAAATGCCATCCTTTGATTTGTTTTCAGTGAGCACATACTGAAATGTATTACTGCTGTGCTTACAATTATTTAAAAGCACAGAGAAGAAAACACAAACATATGTATATGTGTGTGTATGTTTATGGTTGGAGATATATATACACAGTTCATAGAAAGTTTCCAGGAAAAAATTGAAAAGCCACGAGATTGTTATAGTATCTTACCTTCAATTAAAGAAATATTATATATTATATATTATTTTGAATTGCAACAGGCAAGACTCCTTGATCCTGAGAAGTGCAGTGCATAGGAAAGAAATATGTTTTCTTGCCCTGTTAAACATATTCTGTTTAGAGGAAGCAATGGCCCTGGACTGTTGTTTGTCTCCCAAACAAGAATATGTCCCATGGACACCTTCTTACTGATGGATGAAACATAAAGGTAGGCATAAATGTGATTAATATTGATTAATCTGCATTTGAGTGGACAAACCTAATTCTCTAGTTGTCTCAGTAACTATGTAATTTTTATAGTATTAAGCCTACCATTATATATCCTTGGTTTATGATGTGATTTAATATGAACACTTATTGGAATAATGAATACGTAGTTATCATTTTAAAGTATTAATTGAAGAAGAACCAAATGCCTTTATTTCAGTCTACAACTCCTGCTTTTATTTCTTTCAACTATAAAATGTTGAGGAGAAAATGTTACTGTTAATCTTCTGATTTCAAAATTTATGTGACAGTGAATGCAATTAATCCATTTTCTCATTACATTTCCTGAGAAGATATGCACAGGCATGAAGAAATAACAGCTCTGACTTGATAAAATAATATTTTAAACTCAGTTTAGAAAACTTTAAAATAGTTATTCAGAACTTTTAAAAATCAATCAAGTTGCTTTAATTTTCATGCCTCTGTAGCTTTATTATTAATACAGCATTAGCTGTTACATTAAAAAAGGTAAATGCAGGTGTCAGATTAATCCATGTTTATTTTGATCACATCACATTACATCAGACTAGAGTAACATAACATGAAGTGTCAAAAATGCAACTTAAACTGAAACTATGCTATTCACTTAGAGTGAGAAGTATGAACTTTTGGAATGAAAATCAAATGACTTGAAAATTCATCATTCCCTTCACTTCCCCTTCCTTCTTCTCTTTTTTTCAAAGGTAAAACCAAGTTTGGTGGTGATATTTGGAAAAAACTTTCATAGAATCATAGAATCTTAGGGGTTGGAAGGGACCTCCAGAGAGGTCTTCATGTATCATTAAGTCAGTGGTATAAGGAGAAACATCTGTGTGTATGTATGCATGTATTTATGTGTATTCTTTCCTATCCTAGACTTGTTACAGTCAATAATGTTGATACTAAAGCTACAAAGAATTGTTTTGCTTGGTGCTGAGAAAGAGCAGAAACCTGACACTAATAGATACCTTTCTACCAGCAAAAAGTAAATATGGTAAAGCTATATGAAGTGACTATTCTGTGGTATATGAAATCATGTATACACCATACTGCTCTCTCTCAGTTATACTTTATAACAGATATAATACACAATATGTGTTTCACAGATAGTTATTTGTTTAGTCATGATCTGTTCTTAATTCTGATGTGTAGCACTCACAAAGGACACCCAGTAGTTTCTAGATAATTGTTTAAAAACTGGATTTCAGATCTGCAGCCAGTTCTTATGACTGTAGCAGGAGTTACAAAGCTAAATTTCTGTGTATTGCTTTGAAGATTTAGGGGCAGGTGTCACACAGCAGAGCAAACAAAGCTGCCACTGACCCTAGGAAATTTCATCAATGCTGCTGTGTTGATGACAAATTTAAATCTCTGAAGAAACTGGCATCGTCCTTTATTTCTGACACTAATTTGACACATTTGACTGTTTCATCTTTGTTCATCTATACCCTTCGCTAATAAGTTTTTAATACACAGTTATCACTCATAATTGTTCTTTTCTCTCTTTCATAATATTTACATGAGCAGGTANTATCATAGAAATAAATATTTTCTCACAGGCTTTTGATGACATTGCCTGTTAGGATTCATGCAGGCAGACTCTTTAACTCTTTTTTCATTTATAAATATGAATTACTGTAGACTGGCAAGCAGTATTCTCCATCTATTCCAGGAGTCATGATCTCCGGGGATAATCAACATCCTTTGTGACTTTTAAAGCAATAATTATCAAGATTCAGGTCACTGCTTAAGGATTAATGAATAGCTGAAAGTTACTTAAGCAGAAGGCATAGTTGAAAACTGTTAGCTCCAATTCTTTTGCAAAACAAGACAATCATCTTCCACCCCAAAATATTCCAAACCCAAAAAACACAGCAGAAGCATGAGAGACAAAGCTAGTAATTTAAAAATACTGCTTGAAATAAAGCTGCTAAGTTTGAAAAATTATAAAGAT
>VYZX01005049.1:0-10563 GCA_013401335.1 Brachypteracias leptosomus | reverse complement strand
CCATCTTAATACGTCTCACTAATATTAGTTACTAATTCCTTTGCAACAAGTGTGCATTAAATACACACTTTTTGCATAAACACCATCTGGAAAAGTGTAGAAGTAAAGCAAAAAGCAGCTGCTAGAAGAGAAACATAACAGAAGAAATATGAACATTTTATCTATAATTTGAAACTGTTTTCTTTACAGCACATACTGGGGAGCATCAGAATATTGAAAAGCCACTGCGAAAACATTTTAATAGAAAAAATACAAGACAGTTGAAAGGTAAGTTTTTCCCTATTTTACACTCAAAAGTCAAGTGAATTTACTTACAGAAAGCATCTTTCATGTAAATTACCTCCAAATTGCCTATAGTGAAACATGAAATAATGAGGTGGCATTCACAGAAAGAGCTTCACTGAGTTTTATAAAGACAATAAACCAAAATAAATTAAATTGGACCCACTTGTTCACAGTATGAGCATGAATTTTCCAGTAACACTGAAGGTAAGCTAAGATTTACACTATGAATCCTGTTCCTTTAGCCCTGACTGGACAAAGGCAGGAGTTTCAGTCCTATTTAAGATTAGATGACGTGGATTTTTATTGGTTTGTTCCACATGCACTGCTATTACCATTTATCCTTCTCATTTGTTTTAGTTACAATAACACTACCAACTAAAGTAAGATGTAGCAAAAGATACTAGGTAAAGAAAAAAGACTAAGAACATTACTGCTTAAATTAATTTTGAGCTTCGTATTTATATCAGGCAACTCTAGTATTTTACTTGATCTTTTGACAGTACCTAAGTGATGAAAAGGCAAAAAACACCAAACCAGTCATAGATTTCAACTGTAAATTATTTTGTACCAGATGATGTATTTCTCAACTTCTTATATTGTTTCTGTAAACACTCTTGGAAAAAAAAAATTGTTTTTCTTCAGACTTTTATTTTATGAAGAGATGGAAATTGTTTACAACATGTGAGCAGAAAGATATCATAGAATGGTTGGGTTGGAGGGGACCTCAAAGATCATCTAGTTCTGGGGGCTCCAGATATATCTATAGTCATCTGTAAATCTGATCCCAGAAGAGCATAAAAAGAGTTTATGTGACTTGATGATCAGATGCACTTTGACTGACCTTCCCTGTCATGTACGATATTTCTTTACTATTTTTGTTCCTCTTTAATAGTTAAACAAATAGATAGGCAATACTGACAGCACATATATTTAGAAGGCATGACTAAGGCCCCCAAAATTATGGGTATCTTCCTTTCTATCTTAAACTTAATTTATTTTTTTAAGAGGTTTTGGGTTATAAAGCTAAAATTTTAAATTGTGAAATAATTAAGAATTTTCCCTGCAGTCCTGAGAGCTAAACATTTATTCTGTGAAAGCAGAATCATTTTACAGCATGTAGTCATGAGAGAAACATCCTCCAAAATATCCTTTAGATGAATTAGATACATTTTCCAGGCTTCACTGAAATGCTCTCTTTAGACATAACTTTCACTCCCAAATGATTCCATATTTGCATAATTGGTCAGTTTGTGAATAATCTATGGCATGGAATGCAATCATCCAGGTCAATTGGTCATGTATTTTTTACCAGAAGGGGTAGAATTCCTTGCCAAACAACACAAACAAGCAAGCAACCACTCTTAAAGCTATTCTAATGGTAAGACGTGCATGTCTTGCATGTTGGGTTATTTATTATTTATATACTTACAAAAAGCTCTTCATTTTTACAACAGACTTTACTGCTAGATTTTTTGTAGCTATTTTCTTTTCCTGAATAAAGTCAACAGAAATGTAGGGTACTTGCAGATGACTATAGGATATGAATGGCTCTAATGACTGGTGAAATTTTGTTGATATTTACCATATTACTATCTAGTAACTGATCAGAACACTTCATACTGTATATACTTGCCAATACAATGAATTTGGTCATTTCATGTAGCAGGTAGACCCAATGGTTGGATAGAGTATGGGGTAAAGAGTAAAACTGTAGACAGGGAGATAGAAAATCAAGCTTAACTACATAATGTCATGGAAGATCTGTGAGGTAGATGAAGTTGAACATCAGCTCAGTATAACACTCAAACATAGACATTAATCAGCTTCATAGATACATAATATTGTGCGTTTAGATCAGATTACAGAGTGCTCTTGTGTAACAATTTACATTTAGACCTGACCTGTGTACTTATAATAATTTACAGTGAAGTTTAATACTTCTCTTTTGTTGCTGTATTGCATAAAATTTCACTTACAGCATCAGAGTGGAGCCTGTCTTTTCTTCTAGACAAACAACAATTTTAATATATATTGTTTGCATAATACCTAAGGGAAAATCCATTAAAAATACCTAATACTAATGATTCCCACCCCACCCCCAAATTATTCCTCTTAAACCATATTCCCCATGTTCATTTCCTGTGCTCAGTGGAAGAGTCTGAAAATAAACATGCCTAAAACTATGTCCTAGAGGTTATGAAATCCAGGCAAAGTTTTACGCAAATTTTGCAACATCAGGTGGTAAAATCAAAACTTGCTTTATGTTCTACTGTTTTACTAAGGCCACCAGAAATGTTTAGTTTCTTGATTCAAGCAAGGTTATTGGAATAGCTTCCTAGGTTAAAGAATATCTGAGAACTTGACTAAAGTTAGGAAGAATTAAATGAAAGTCCACAACACATTCTTCATCCAGAATTTGTTAGCCCATGTATTTAAGCAGTCATCTCACTGCTAGGAGTGCTTGAACAACAAGCCAAATTTCTGCCATAGTTGCAATGTCATGGTTTGAATGTAGTATCACTGAGACCAAGATCTTAGAAACATTCAGAAATCAATTTGATATTCCTGTGGCAATGAGATCTTTTCATTATACTAACAAAAAGATTTTTTAAAAAAAGAAAGTAAAAGACATAGGGCACAGGCTCATCCTCAGCTGATGATGAGGAAGTGAATTGGTTAATGCACAATTAGCTATAGAGAGAATTCTTGCTGCTTCCACTGAAATGAGTAGGTCTATTTTCTGGTGGGAATAAAATGCTGAACTAGAGATCCATAGCCTGATCCTTCATGGCAGCCTTTGTATTTCATAAAAGCCCTTTTTAGTTGAGTTGAGTACAATCTTAAATGGTCATTTGCTAACTCTGTCTGCAAACATACATGGGCACTTGAACAAGCTGAGATCCAATTACATCCAGAAGCAATAAAACTTACTAGGGGCTTTTAAAATAATTAATAGTCTGAGTAAGTTCATTATCATTTAAGATCTATTTTAGCTACACATATTAATATTCTGTTTTTGTTGCAGAGCTATTTAGATACTGCCATTCATTGATAATAAGTCATTTATTCCTCATTAACTGTTAGGATGGATGTAGATATTCATTATAGCAAGACAACAGACTCATTTAACTGCAAGCAGTACTTGATTAAACACATGAACATTGACTGGAATGCAAATTTCATTCTACATAAGTCTCATCTTGGTTGTTATTCTCACCATGAGATAAAGTATTTTATAATCTGCTGTACTTCATTTTTTTTTCTTTTTTAGTATCTATCTTAAATCACAAGAAAGAACACAATAAAGACTGGTGATAATCTCAATTTTTGTAAATAGTGACAAAAGAAATAAAGTTTTCCTCATGTAAACTGCTGTTGAGTTCTTAAAATGCTCTTTGAAATTATGTGTCCTTGCTTGATAGTTGTGCAAAATCAGTACAATCTTAAAATAGACGAGATTCAGACTTAAAGAATGTGGGACCTTCACAAATACTCATTACACTGGTCATGAACACAAGCTTTAACTTTCTCATGAAACACAGATATTCTATGTCTCAACTAGAGAAACCAAAGGCCAGTTTGTCCCTCCCAAGTGGAAATAAGAATATACTGTCACCTTTTGCTCTATAGTAAGTCTGACTTCTTTTTTTCTGTGTATATTTGGGATTCTTTTTTTCTTTTTTTTNCTTTTTTTCTTTTTTTTTTTTTTCCAGTTTTACGTGTTTATGTTCATTGAAAGCCTTTGTGTCTATATGCCAAAGCACTGTAATCATCCTTCAGTTATTATCAAATCCTACACCATTGCAATGCTCAGGGCATTTTACAAAGCTTCTAGTAACGTAAGGAATTTACAGCTTGGAGATAAATTGAGTCTTTGCATGACAGGTCTACTGCACTTCATGAAAGGAACTATGATTCTGTTAACACAACTGCATTTGTTGTCTCAAACAATGTAAGATAACTGTGGTGTTCTTCCATGGCCCTACTCAAGGGTTCCCCAAGGCAAATATATATGCAAATATATTGCAATATATAGATTCTTTCCTAGGTGATGTACAAAGGATCTTTGCTGCACATTCGATGATGTTTACCCTTTTCTGAAGGCAAATAGCTCTCTTTTTACAAGCTAAATCTGAGGCTCCACATATCCCTTATGAAAATACAGAGAATAAGTAATGGAGTAGTCCACAGCAGCTTAAAAACTGGGAGGAAAACAGAACTAGGGTTTAAAGAAGAAAAATAGCTTCATCAAGGCAGTTCTCTCTTTTATGCTGTTCAGCTGGTAGGAAGGTTTTGCAGAGAAATTAGCAGTTGCCTAGAGCAATACTCTTCCTTCCCACTCTGGGTAGAGAATTGTACATTAGTCTGTGTCAGCAATTAACACTTCATACACAGAAATTCAGGCTTTTAATGTGAGTAAGGTCCTTTTATACTTCTCCCTGTGTAGTGAGGTGTACACATTGAATCTGGCATCCTGTTGCATATCCAGATGATGTGGAAACTACAAAACCCAGTGCTGTTAGGCAATCATAACTTATCTCTCCTTGACATTTGGGGTTTATCAAAGTTTCGCTATCTAGCTTTTTTTTTTGTTTTCTTAAAATCTAGTACCACACAAATAATTTTATGTTTACCACAGAATTTCCTGTTATTCCATGAATCTCCAAAAACAACAACAAAAAGAAATTTTATAGGATTCTAGGATAGTTTTCTTACTGAATTTTGCAACAAAGCAAGTGCTATTTATATTTTTCTTTAAAGTGTACACTTTAATTGGCAAATGTCAAGGCCGATTCAATCAGATTGGTGGCATGATTGTTGACAACATTCTTAAAGTATTCTGATTTACATTAGGAATCGAAGACATATGTTGTGGGAGAAGATGGCTTAAAAATGAAAATATTTTTGATTCAGACAGATGGCAATTTTTTTAGGAAGGAAAATGAGAGACAAAAATATGACAGCTGAATAAAAAGTTAAAAACTATTAATCCTGACAAGATCAAAGATTGGATGGGGCAAGAGGGAGGTGGATTTCAAAATGACTGTTAAAAACAAATCTTTATAGAAGAAAAGTTTTCTTTCCATGATATCCTTCATCACCAAAAATATTTACTTTGGTTTTTTTTTAATGAAGAATTAGGATGAAACAGACACAGTTTAGAAAAAAGGATTCCTGAAATTCATTCAAGATTTAGCTCTTTTTCACTTGCACATCAATGCTGCTTTATGTTACTGAATTATATATTATTTAGAAGTATTCATTCAGGGCCAAACTATGTAGCCTGTATTTACTTCAGTGAACATGTAAACATGAAAGTTCTGCTATAGCCAATGTTATTATCTTATTTATAGGTTGGCAGCACCATGTGGGATTCTCTGCTCCTTTCAATTCCAGAGAGTGGTTTTAAATATTTGGCCATTATTTCATTTCATCCACATTTTTCTCTTAGCTGGTAAGTGTTCTTGTTTTACTTCCTCGTTAAATTTCCGTGTCTGTACTTGAATAGGTAGAGTTACATTTCATTTTATGCATCAACAGCTCTTTTCAAATAATTCAATTATGGAAGCTTCAAAGAAAAATAAGAACTTGAAATGAGAAACATTAAAATTACAACCATTTAAGGAAGCTTATGTCTAGGTATCAGATTCCAAGCAGAATTTATAAATGAAGTGCTTAATCAGTATTAGATAGTCTCATATAAAAGAAAAAAAAAAGAAGATGAATACAGCAAATACTGTGATTTGTGGTGATAAAACTGCATGATTTGAATGAAAATGAGAACACATCAGTCATGTTATTTTCTTTGAATCATCAAAATTTTTTGTTCTGCTGACAAGAAAAAATGTTTGTGGATCAAACATTAAAGAACATTTTAGTTATGTTCATGCAGGCTTGAAATTCTTCTTAAATCCTCATTGAACCTTCAGAAACCTTTTAAAAATGAAATCACATTTAGGTGAGGCTGTTTCCTCAGCTTTCAAGATCAGAAATTCTCCTATACCAGAATAAGGCAAAGTTTTCTTATAACTGTAATGCCAATCCAGCCTTCTAAACAGGTTCTTCCCATTAGTTCATTTAAAGTTTATGTCAGGCTTTTACTTTCTACAGTGAACACTTTCTGGGATATTTGTTGTACTAAATAGCTATCAATACTTGTTATCTTTATCAGATAAGTGACATTTAAAGGACAGAGAGAGAGAAAGTTGTAAGATATTTATTGTAAGTAATTCTACCCACTGCCTAGCATCAAGCAAAATATCATTAAAGGTATCTGCTGGATGACACTGCTACTTTACTGTTATTTGCCAAAAGCCTCTTTTAATAATTATTAAAACAGAAATAAAACACATATAATTATTACAACAGAAATAAAAGACATATAGCCAGTTGTGGCACACTTATAGGAATTTTGGATAAATCCCAAGAACAGTGCTGCCTGCCAGCTCAACGTTTATTTAAAGTTATATATGCAATATTTTGGAGAGATTAGACAGTTCTCCTCATGTAGTATTTTGTAAATCAATGTTATGTTCCAGTCCTTGTGAATAAATTGTGCCTCCAGGCTTACACAGATACCAGTATCGGAGCAGAACAACTGAGAAAGTCTTGAAGTCTGCTTTGCTGTTTAGTGCCCTTTCCCATGACAGAGTCTCGTTTCAGATGGTCTGTTAATGACAGCTGAGCTAGTATGTAGGGGTAACCTAAAACCTGGGGAATATAAAAAATATTATCTGTACTCAGAATTTGTATTATCTCTTAGTCAACCATAAATTCATCAGAATCTAATGTGAAAGACAGCATCCATATTCCCTGAAAGAAAACTGAAGATGATACAAGGAAATCACTAAGAAATTTCTGAGAAAATTCTCTGTGGTCTTCAGAAGTATTTATTTGAAAGAGAATGATAGGCACCCATTTATACTACCTTAGTGAAACTTTGGATTCTATGGGTTCTGTTGAATGTAACAGCTCTATAGCAGAATCATTCTTTAACAGATTCTTATTGCAAAAATTAAGATATTCTTGTTTCTCCAAAGTTGTCAAAGGATCACAGAATTTCAGAATATGTGACTGGACTTTCTTATATTATAGAAAAGCTTTTTTTTTGTAGGAGTAAAACATATTTTTATGGGGTTTTTTGTTACTAGGATAACATCAAACCTCCATCACCCAGACAGGACTGATATTTTAGTTATTGAAAGCATAATTCCTTCTAATCCAATTGTGAGTTCCAACTGTATTAGGACTGGTGACTGGAAATCTGCCACATCCATCCAGAATTTTAATTAGATAAAACTATATGCTTAGACTTAAGCACAGACTTAAACTCTTTGTTTGACTGGAATCTATGTCAGTATCGTGGCAGGAGCTCAACAAATAGAGCCAAAAGCAATTAAAAAAATAAGGGCTTTTTTTAAGTAATGACTTTACTTATGATTTCACTGGATGCACAGTCAAGCACAAAAACTGATGGGTAAGTTTAATTTTGAAAAAACTGAGAACATAGAATCAAATTTATATGATCTCTTAGACAGCAATGTTAGATGAAATCTTGTCCTACCTCTATTGAAAAGACCCCTGGATACCTTGTGTGATTACAACAGCTTTAAAAGGAAAATCATCTTTAACATTTTCAAAATAACTGGGTTCTATATTACTGTAAATAGATCAAAGGAGAAAATTACATTATACATACTTGAAATTAGAACAGGTGATTCAGTACTTTGTGCCTGAACTTTTCAGATGCTGGGATGGGAGTTGTTAAATTAGCTACCCTTTAGGTGCAAACTTTTCATTTTGTTCTGTTCTGTGACTAAATTCATGTGCTGTTTCAATACAAATAAAAACTGTAAACTGCATGTTTACTTCAAGCTGGGTGCTTAAAACTCAGTCCACATAAAACTGTTGACTTCTGAAACATAAGGTGTATAATTCAGTTGGCAGTATCCTAATTAATTTGTATTTTATCACTTTAAAAGTGGGGTTGAGATGTATTTATTTCATTTTTTAATAAACACTATGTAACTGAGCTTCAGCTCTGCTTTCACAGTTTTATGTGAAAAGCAGGATTCCAAAGAAGATAAATTCACTGTCCAACACAATGAAGTGGCTTCTCTGCTTCCCTTGACTCTGTTACACAGTTACTTGATCATGTCTTTCAACTACACTATTTAAATAATAAATTCTTAAATAAGAATTTTTTTTTAATGCTCTACATCACTTCTATGATAATTACAGTAACGTTGTTGGCACTCAGAAGTCTGTAAATATTTTTTACAGTCTACTAGAGTGTTTTGACAAGGCATTTATTAAACCAAGGAAAACAGAAGGGAAAAATCAGATGTACCACTGTGAATTGAAAGATAACAAAGCCAATACAGTGGCATTCATTCATAATGTTTTTATACTTGTTCTACACTCAATGTTACTTCAAGATATGAACTATTAAAGATCTTTTATGTTCATGTAAGTATATATTGGATAAGTAGTTTTCCTTTCTTTTTTCTTTCCAACAGGACATTTTTAACCTGGTTTTAAATATGAAAATTTCTAGCAGGAGAGAAAGCTAAAAGGTACAGAAGCATTTTTGGAGTTGCATGGTAACAGCAGAGGTCATCATAATACCATCTGAATCCATCACCAGAATGCAACAACAGGTATGTAATTTTGTTTCCACCCAAAATGTTATTTATTCACATTTTTTCATTAATTACTTTCTTTCCATCCCCTATTATAGACCTTGAATGTTGCTACTTTCATATGCAGATGTGTGTAAAACTCTTCTAAAATAGTAGTGTCATATGGTCAAAGGAATCTTCTTAACCTATACCAAAGTTTTATATTTTCTAATAAGCTAGAACATAAGAATATACTTCAGAAGATAATACACTCTATTTTCTTGTAATTTTAAGTAAGCCCGTGGTTCCTGCTTTTGAAGGCTGAGCTGGCCAAACCTAAGAATAAATTTACAGCAATTTCCTTAGGTTCAGCATTTTGACATTGAGAGTGTCTCAATGAATGCCAAGCTCCAAATTTGTAATGAAAAATGTATAGTTATTTTTAATAAAGATTAAAAAAAACCCAACAAACTTATATTCCAGTTGCATATCAAGCAAATAGTTAATGAAAATACATTTTGAAAATAAATTTAATATATTTTTAGATTGACAACTCAGCGATATGCATCAATCAAGTTGAATGACAATATAAATGCCATGCCAAGAATCCTATAATTAAGGTGATCTTTCATAGAAGTCTTGGAATTAAAGTAAAACCTGACAGCCTCTCTCTGGAGGGAATGGTAATGGAAATACATCTGACCAAGCTTTAATTGTGAAGGGATGCAGTACTCTTTTTTGTTAATGATTAATAATTTTTTTTGACCAAACTAAAAGAAACCATAGAGTCAGTCAGTATAAGTAGGTAGAATAAGGTAAATATAAAGTAAACTTCAGTCCAGATTTTTTTTCCAGTGATTAGCTCAGGCTAATAGTGTAGTGTGTTCCCACAATCTACATTACAAATACTCATGCAAACAGAATCTGCAGAAGAATCAGCAGCTCTAAACTAAGAAGTAAATAAACCTTTGAAATCTCAGAAAACTGATAGAAATTTAAATTGCATTGCCACACTATTTAAAAAGTTTCAGTGCAGTCAGTTGTAATAATGCACACTGCTTCCACACAGATATTTGAAAATTGCTGTTACAGAAATATGCTGAACATAAGGAATAAAAAATTTCCCCAAGAATAAAGTCTTTCAGATACTGTAAACATTCTATTGCCTTCTGTGTCATCAAACTCTATCGCAATACAGTTCCTTGACTGACAATTGAAGTTGTTGCTTACTCTTATTTATGTTACTTCTAATATATAGAAGTCTATTAGAGGCCAGGATCCCAGTGAGCAAATGTAAGCCAAGAAGATAATCCCCATCCAAAGAAATTTCAAACTAAGTAGAAGACGAGACAACAGATGGAGTGAGACAGATGGCTGGAGGCTGGGGGTGGTAAAATAAAGCCCAGAGATGATATTAGGCAGTGGTTTTAAAACTCTATGAGTGTAACGATTGTCAGATGCTTTGAGGACGGTATGAAAAAAAGAATTTTAATTGGGGTTCTGAGAAATTACATTGAGTATGTGAAGATGTCTATAGGGGCTTCTTGACTGGGTGGGGAATTTGGCTTTATATATATATGTGTGTTCATGCATACTTAGATACCGGTCTTAAAATCTGGTAAGCAATGATAATTTGTTGTGGGGTTGTGAGGCATGG